>CM055898.1:84414699-84752199 GCA_029582155.1 Panopea generosa | reverse complement strand
GCATGACGTGTCCGTTAATTTTTCTCCGAACATGCGAGTCCGAAGGACATTTTGAAATGAAGGCAAAATAATGAAAACAGATTTTTTTTTTTTCACAAAGAAATATCACGTGAGCATAGTGTGTACTTCGGTGCATTAACAGTGGGGATTTAAGCAATCAATTACATAAAGCCAAAAACGCTGTGCTTTAAGAGATCAAACGATTTTACTGGTTTTATTATATTGGCAGGATGATATTTAATATCAGATCTACCTTAAAGCAACACATCCACGTTTGAACTTTAAAAAAAAAAAAATTTAATTGAGTTATGAGCACATTTCCCATATAAACATATGATCAATTAGCTGTATATGAGCATATAAACACAATCCGGAACAAAATGATGCCCAAATTATAATGCGTAACTAACACATTATTAAACAAGCGTGTAACTCACCCGAGTCAAAAAAATTGTCAAAATGACTTTCAAGGCAGGTAAAGTACACTACGCACTAAAACGTGAAGTTTTTTAATACGACTCGCATAATTCAATTTGAAGCCAAGTTGGAATCCTCGGCAATTTAAAAATAATTTATAAAGCGTTTGTCACGCTTTATAATTTGGACATCTTTTTTTTAATTCTAAAGCGTTCTGGATAGTGTTTGTTAGCACATATACAGCTCACTGACCATATATTTATGTATGGGAAATGTGCTCACAACTCGATTGAAAAACTTTTTAAAAAAGTTTAAACGTGGATGTGTTGCTTTAAGATAAAAAAATCTTGCTCATTTGTACAAAATGTCAATGAAAAAAAAAGAATAAACGAAAATTGTCTACGTTGCATTTCGGTTCGTAAGAATATCTCATAAAAATAGAAGGAATTCATTTCAATACATCAAAGGGTATATTTATACTTAGCGTAATAGTTAAGTGAATCAGTAAAACGTTTTAGTACCTACAATCGTATATAATTTCACATTTTAGCATATTGTTACTAAATCTAACAAGCTTTGCCTCGTTAACGAGCCTGCATTCTGCATTGTGTTCAAATATTAAGTATTATTATCCGATTGAAACATTTCAGTGCTGTGTGATTAAAAAACATTATGGTTACTGTTAAACACTTTAAATTCGCGTGAACATTATTTCGCGAGCTGTCGCGTTTTATTTATTCGCGAAATGTTGAATTCGTAAAGTAAAATGGGAAATGCATTTATATTCTCGAATGATCAGAGTGTAACAAAATTTTGCTGAAAAAAATTGATTTTTCTTTCAAATGTACTCCCTCAGTGCCATATTCGAGCAAGGTCCTGTGAAAGAATGCAATCCTTCAGAGGATATTTAAAGCCGCCGGCCCTAGTGCAGGGAGAGTCATACCCAGTGCAAGTATTGATTGATTGATTGAATATTTAGCGTCATTTTTATGCGTTCGAGGGCTAACAGACGATCAGTTAACCTAACCACTGTTTCCTGGGATTAACCAGTACTAGAGCACACCCCATCTCCGCAAGTAACTGATAACTTTCCCACTTGAATCAATGGTGAGAGACGAATGATAATGAGACACAACGTCGTATATCAATCATCACAGAGGCTGTTGCCAGGCGGGGGATTCGAACTCACGACCCCTGGATTGATAGTCAGACGCGTAACCGACTGAGCTAATTGGGCCCAGCTCAGTGCAAGTAAAATATCTCACTGAACTTCTATGTTAATCAGTGATGCAAATGCCCGGAAACCTCCCTCGGAAACGAGGCTTTCTAAAATAATCAGAACTTGGTAACTAAAAGTGACGGAAGAAGCGTATAACGTGTTTGTTGTTGTCATATTTAGTTTGACATGTTTACAATGCTATTGTTACAGTCGTCACGTAAATTGAGTTACAGACTTATATGAGACCCTTAAAGCATTATTTATATAATTTATGACTTGCTCCTTCGTATACATATCGGTCAATAGTTATACATAGCTTATGTCAATGATCGTGTTATGATTCATGCCGACTTTAAATTGTTTTTATATCTTGTTGTATCTTGTCACATTGGTCTTTCAAACGTTGCGAAAAGTTGAAAGTTCGTGTGTTAAAAATGACAAAATAGGAGAATTGATAACACACACATATATTCATATCTAATATGAACTATCCAGTAGTGTATCGATATTACATATATTACTGAGTATGTTTTATACATCAAAGTTGTCGTGGCAATGTTTTTTTTATTTAAAGAGAATATGCCAGGATTTAAAATAAAAATGAAATTGACTCAACACATTTTTTCCAAACATAATTATCATGCGGCTGCCTACACAGAAAAGGGGATTTTTGGTCACCTTTTGGTAGATTTGACATAGCAAACCATTCGGATTTTATTTATTAATAATAATACGATGCTGTGTATCCATTTGAATACTAGTTTTTAAATAGGTTAAAGGTCATTTAAGCGTGTTTTTTTCCTGATATAGATAGACTCCCTTTAAACCAAAACTCACGGAAAATTTACAAAACATACCATGATGTAGTATATGTGTATTTTATATGTCACGTGACGAATGATTGTATTCAGATCAAATTATAATTTCACTTAATTCTTTATAATGATACGAACCACTTGATATAGAAAAAAAACATAACGTGCAATAAGCTTTTTTTTCATAAAGAAAAGTGCCGGAAACTGCTAGAACGTCGGTAACGTAAGTCTGTAACTTCAAACAGAGTAAACCCTGTAACGTCTGCGGCACATTCGCACACCTCGCCGATTATCCTAATTCTAATAACGAAGAGTGACGGAATTGGCCGAGTATGTACGATTGCTTATATATATCACGGTCAGGGAACTGTCACAATTGCCCAAGTTTGAGACTCGGATTAAAGTCTTCCGTTGTTCTCCATTATTCGTTTTATTTTATCTAACAAATAAGAATGTCAATATATCGTACATTTGACCCACCCTCACAAAAAAATAAATACTCTGTCTGTGTTTCATGTCCAGTGTACATGCATTTTTTACCCTGGCGATGCTGAGAATAAGATCATATGCACTGTGTACATAGCATTTAGTTCCCAGAACATTTATTTTCACTTTTTCCACATGCACATGCGGTCGACAGGGTTTTCAGTCCACGTCATAGAGGCCGATTTGAATTTTTGTTTAGTTTTTCACAGTTTTCAACATGCAATGGATTTCTGAAAACGGACGCAATAAAATGATAGTGGGTGGGGTAACGGCCATAGTGGTCGCATTCCAGTTATTGTGCTGTCGCAAATAGAATGAACGACTTGAGGCACGTTTCCTGTTTACAGTCGCAGCGACCTGTTAAACAGTAAACCTGGAGAGACAAAGACTGGAACCGAACGTTTCCGTGCTTACGTCAGTGTCTGTTGCCACGGCTACCATCGCTGCTTGGCAGCATTGCGTTTCAGTACAGACTATTCGTTACCGTTTGCGTCGTAACTCCCAACTAATCAGAGTGCGCGGCGCCCATACACTAGAACTGGTTAAATAATTACCCGACGTCACCTCGCTGCCATGCTTTTATATGTAAGACGTCATCTGAACTGGAGTTAAATGGCAGCCCATGTTCACTAGGAAATACTTGAACCAGGTCAACGTTTTCACGTGGCCGGAAGTTCCCCTTGATCCTTGCAAAAATTGAGAATATCTGGGTCATAAAACCACCAAAATGATAATCTCTGTGATTTAGCTTAGGCGTTGCTACGGTGATCGAGGAATTTGCCAAATGCATTGGTTTTGCGTTACGTTTCGTCGAAACGCCGTAAAATTATTGAATACATACCTGCAAATGGTAGATTGACAAATTCTTACTCAAACACGATGACCTAAACTATACATAAGGAGTGTCTGATAGTTTGTGATTTTTTATTTTAATCCCCCCCCCAAAAAAAAAAAACAACAACAAAAAAACCAACAAAAAAACAACAACAAAAAAACAACAAACACACACACCGATTTCCATGTGGTATCACTATGAAAATGTTCCTGCTAGCCAGACTTAGCGAAATAATATCAATCCACAAATAAATGAATGGTTTTGGTATACATGCCTCATTTCCATTTTCGTCCAAAAACACATGCATGGGGAAGACATTATTTGGCTAGTATAAAATACCACGTAACTTCTAAGACCGCGGCGTGGTCTAGTGGTAGAGCGTCTGCCTCGCATGCGGAAGGTCGTGGGTTAAATCCCCGGCCGGGTCATACCAAAGACTTTAAAATTGGTACTAGAAGCTTCCTCGCTTGACGCTCAGCATTAGATGAGAGTTCTAGGTCTGGTAGGCCCGGTGTCAGTATAATGTGACTGGGTGGGGTATCATACCATGTGTCTGCGGCATGATACTCCAGTGTGACAGCGCTTATAATACTGTCTCAAGTAGACACCGTCGCAATATGACTGAAAAAATGTTGAAAGCGACGCTAAACACTATAAAATACAATAAATACGTAACTTCTAACCGGCTTAGTTGATCTACTTTTCGTTCCTGGAACGATGTCATCGGCAGAGGAAAGAAGTTAACATTTACTGACAGTCATGACATTCAATGTAAAATAAAATATTTTATTTTCGAAAATCTCAGCTGTTTCATTGGTGGCTGAGAAAGGATATCTAATCAATGAAAGGCCTTCATCCAGATCACAATACAGCGAGGAATCTTCGGCAAAAGATATGTCCATTCCTGCCAATAGTGTCGACTAGAATCTGTGACCCTGTACAGATGAATCCGTGACATTTAAATCAACATCGATACAAACCTGTGACACGCGAAGCATTTTTCAAACGGAAAGTGGTATAAGTAAAAAGTCAATAAGTTATAACTCTTTTTTTAAACAAAATTACTTAAACAACAGTTATATATAATATTTTGCACTGATTAATGTTTTTATTAAAATTTCATCTCTAATTTCGTTTTACATACATATTAAGCGAGGACTTTGCGTTTTAAACATTTATTAATTCACAATTGGTTGATTGGAACATTGAAAATTCTAATTAATATTAGGTGAAACTCGATCATGTAAAAAGTTTAATCCAGTAAATTATTGACTTTATACATCAGAATATGCCGTGTTTTCCCGCATCAGATCGACGTGAATCTGTGGCCAACTCTACGTTGTGACAGAATTCCCTGACCATGATATATGTACGCTACAAACATTAAATAAACATAAAAATCGCAATGACGTGAAAGTAATGGGTACAAGAGCATTTCATTCATAATGATGATGATGATGATGATAACTACTACAACTACTGCTGCTGCTGCTGCTGCTGCTGCTGCTGCTGCTGCTACTACTACTACTACTACTACTACTACTACTGCTACTGCTACTGCTGCTACTGCTGCTACTACTTCTACTACTACTACTTCTACTACTACTAATAATAATAACAATAAGAATACTTCTACTACTACAACTAATACTGCTGTTGCTGCTGCTGCTGCTGCTGCTGCTACTACTACTACTACTACTACTACTATTACTACTACTACTACTACTACTACTACTACTACTACTACTACTACTACTACTACTACTACTACTACTTCTACTACTACTACTACTACTACTACTACTACTACTACTACTACTACTACTACTACTACTACTACTACTACTACTACTACTACTACTTCTACTACTACTGCTACTACTACTACTAATAATAATAATGATAAAGAAAATAATAGTTTTTATCTAACGAGATAATTCATTTGAACAAGTCAATCTTCTATGAGGCCCTCAAACATATATACATTATAAACATCAACATGCTAATATAATACACTCAAATGAAAAACAAACAAAAACAATAACAGAAATTATAATACATGTATAATTACATGTAAAACTGACTGAATACAACATAGACATACCAATATATCCGTTATCCTTTGTATATCCACAAACGATCTATAAATCCCTGTCTAAATTTTTGAGTTATCGTTCAAACACACGACCTCAGGTTAATAGTCAATATAGTTATATTTGTTTACGAGCTGTTTATATATGATACGGTAAAACTAAAGAGAGAGAGAGAGAGAGAGAGAGGGAGAGAGTGCAAGGACAGCTGCGTCTGTCAGTCACACGCGCGTGTCACACAATACACCACCGGTACACTCATATATATATATAATCCACGTCTAAAAGCATTTAGGTATGTATCAGTTATTTTCCGATTCGACGATATAGAAAACAAATATGCCGAACTGATAACAAACGTGGAGAGAGAAAAACATAGCAGTCGCAACGCCGCAGTGTGGGCCAGAAGTTCAACAGTTGAAAACATAGCCTCAAGTAATGCGACACGAAATCGCTTGAAAAAAAACCTATATCTGATAAAAAAAATTAAAAGACTAGCTAAATATTTTCTTTCACGTTGTCCAGATGTAAATGAAACCTATGAAAATTACTTTTATCGCTCTGTGTTATTTCTACAATTTTATTTTTACAGTATTTTGTTGATCTAGCCTAGTCATTATGTCTGATGTTTAAAACAAATACACAGGAAAAAACACGATTGACTGATTGGTTGTTAGTATTTCACCAGCGCAAGAATTTCCACTAATGCTTTTAATGCATTCTATTCCGAAGTAAACTGTTTCTGTTACTGATTTTAGCTTTTCTGGTCTATAAACATGTTTTATTAGTATATGGTGATTTTATGTCCTCACGTAGCTGTTGGTACGCACAGTATCGATAATTAGGTAGAAGGAATTTTAAGTGTTTGTGTGTTCGTATGACGTGTCCTATTACAAAATTAACAAGAAGAGTGTCCAATTAGTACGCTGAAGCCCATACGACGAATTGTGCATGTTCAGGTGATGGTGGTGATGTATAGCAAGTTTAATTAGAATCGAATAAACTTTGAACTGTAGGATATGTTTAGGCCACAAGGAACATATCTATATGAAATAGTTTTAAGTCAGAAAAAGGACATAATTTGTTAAGTACATAGGTAATAATGTGAGCAGAAAATCCTGACGATATGCGATTGTTCCGACGACGGTGATGATGTATAGCAAGTTTGATCAAAATAGGATGAAAACTGTAGGAGGCCAAAAGGTACATAATGTATATTCGGACGTACAGAGGGACGGACAGTTCAAACACTATATACCCTCCAGTTTTTGTTATAAATATATAAATGGGGTTGCACGGCGTACCAACACATTGTAGGTTATTCAACGCCAACAGGAAGGAAGATTCCAGGTTCACTATACATGTAAAAAATAGAAAAAAATAACATGCAGATAAAAACAGCAACAAATTAATATTCAGAATGAACCCAGAACCTTGATACCTGCAACACTACAGAGTTTCAGCAAATTCTATCGTATTACTCAAATTGTCGCTTCTTACAACATGCATAAGTCACAGTGATCCTATTCTTGCCATCATTCATATGGCTCCCTGGAACCACATAGGGGTTGGTTATTTAACCACAATAATGGAAATGATAACATGAACACGACATCCATTCAGAAGATTCCTACCTCTCTGCAGACATCGACAGTGACGGTATTCTTAGCCGGAACCACATGGGCTCCATTGGGGCATAAAACATTGTGTTAAAATAACTGTAGGTTCTTTACCATAGACAGTTGTCTGATGAAATTTGTTTATACAAACATAAGTTTGTGAAGTCTAGGTGTCGTCTGTGTAATCCAGAGTAGATATATGCAGTTTATGCGTTATTTTTTTTTTTACGTAAAAGAAGAAAATTGTAAAACAAAGAAAGATAATTGTAAATTAAGTATCTTGATAACCGATCAACCAAGAAGTGATATTATCATTTTGTCCTATTTTATTTAAGACACAGTTACAATGTGCAGAATGTGCGATGCTGACAAAAGCTACGCTTGCTTCTATAGTAGATAGCGGACCAAAATGTCATATATATAAAAAATCATTGTTGACAAAAAGCTTCGTGTGGACAAAAATGCAATGTAGACAGGTTCTATAAATATCGTGCAAAAATACTACGCGGACAAAAAACTTTGTGTGGACAAAAGTGCACCGCAGACATGTTCTATAAATATCGTGCGAAGAAGATAATATGCGGACAAAAAGCTTCGTGTGGACAAAAGTGCACTGTACACATGTTCTATAAATATCGTACGAACAAGATGATGTGCGAACAAAAAGCTTCGTACGGACAAAAAATTACGTCACACCATAATTCGATGTAGGTAACCATGCGGTGAATTTGTTTAACAGAATGCTCGTAACTTATATAATATACACATTGTAATTAATTATAAATGAATGACGATGCTCGGAAGACACACTTTCACACAGGTAAGTGTGCTAAGTGTGTTGAAGTATGTAAACATGAATTTCCATCGAGTTAAAATACCTCACAAGGATAAAATATAACAATGTGGTAAGTAGGACAATACCACATCAATGTAACTTTCAAATACCTCTCCCCTCACAAACAACAATATCAAAGCTAATAATTCGTCATTGAGCTAAAATGGGAATAAAATGAACCGGCATAACCATGTTTTACTTTTTGCCGTGCGGGCCGTGCCCATACCAACGTACCAACGTACCGTACCGTACAGTACCTTATAATATCGAACCGTATCGTACCCGTACCCGTACCCGTACCCATACCGTAACATATCGTATCGTACATTTTAGTATAGTATAGAATAGTATTATATTGTATCATACTGTGTCGTGACGAACTGTGACGTACCATATCATACTACATATAATGTAACGCAATTTAACGTAACTTACGTAATGTTACATAATGTAACATAATATATCGAAACGAACGCCATGGGAACAGTATCATAACTTAACGTAACGCAACTGAACGTAACGCTCTAATGTACAGTGCCGAAACATAACGTAACGTTGTTTCAAACGGTACTGTACAGTATAGCATTTAGAGTCGCTTTCAACTTCATGATGGTATTTGCTTGAAAAATTATCCGTAACATTGTCACACTAGGAATTCAAGTTGCAGACAGATGACTTAATATGAACTGACACCAGGTCAGCTCATCCTAGAACACTAGCATCTAAATATTAGATGTCGAGCGAGGAAGCTAACCCAGCAATTATAAACGAACACATGGCAATGTTGAAATCGATCTTTTTTATGTAAGCACATCATACATGTACGTTCGAGATAAGATAAATCTACATTTCAACCATATACCAGAGTTCCGCATATCAAAATAAAGAAACGAAATTAAGTGTCTCTTTATAGGCTATCCCTGGACGCAGAACCTGATATCACCCGAATCAGGTATATTAACTCCCAATGAAAAAGCAGGGAATTCTATGCCTGTCCCACAATTCATAGCAATTGAGTGCTTACTAAACATGACGTTATTCAAACTTTCAGTTGAAGCAACTGACCAATCAACGTGCTCCAATGGGGCTTTCCCAACATTGCCATTTAACGGACCCAATCGGGAGAGCTGGGTCTGTACTACAGACTAGTCTGTTTACATACTGGGATGTTTTAATTTTATATTTGCATCATGTGACTATACAATTTACTGAAACTCAAAGTAAAATTAGGCGTTGGTACTTTTTAAGTCGTTGTTGTATCGCGGATCCGGCTGGTGATCGAACCCCGAACTCCCACCCCATGTAAGGCAGAAACTCTGCCAAGTACTAGTATCTCGACAAGAGAAATACATATCTCTTTAGAAAATGACAGATTATAATGTGAAGTACATTATCCGGAACGGGTTTGTTAGCTAATTTCCAAAGCAATTATTAATTTAGTTATTTGAATATTCAAAAATACATGAATATTGCTTACTGAACCTTAGTTAAAAGTTAGTTTAGCTAATAGTTTCTGTTCAGTTAAACTTCTATTCTGGCATGTTTTCTATTCATGTGCTAGACGTATTAATTATTAAAATTCGCTTACCTTACACCATAATGCACACGCTAATTATATCACAATGTGCACTGTCAGAAAGTTGAAAATAATGTAACACCGCTCACATACTGTATACATATAGAAAGTCCTGACAGTGGAGTTAGCGAGGTGAAAACAAAGTCGCCGGTCATGGCTCAGTGGGTAAACGATATGGTAGTACTATACAAAAATGTTAATGACATTGCAGACAAAAGAATATGACACTAAACTATCAAACTATTGAAAAAAGAGGTCCAAGATTAGAATCAGTAACCGCTTTGTAATTATATCCACGTTTTTACTACACCTTTTTTGCACGGTATATAACAAATAATTTTTTAAATGGGAGTTAACACAATTTTTCCACACATTTCAAATTATACAGTTATATTGGCGGTGGAATAAACTCATAATACACCTAAGTGGGACCATCGTCACAAGCGTGTTGGATTATTATTTATTCTTTGAACGGTTGGTTCAGTCAAGTTAACTAAGTTCGGCCGAGTTTGATTCATCACATAGTATATCCCAGTCTAAAAATATATATCGGTCACATTTAATTTAGTTCAAGTTATATTCTCCGAGGTCATAAAACGTCTATATAGTATAAACTTTCTTTGTTTAGTCCAAAGCATCAAATACATATATATAAACCGAGTTAAGTTACTTCAGGTACTTGTCTTAATTTTGGCGTTTCCTATGGTGCCATAAAGTTCTATATCAGAGAAAAAAAGTGTTTGTTTATTTTTTTTATCAATGAGAAATAAAAAGAATACGTACTCTCATTCTAAAACATGGTCTGAATGCACTTATTAATATAAAAATTTACATCTTAACATGCTACTGATCCTTATCATTGTGAACAATGTTATGAACAATGTGTTGATATTTACATGTATGTATAATGAGAAATAAAACTAAAACTAAAAAAAAACTCGTCTTCCGTGGCGTAGTGGCTAAGGCGTCCGCCTCGGAAGCGGGAGGTCGTATGTTCGACTCCCGGTTGAAGCACTTGTTTGTTTTCTGATGCGGATGTTTGCTCACCCGGCAGCTAGGTATACTGAGGGTTAGGGCCTGCTGAATGTCTAACAGCCGGACGCCTGGCAAGGATAGCTCTCGGGAAGAAACTGTACAACATAAAGGTGTCTCATAAACCCATTGTGACTCGCCCTTTCAATAGGGGTGACACTGTAATAAACACTTTACTTTGCAACGGTATTTCAAATTCGGTTTGTAACAATGGTATTTATTACTAGACAGTCGTTTATGATGGTAACTAAAAGTGTTGCTGTGTGGTATTTAGCGCCGCTTTCAACAATGTATCAGTTATATCGCCGCGACGATGTCTGCTTGAGGAAGCCTATTTTAAGCGCTACCACACTGGAATATAACGCCGCAGACACATGGTATCATACCCCACCCAGTCACATTATACCGACAACGGGCCGACCAGACCTAGAACTATCCTCTCAATGCTGAGCGCCAAGCGAGGAAGCTTCTTGTACCATTTTTTCAAGTATTTGGCATGATCTGGCCGGGGATCGAACTCACGACGTTCCGCGCATGCGAGGCGGATGCTTTACCCTTAGATAATCGATGCGGCCGTTAATAAACAGCGAGAGGCACTGTTACATGGTGGAAAGTCAAATGTATGAATTTAAAAGATCTCTGTAATATTATTTGTTTGTCTTGATCATTTATTCTTAATATAATTATATCTTATTCTTCTTGCTACTTTTGTCTTTTGATTAATTTTGAACTATATCATGTTAAAAATAATGTTAAAATCAATCATTTTGGAGGAGATCTTCGATATAATTGTAACGACATAAAGAAAACTCCCCATTTATATAGCTTGTATAATATGCATTGTTTTTTGTGGCTTTTATTTGCTCCATGTTATACATACTTACAAAATACATATAAAACATGCATGTCAATTATTTGTACGGTTGTTGGGGGATGGCCCATCCCGACTCCTACAGACCTATTACAGAGTGATTAAATGGGTCACCATATTTTTGGTGACTGAAATTAAAAAAAATAAATAAATAGCGAGTGGAGCGAATTTCCGCAGACTTTAAAACAACTCAATAAGTTAAATTTCATAAGTAGAAAATTGCTAATTACTCTATGCATGGCATTTTCTTAAAACTAAGTTCAACACGCTTAAAACACACCGTTTGACTGCAAAGGAAGACAAAGCTACTAAAATGCTGAGAACGGAACTCATTTTTAACTGAAAACTATTTCCCAGAAGGAAATGATCACCTTTTTTTTATTTTCATCGGAAAATCCGATATTTCTTTGACAAAAATGCAATGTGTGCAAGTAGGGTTCGGTTAGTGCACGTGCAGCGAAGAACTATTCCATCATTGGTGAATAAAATATCGATCGTCCATCATTAAGCACGACATTTCCGGGAATGGCGGATCTAATCCGCCTTACATCTGACTTGGGTCGTAAGCTTTGTTTATACGTCGTTATTTCTTAGTTTTATCCAAGGGTTGGCATGTGCTGTCTTATATTATTATCCAGAGGGATGTTTTTGGCTCAGATAATATAAAACTGACGCTCCCATAGAAACCGTTATGTTTAATCCTGAATTGTTATAGGAAATAAAGCAGACCAAATCTAAAATGCATATACCTTAAAATGCGTATCACCAGGTTACTAGGAGAGACAAATACCGATAAGAAAGGTAGCTGAGGGCCGGGAGGGGTTGGGGGTGAAGGTTTGTATAACGATTTTATGCAGCGGTGTCATACAGCCAAACTTGGTATAGAAAATATAAATTCTTCTACCGTATGAATATTACAACAATAGTTATACATCGCAGCAGTGATCTAGTGGTAGAGCGTCCGCCTCCTATGCAGAAAATCGTGGGTTCGATCCCCGGCCAGGTGATACCAAAGACTTGAAAATGGTACAAGAAGTTTCCTTGCTTGACGCTCAGCATTTAGAGGATAGTTCTTGGTCATGTCGGTCCGGTGTCAGTATAAAGTGACTGGGTGGGGTATCCTACCATATGTCTGGGGCATAATACTTCAGTGTGACAGCGCTCAGATTATTGTCTCAAGTAGACACTGTCTCGATATAAATGAATAATTGTTGAAAGCAACACTAAACACCACACAACAACAACAACAACAACAACAACAACAACAACAACAACAACAACAACAAGATGACTCAGAATATATTCGAAAACATGTTTTGGGTAAACATATTATACTTTTGAACAGAAAACAATATATTTTAAAAAATTTTTTTACAGTATCGGAATGTAATATTTTATCTCAATTTTTAATATTGTGTAGTATTTTAATGAGCCAGTGAAGACAGCAAAATATTCGTAAATACATAATATATATGTTTTTAATTGAATGCGAAAACGTGGTTAACACTATTCTAAACACACTCGTATCCATGCCGAAAATATATTATTAATTTATTTTGGATTTAAACCTCACCGAAAAGGGGAATATAATATAATACGAAATAGTATACCATACGAGGGGTGATCTCACTTTAAACTGAGACTGATTCTAGTATGGAAAGGACTTTAGGAATATTAAGTTGAAATAAAGTTAAAATAAAACCCAAATGGCGGATCTACTCTTTAAAAAAAACCGGCTTTCGCATCCCCCGCCCTTAACACCCATATTTTATTCAACTTCTTTATATTTCTGTTGTAAAACATGTGTGTCCGTTCAGATTTTATGTTGAGCCCACTAAGTACGTCCCTTCTAAACTGAAATCCTACATGCACCCCTGAGTCCAATCTTTATCAACTATCAACTAATTTGTATTGAAATAGATAAATGCACGTAGCTCACTTAAAAAACGTAAATCTAAGAAAAGCAGTCAGGTGATCCGGCATGAATTTAGACTGGCTCCTGTAAAACTGCATATTCTTTCAATGATTTTGATTATATAATAGATGGGTAACCAGTCAAAACTTTGCTAAGGTTCTAAGGTTTTAAGAATTCCAGTTAAATGTTGGTGAAAACATAACGTCAGAGTGCGACTGTGCGGTTCTGATACACGAAGTCAACTTCATGGGCCAACATTTCTCGAAATACTCTCCATCACATCAGATACATTTCTGGCATATGTTGATCCTTTGTCTATACATATAATCTTTATACTATCGTGAATCTAGACCAGGGACCGGTTTCACTAAACACCTCCAGCTGAGATTTTCCTCAACTCAGAATTCTCAATTTCTTTAAACTGAGGAGGTCCTCGCAGAGGGTGGGGGTTCATGGATCCCTGAAAGTAATGGCCAATGTACCCCAGATTTCTAAAACTAATTGGCCACGTTCCCAAGATCTCCAAAACTCCTGGGATGGCCTCATTAATTAGACTCATAAAGCTTTAAATGTCCACACAGAATTGAAGTTGGCTGACTGTTGCCTTTCTTTCTCGATCCGTGTTAGTCAAATTCCCAGATACAACTACAACAATATCAAAACACAAGGAATATGTGGTCACCATTGTCATCATACTGAGGAACAGGACACAAGTAAAATATTACAGGCCATTTATGCCATCGGTACGTCTTTACCCAATGACACACATGGACGTAGGAAAAGTCAGTAGAATGAAAATGTCAACAGAACAGCAATATGTATGAATATGAAGATTCAGTTTGCAAGCAGATTGACAAAATATCTATTTTTCATTGTGCAAGCAGAATGACAGAATGAATTTTTTTGTCACCAAAGGAACGAATTCTCATTTTTTTCATTGAATCGAAGTGATGCCGATGCCATCGAAAGGCAGAATGACAATAACTAAGGGAAAGTCATTCAGCCCAGCAGAACAACAGAATGAGAAAATTAATTATTTCAGCAGAATAATAGAATGAAAGAAATATCTACCAGAAAATAGCGAAATGTTTTTTTATTCTGCAAGCAGAATGCCACCAAAAGAATTCTATTTAACAGTAAATTAAGTTAAAACTAAAATAATGAATACTCTTCGTCTGTATGTGCCACAATGACAGAACGAAACAAAACATTCTCACTGTGTCAGCAGAACAGTAGAGTGGCACAATGAACAAAAACAATTTTACCAAAATAATCAATGTATTTCTCTTTTCCGATAAATTCGGATGGAACCAAGAATAATGGGTGTATTTTACGTGTAAGCGTCATCGAATAGCATAATGGCACAAAGAGCAATTTTCATTCTGACAACAGTATAACAGAATGACAAAATGAAATTGTCATTTTACTCAACTTTCAATTTTACAGTGAATTTAAGTTGACATCTGCGTCATTTATTGCCATAACGGCACACAATAATTTCATTTTGCCAATTGAAAAAGCAAGATAAATAAATTTTATTTTGCCAGCCGACTGGCTGAACGACAATTACATTTCACCAAAACGAGTTCTCCTTTTCAGGAATTGAAAGAAACATGTAGTACACGTTAGGGATTACGGACTTTTGTGGGTTAGAGAAACTGTTTTTTTTACCACTTTTCATCCAGAAAAATGATTTAACATGAATCAGATACATGTTATTACGTCAATGTATGCTTTATCGGCGTTTCGTGACCAATAGATATGGATGTGATCAGGCATAAAAGGAAAACAAAGTTATAATCTGGATTTCGATTTTGAAAAAAAATCAGTTTTCGTTGTCAGAACCTCAAAACCGGATCAACTTTCTGTTTCTTTAATAAACTATGAAAACATCACGTGACAGATACCGTGATCACCTACATTTAGGTTTCCGATTTTTATTGCAGTTTTGACACTTTATTTTTTTTTGATTTCTCAGAAAATAAACTGTAGGCACGTGCCTACCATGACTATAGGAAGCTATGCCCCTGTTAATGTACTTCTGTACATAATAACAGATACATCTGTATGAAAATATGAAGTAAAACAATTTATTACAAAAAGAAATAAGGTATCCAAGTCCGGATGTGCCTAAAAAGCACGCAGCAGAATAGCAGAATGAAAAGTTGTATACATGTGTTATGTGTCGTTATCGGTGCCGAACATTTATAAGCATATAAAGTTACAGTGTTTGTTTATTATAGTGTCACCGGTATTGAAAGGACCAGTCCGACTTATCACTGAGACACGTTTATGTTATACACAGTTACCTCTCGAAAGCTATCCTTGCCATGCGTCAGGCAGTTAGACAATCGGTACCCCCGCCCCCTCCCAGTTTAACTAGCTACTGGGTGAGCAAACGACTGTATCAGAAAAAAAATCTTCCGCCAGGATTCGAACCTTCGCCTGCCCGCTTCCGGGGCGGACGCCAGAATCACTAGACGGTATGTAAGTTTGGGCGATTTGTGTGTATTCGAGATCTGCTTCTATTTTTATTTGTGGCACCTTTTGCTCAATACCACCAGCACATGTTACAGAGTCAAAGGTCAATGTCACTGTTACTATCCATGTAAAAAGATTCCTGCGCAAACGGTTTGTCACGGTCTATACAGTCCGGTGAGTGAGTAGGTGTAGAAATAATTACTACATTATTAAACCGCAACTGGCATCTGCTGCCATCTTGTTAGGTACATATTGTAATGTATTTTATGGTGTTTGGAAGTTCTTTCAACGACCTTTCAGTCGTATCAATATGACAGTAGCGCTGCGTTGACACATTAAGTATCTTCTGCACTTGCGTAACATGACAGTATATTTCTCCACCCAGTCACAGCGACACAACCAGCCGTAGAGCCAGTCTGAGAGTTCCACACAATTGGAAACACTCTTGGGAAACTCTGACATATTTCCAATTATCATTTATTGTGAGCTGGGTGTCACATGCCGACATTTAGCAGTCATTTATTTGTATAACGATAGTAATAAATCATAGCTGACGTCTGCTAGTTTCGATCAGTCAATAGCAATAGTGATAATAAGACAATTAACTTACCGTCGTAGCTGGACACCGACCGACGGTATACAAATATGATCTTCCCGTCCTGTAATAATGTCATTATATATTAGTGTATATGGGCGTAATAGATATTACCTTACTATATGACTCAAGATCATTATTTCAGGATTCCCGCGGAAAAGAAGCCGACGGGGATATATATATATATGGAGATATTTATTTGTGAATAACCATACATAAATGTACAGACCAGACTACGGCGTGCTCGCCTATATACAATGCAACGCATAGACACAACATCAAGGTCTCTGCCAAACCAATAAATTTGGTGCCGACCATGACTTATATACTATGATTTTACATGCAACACAGCTGGACTGGACGGACAATTTATATACATGAACTGACAGCTTTATATGAGTAGGATCCAGTTAAGGACAGACCACATGCTATATAAAGGACATATTTAAAAAAAAACTTGGACCATGAAGATAAAGTGAAATAATATGTATTTTATTTCATAAAGGGAGATAATTGTAATCACAGCAACGTAATTTCCGGTCAGGGTTAGAGTTATATTCAGTAATATAAGTAACAATAAACATGTTTTACAAATGTAATTGTATCAATGCCAACAATTATCATTCAGAAACAGTATATAGCATTTGGTAAAGAAAGATAAATAAAAAACAATCGATTCTATTATTTTCTGTTCTAGTTCATAAAACTAAAAAATTATATACTGTGCCGTTTGTCTCTCTTTAATAATTCATAAAAGTCAATAAACAAACATCTGACATGAAGCTGATGCTCTGTGGGTTGCAGAACGCACTTTATTTATTTCGAATAATGCAGCAGAAAACAGATATTGACAAACCTTGTTTAAGAAAATGTATTATCAGCAATATATTAGATATTGAGGAAGTCTAGGGATAGAGCATCCAACGCACATGCGAAAGGTCGTGGGCTCGATTCCATGTTGGGTTATACCAGTCCACCGCTCATGCCAAAGTTCGTGGGCTCGATTCCATGTTCGGTCATATCAGTCCGCCGCTCATGCGAATGGTCGTGGGCTCGATTCCATGTTGGGTCATACCAAAGACTAAAAAGTGATGGTATTAGAAGCGTCCTCGCTTTCGCTCTGCATTTAGAGGATAGTTCTAGGTTTGGTCAGCCTGGTGTCAGTATAATACGACTACGTAGGGAAGCATACTATGTTTATGACTGAACAATTGTTGAAACAGACGTTTAACACCTTAAAATAACAACATAATGAGGTTAACCTTATATAAGGATTGGCTCACCGTATAATTCACACATTTAATTTAAAATGTACAACAGCTGCATAATTATTCCACAAAGTAGATTTTAAGTTCGATATTTCTCTCATTTAATTGTACCAGTGTGTCGTTGGTATCAGGATTGTGCAAGAAATATATATATCGTGACCTGCCCTTCCATGTGCCAAATACATGTTAGTTTTAGTATTACAGGTTCAGTTTTTAAAGAGACTAAAAAGAGCTAAGAGACCCAGCTTTTGAAACTTAGTTTTATAGCGTTTTATTTTCGTTAATCGCCGAATGAAGTTTATTCACAATGTGTTTGAGTTTATTTCATTCAGGTTTAATCTGTTAATGTGTTTAGTCCCTTATGGTAGAGCACCGGACCCATAATCGGAGGGTCGTGGGTTCGATGCTCCGTCACGGCTATGTTGAGCAAGACACCTTTTCCGCATATGCTTAGTACTGGTATTACCCGGGAAGACTTCGAGCGTGTTTCACCCCGTCCAACGTATACGTTACATAAACGGCTACTACGCCGCATTTACGGTGATAACTACACACGATAAACTGCTATTTTCTGTTATTTTTGTACGCGGTCGAACAGTGAGGTAAGAAAATCCCTTTATTTACATATTATTTTTTCCTTTTTGAATCAAAGGTTTAGACATACAAGTGGCATTATATTTAAGTTTCAAGCGGACATGTGATTTTGAATGGGAACATGACCGTTTCCTCAAAAATTCGAGAAAAAGTGACGTATTGAACCACCAGCTCAATTTATTACTTCGGAAGCATTTATGGGACTACTTTATATTTTTATATACCAAATTTTATGTGTAAAATAACAAGATGGTGTTATAAGGCTGCTAAACGCCAAAATTTCCTTAGTACGTAGCGTAAGTAGGTGTCTCGTATATTGTACACTACACAAGTCGGTGTATTGTGTCATTTGGCCGTATTTTAATATTATGAAATAATAATACTATCCAATTATTTCAGGGTTGTTTTCAAGTTGTATCGTTGTTTACACTTCACAAATAAACTAAGTATTTTTTTCCGTTTTAGAACATTATCGTCCATCTCACTATTTTGTATGACATATCACAGCTGTTTCAGACTCGTCGGCCATTATCTGTTCTTCATGTAATACATGTACAGTATTAACATTGTACTATTCGTCTATTAGCCCTCGATGGCATAAAATGACGCTTAATATTCAATCAAAACATTGTTCTAATAATCTTTCTTTTAGCTGTTAAGAGTCGAAGATTATAATTATATATTAGCCACACTGAGGCAAACGCAGGCGCTTGCATCCTGTAGAATTTGTGGAGTTTCACATGTTTAGTAGTGTTTTTGTACAAATATAAAAGTTATTCCCAAAATATGAATTACTCTTGCAAATATATGACATATTCTTCACATATATTATATGCAGTATGAATGTTTCATAAAACCAAGCAAATACTTGTCTTACAGTGTATTACTAAGAGTTGATATGTACTGTTATGTCGGGTCTAAAAAGCCACCATTCAAGATTCAAGATAATAGTTTAAAAATGGGCAGTTGTATAAAATGTAGTTTGTGTTATAGATTTGAACGGCTTTAAATGTCTGAAATATCAGAAAAATCAGTGCAGGAAATGCATGCAACGGGCTAAATATCGTTTCGTGGCAGCATATCCCCGGACACCCCTAGCAAAGTTGTGATTGTGCCTCCTGTAAAATCAACCAGGACAATATATTAGAATAACTACTTCAACATAATGATATCGCTTTTCATACAAACACAACATGTATACTTCTACATCACAGGATTGCGAGAGAGATTGTGATTTTGTTGTTGCTTTAAGTTGACATATTTTTCAAGTGTGTTAGTTGAATACAGGTAAGTTTCAATAAAAAAAGATAAAACAGAATAAAATAAATGCATTATTTTTTTTTATATTTTTCTTAGCATTTACTGCGGTTTGAACACACGACATCCTGAGTGACAGTCAAAGGAGTACACCATTAGACCACTTTGGAGCCTAATGAAAGTGTAAACGTTAACACTTTTTAAAGCTATTAGGTCTTGAAAGGGGCGTCATTCTAGCTGACCGGAACTAGAATTAATTCATACGTTTGATATACGTATCGTTGTAACCGACTAAACGTTTTTGCTGGTGAATATAAAATATCTTGAAATGTGTATGTTCTATCCATACGTTTTGGCGGTTTGGTAGTACTGCCACTAGCCTAATTTTGAAATCCTTATTGACTTGAGGTCAACCCATCCAGTGGGATGTGGTTGTCTAAATTTGAAATCCTCATTGATTTGAGGTCAACCCATCCAATTGGGATGTGGTCGTCTAACAATTGCTACAATCACAGGTCGTGAAGGATTGAGCGGGTTGCTCTGTTTTTTTTGTATAAAGATTATTAGATTTAAATATTATTTTACTGATCTTAGGAAAACGTTAAAATTAAAAATTCTGTAATATTTATAAACATTTGATAACGGTTTATCTTAACTAACTTGTTTTAATAGTTAATTACACGATATATGTGCGGTGACTAAAAAACGAACATTAACATGCACAAAATGAAACAAAATGAAACATGTTTGCAGTTAAAATATTTATTTCGGATTATCAAACTTAAGGAAGTAATCTCAGTACAACTAGTACTAGTTCTTTAAAAAATTAAATAATCCTTAAAGAATTATAAGAGAATTTTAAAACAAAAATTATGAATATCAATACAAAGCACATTTTTTTGACATGAACTAAGTTTTTGATTAAAAAGATAAAGAAGAAAAAGAGCACTATTGCACATATCTAAAAATATCTTTAAAACAAGTATTATCGTTTTTGATCAGATCATTTGAGAACTGATTAGCAATATTCTCATATATGTGGAGATTTTTTTTAATTCAGTAATTTAAAACAATCATATGCTAATTGTGCTGTATTAACATAATTATCAAACAATTACATTATTAAATCTCTTTATTCAATTAATATGCCTCGCGTAATGTAATATTGTTATCTAATCACCGGTTTTGATATTTAAGAATCAACTGATATAAATAAATTGAGTATTCCAATTATACATACTCTTTAATAAATTTTCTTTCTATGTCCACTGACTTATTTCATAACAAAGATATTAAAACATGAATTTGTGCGAAAAAAAATAAACCATTAAATAATGCTTTAGATTACAAAAGAAATGTACTTGAACTTGAAGCTTTTTGAAGGTTCTTTAGTTAAAATATGAAATTAAAAAGAAAATCTGTGCTTTAGACTATAAATAAAATACATAATAAACACACACACTATAAACTACACATAATAATATCACCATGTGTTTATAAACATTTCGCGGCTGAAAAACATCTGCATCGCATATAGCCGGCTGATAAACCGACATACATGCTGTATATAATTGGGTACAATAATACACTGTACATTGGGCACACAGAAAATCAATCCGAGTTACATTTTATATCATTTTCAAATCAAAATGGAAGCAAGATGCAATTATCATATCGTCGTAAAGTGAATTTTATTTGCAATAAACGTATACGTTGTAATAGGTTGGACAAAAATCACAACTAAGGTTTATAAGACCTTAAAAATGATCGAAAACGTGTTTTGAGTAATTTTTATATAGAACATATAAGGACCATATATGCTGTTATAAAATTAAAAAGGAAGCAAGAGGACGTAAACATATTTTAATTTTTATTTTATCATAATAAAGGTTATATTTTTAACTAAATGACTAAACGTTGTAATAGGTTGGCAATTTAATAATGAAACAGTTATAACGATAAAATTAAATTTCTCCTGTATGTTTCTATGTAAACCAAATATCACGGTTTAGCCAGGTAAGTGATAAAAACGGTCGATATCAAGGGGGTAACTTCTCTCGATAAGCCAGCGAAATGTCTGAAATAGTCCCACATGTGGTTTTTAAAACATTATTAGTACTCTGTTCTGGTTTTAGATTTGTCTGCTAAAATTTTCGTTCTATATTCTAAAGCTTTTTATTCCGTACATTTCCGTATTAGTCTGTTTTTTTTCTAAATTGACTATCTTTCATTCTGGAGTGTGCTTACTCATGTCCACATACTTGCTCCAATACAAAACCATCCATATTTCTTATCTATTGCTTGTTTTCGCCGGTACAGTACCCTGTACCACAGTTGCACTTACCAATATAGTCACCCGTTTAATGATCAGGTTAGGTGGGCCAGCATGTACTTTCTCACATATCCTCATACACACTCTCCTCAGATTGCTCCTTCCACCCCACCCCCAATAATTAAAACGATCCTACACCCATGAAGATCATAATGAATACAAAAACAATGAGTGTTGTATTAAACAAGCACTCTTCCTAGGGTAGATCAAGTCCGCCGGTGCTAATCCCCAGCTTCTGCTACCCCCAATATTTCAACTACAACAACATACACACAAGTAATATCCCGACCCCTACAAAAATCAACTCTACCAACCAATAGGAAACTAAGATAAACACGACGGCAAGTCTCACACCAATAATAACATACCACTTTTTTACCTCGGCATAATAGGATAAACCAACTAAAGGTTAAATTAACCGGCAGGTATATCCTAACTTTCACAGTTTTAAGAACTTTAGAAACAGTTTTGCGGCGGAACACCAAAAACATCAAAATTTCAAAATTAAACCTTTTACAGTCCACACTCTATTGTGGCAAGTCCCCGGGATAACCTGGCGGAGGGACTAAAAACTTCAGAACTACACATACGGGTAGATCACTCTGTGGTAACGTTAAATGTCGCAACGACGCTAAATGTCGCAACGCTGACACAAATGGTAAAGGAATCACACTGCTATTATCTCCCTTGAGTAATTCGGAATTATTTTGTTTTGCTGTGTTTTGGACATAAATGTTACAATTGAGCCTTACGGGAAATGTAATAGTGGTGTGATACGTTAATGACGCAAACCCAGCTGCCGCCATATGTCACACGTTTAACACGCTATGGCATAGCACCACATTGGAAACAGGGTGCGCTTCCGTGGGTAAGTCGCATAATAGCGTTTATGAATAATTAAAAACTGAATAACAGATAGAAGTAGTATTTCATGCAATTAGAATATCGCCGAATGACACGCCTCAACTTATGTAGCGTACAATATACGAGGCACCTACTTATGCTACGTACTAAGCAAATTTTGGCAATTAGCAGCCTTATAACCTTAACTTGTATTTTTAAACGATATAACTTTGTGTAATGATATATAAAAGAAATATAAAACACATAAAGTTGTCCAAGAATTGCTTCCGAAGTAATGAATGAATCTGTAAATTACGTGTTTTTAATCTGAAAGTGGTTCATTCCGTCACTTTTCTCGAATGCTTGAGGAAACGGTCATATTCCCTTTCAAAAACACATGCTTGCTAGAAACTTAAATATAATGCCACTCGTATCGGCTATATCTTTGATTTAAAAACGAAATCATAATACGAAAATAAAGGGGTTTTCCAACCTAACTGCCCAACCGCCTGCACAAAATAACAGGAAGTATCGGTTTATCGTGTGTAGTTGTCACCGTAAATGCGGCGTAGTAACCGCTCATGTAACGTATACGTTGGACGAGGTGGTGTTTTGTCTAATTGTAAGAACTTATTTCACAATCGAAGCAAAATATATAAGTTTAAACTAAGTCAATTATTGGATATTTTAGAAGCCAAACGCATTGATTTAAAACTTTGATTTGATTATGAATACTTTTCGATTTCTGATCGAGTGAGTTATTCAACTATAACAACAAATTTATTCCCCTTGGAAACACAATCTTGCACTAAAAATCCTATGTAATTTAGTTTCAAAATGGTTCATAGGAAATGTGATTTCTTGATGCATATGAGTAGAACAAACAAGTTTCAGGTGTCCGAAACGGTTTAAATAATAAAAATTATTTTTTTTAAAGTACCATATTGCATTATTGCCTTTCGTTACAGGAACTTGGATGGTTATGCCTTGATTAAAATTTTGTTAAAAAGGCAAAATCTGTTTTAGCTTTTGCATTCAGAGGCCCGTTTCACTTGCGTTCGTAAGTTTATAAACGTTTTTGTGTTAACTTTGACGGTAAAGAAATTCATTTACTGTTTAAGAACACACGAAAGAATTGCAAATAATCTGTCTTGTGACAACTGACAATAACTATGTGTCAATGAAACGACTGTAGGTGTCGTCATTTTACACGGACATCTTAGATTTACAAAAGTTATTGAAACGAACACCAGCTCTCTGGCCATATTTGGCCTACCTAACCATTTTACTTGTACCTATCTTTCGTACTGGCTCGGATTAACGCATTATTTGGAAAATAATTTTAGTAACCGTTTAGGCATGTGTACGCGTACCTTCTTTTGGTAGTCAGTCAACATATAAGGTATCCATCGCGCAAATATTTCCCTAACTTTAAAAATTCGTCTTAGAATGAGCTAAACTTGCAATTTGACACACAGTATAATTTGCTTCTGTCTAAACTATATGTTTCAACTTATATATTACATATTGATACCCTCTTACAGAACCCAAGATGCCCCATATCATACAGTTTTCATCTGAAACCCATTGTACATTGCCTCTATACACAGGACCTCAAAATAAGTTTTCTACTCGATATCGTGAACAATTTTAACTGCGATCTGAAAACTGAACTAGAAACGGACTGCTCGTTGGCATTTACTTGTAAAGTTATTGGTGCACCTATACGCACAGCACGAGGCGGTGACACAATTGTGATGTTCTACCTGCATGCATTCCAATTTGCATGCCAGTGTATGCAGACAATGGCATGATTAGCTAAATGCAATTGTATATTGCCCCAATCTGCAGAGCAATGTTGATGTAATAGTGATTAATAGCTATGTCCAGTATACGTGCGTATGTGCATGCATGCGTGCAAGCGTGCTTACGTATATGTGTGTGTATGTGTGCTTGAGTGTGTGTGAGTGTGTGTGTATGTCCATATTGTTGTTGTCAATATTATTTTGATTGTAATTCATTATGTAAGTACTAATCTCCAAAAGGAAGAAATAAAGCGATTTAATTGAATGGAATTGACTGACCCAATCATATTACTTGTACCTATCTTTCGTAAAGACGCAAGTCCCCTTTTTACCACATAACTTATCTATTCAAACATTGTTTCAATATTTTAACTATTTTGAATACAAATTCAGCAACACTCTAGGCATGTGTACGCACACCTTGTTTTGGTCGTCAATATACAGCTTCGGTACCATACGCGCAGATATTTTTAACTTTCAATCTTTCAATCTTAGAACGGGCTAATTTGACGCACAGTGTAACTTGCGTCTGTATAAATCTATACATTCACGTTTTAGCACCGTCTTGCAGAATTTAAGCTAACCCCGCCCCGATTGGTTTGTGATCAAGGACGGGAAACGCAGTAAGTGTACACTTATTTCTTCTATCCTCAACCTATACGTATACCTTTTCTATTTAATTTAAACTTATTTATTTTACTTCGATTATAAAACAAGTTATTACAACTCATACAAATCACGCTTGAATTCTTCCTGTGTATAGTCAGTACCATGCATATGCGACAAAAAATGTTTTACTCTATTACACCAATATAGCCGTGGGGGAGAATGTGTTTTGGGGTAGTGCAGGATACAAATATCAATCCATTGTGCTTACCACTGTCACAAGGGTCGTCGGTTTAAAATCTCATCCAAACGACTGTTAGTACTTTTAGTTGGCCAGCCCCGAGAATTAAACCCACAACCCCGAGACTAAAAGTCAAGTGTGATTGCAAAACGAACAATGGATATTGACCTAAATTATAAGAATTATGGAAAATTAGGAATGACTTTGATCAACAAATAATTACTGCATTTAAACATAACATTACATTCGGACAAATGTCGCGTTTATCATGATTTACATGTCATTTGTCAATTGACCTAGGTCTTAACACCTTGCAGAAAAATAGAAACAACAAGGATCTATGTGAAGACAAGGACTTATATACATGTATCTGTTTAAATCCTTGGTGATATCTCTAATTCCTTTGAAACAATAAGGACTCAAAAAGAAGGATAGGAAACTTGCAACTCTCTACTAAATATTGATGAAATAGCGCGCAAAAAATTAATAATTTTGCAAATTAATAATTTCAGAAATCACAGTTTCTTATACATTAAATGTAAGCTGTATGTCAGCTTAGATGTTATAGAATGTTTTAAACATGATCTTGGATTAAAATCATTGCAGTTTAAAGTAAAAATTCAAGTACTTTCCCTGTGTTTTAGTTGCAGTATACACATTTTGTAATCACAAGTACAAAAAAAAATAACACACATTGATTGGAATGGTCTCGTTTTGTAGAGAATTTCATTGTGCAAAGAAAGAATTTTGATTGGTATTCCTGCGATGAATGGAAGTTAGATAATTGAAAACGAGATTATGAAGAAGAAGAAGAAGAAGAAGAAGAAGAAGAAGAAGAAGAAGAAGAAGTTAAGGTAGGTTGGGACACCAAAAATCTTATCAGCACGGCCGCCATGCGTATAGTGTGCACGGCTACTTTTATCTTAATTGCAACCATCAACTTGAAGGTGTTAAAACGACTAAAAACGAAATTAGTCAACGAAAATAAACACTAATTCTATTAATTAAAATTTGTCAGATTATAAAAAAATGAAATAAGTCGTAATTGTTCATGGTTTTCCGCTTTATCCAAGACTTACTAATGCGCGGAGAACCAGCTGAAATAGATTGCTTTGCGATATAGAATTCATCCGGGGCCTTTCGGTCAGATTTTGACCTTGCAAGAAAATAACGTGTTTGGAGGCTTGTAAGAATGCTTTCAACACTCGCATTCAGAAATGGTAATGCATTAATTCATGTTTAACGTGCATGTTATTGACTATGTACCTAAAAGTATCCGGAATCACAATCAATCAAGCTGCGAACGAAGCCGGTTGTTTGCATTTTGTGGTGGGTGGGGAAATTTCGCAAACTTCAAATATTTAAAAAATTAATTTTTACTTGCAAAACCGAATAGATTTAATTAAAACTTCGTTTTTTTAAAGAGCAAGAAAGGCCAGTCATGTAGAGTATTGTATTGGATGTCATCTTGATTTTTATTATACAGCCGTGAATGATGATGTGGATTGGTTACTATGAAACGGTCTTCATCGGTCTTCATTGGTTTAAATTTATTTATTTTACATTGATTGTGAATTAACTTCTTAGATATGAAATTTTGTTTACAGTCTGTAAATTAACCAAAGCACTTGATGTGTTGCTGGGAAGAACTGGTACTAAACATAAAATTAATTGGATTTTTTTTTTTGCTCAATGACACCACTTGTAGCTTTGGCAGGGATTCGAACACATAACCTACCAATCTTTGGACTAATGTCAGTGTTCTCCACAGGAAGGAATGCAAGCGCTGGGGTAAGAGCAGTAAACACCTTCACATTTTAAAGCACTGTGTAAGGCACTCATTGAATTATATTAATCGGTGTTTCATTTACCCCTGCGTCCTAGACGCACCTATCTTGCAGCAGATGCACAATTCTGAAATATGTGCATCCGCTGGACGCAGAAAAATCGCAGCTGATACGTCCGGATTATCTCAAATACAGACATTTAATTTCCGACGCATTGTGTTTCATGCACACTGCTTTGTAAACACCAGTGTACTTGCATCATCGGATGGATTTTAAGAGCATCGGGTTACTACTGCACTGCTTTCTTAACAATGATGCGCGCACATCTAGCTTAATCAATGTCATCAGACAGTCTCTGTTTTTGCGAGTGGTAAATACGGAAGCTGCTTGCCGACCTTGAATACTTCTTGTGTTATAGTTTCACTGAATCGAAATGGTGTAATAATTATGATAAACATTTCAATCAGCGGCGTTGCTGCCTTTACGTAACAACACCAGGGCTTGCATAAATTTTTTAGAATGCATCATTATATCTCCTGGAAAAGCCATCAGAACACGTGAAATGCATCCTGAAATTTTCTGATAGGGAGAGGGGCATGTTCCCCAGACCCCTCCCAAACCCTTCTAGATCCCTATGGGCTTGCACATCATATTAGGGTCAGCTACGCCACTGTCAATAAATTAGATACAGTGTGTAATGTTATTTGAACCAAATCATCAAACACGGTCAGTTTTTTTAACAGACTAAGCTGCACAAGTGTGTTTTTTTTAATTTTATTAACTGTTCTAGTCAATGTTTACTGTTGTTAAATACTCATTTATGCTTATGGTTGTTTAAATGGTGCACAGCTAAAGGTTCTCACAGTGCATTGGTGAAGTATCTTCATTTTCACAATGTTACATCAATCTGAATTTATAATGATTTAGTTAAAATGTCTCAAAAATGGGGCTCACTTTCATTTTTTGGACTCACAGATTTGTAGTCCAGCAAGTCCTGGGACTTGTACATTGAAATTTGTAAAAAAAATCACTGATTAATTATAAAATCTAGTCAATATTTGTCAATCTCTATCAAATTTTCTTCAGTTTTGACCCCATTTTCGACAAAATTGTTTTCCCAATGTTGGAGTAACTTAAGAAAGGTTCTAGATGTATTCATTGATATTAGGTGTGTATCTGTATAATAACAATATACAGGTCAAGTTAATTATTTAATGTGTCAATATTGGTCAAATTTTAAGGAGTTGTGGCCCGTTTTTTACTTAATTTTTTGTAAAATTTCCTAAATGATAAACTGACATTTATAATTATATTTTCAGGTGGTGTTCGGGCTTTGAAGTCGTTCAAGTAAGTTGAACTTTTTTTCAAATCGACTGCTATTATACAGTGTACGACACTAACTTTTTTATGATCATGGCCACAGGGCCATGAACTTTTCAAATGTCATGGCCCCAGCAGAATTATCATAGCCCTAACTATTTTCGATGAAAAATACTAAAATTATTAATTTTAATCCTTACACTGAGCTACATGTTTAGCGTTACTAAGCATTATACTCCTTGTAAAACAAAGCTATGTTTTTTGTTCTAAGAAGCATTTCTGTTTGGCCATAATAAATTAATTGCTTGATTATCATCCCCGCCCACCCCTAATTTTGCTGCTGCCCCAACACTTTTTATTTTCATAATTTTTTTTTTTTAAAAAATAGGAAAAAATTTAAGAAACAACTTAAAAAATAAAATCCTCCCATCCTCCCCATTTTTAAGTTGTTGTTGTTGTATGGTGTTTAGTGTCGCTTTCAACAATTTTTCAGTCATCGCGACGGTGTCTACTTGAGACAGTATTCTAAGCGCTGTCACACTGGAGTATAATGCCGCAGACACATGGTATGATACCCCACCCAGTCACATTATACTGACACAGGGCCGACCAGACCTAGAACTCCCCTCTAAATGCTGAGCGTCAAGTGAGGAAGCTTCTAGTACCATTTTTAAAGTCTTTGGTATGACCCGACCGGGGATTGAACCCACAACCTTCCCCCATTTTTAAGAACAATTTGGATGAGAATCTAGCAACTGATTTGTAATTGCCTTACCTAAAAATTAAAAAAAAAATTTAAAACATTTTAATGTACACTTGAGAAATTTTTATCATTTTTAGCATAATTTGTTTCTTTCAAAATGAATCAGTATAATTTTCTATAATTTAATGTATTTTTCCATAACCTTTTAAAAGTCGCTGCGAAGACTGGAAAGGGCACTGCAAACATGGACCGGCCTATGTTTAAACTGGTATTAGAAGGTCACGCATGCATAAAACAAAATGGCAACGTAACTAAAAAGTTGAGCAGAAAGATTATTGTCTGTACATTTATAAAAGTAAAATAACATGATTTTTTTTAAAAGTTTTACAATTTGCACATTTCACCTTTATATACCAACAACCTAAAACTTGGTATATATCAACGCTATTGTTGCAGCGCATGTTGTTTTCAAAGATGTTTTCTTCAAATCGCAAAAATATGGTCCATGGTTGAACTTAAAATTTATGATAGCCCGATGCAATTTATCATAGCCCCGGGCCACCGTTAATGTCGCACACTGATTATACCAATTAGAAGATGCTGGAAAATTAATTGTAACTGATGTGAGCAAAGCAAACAAATGCTAATATTACATAAGAGTATAAATATGTCTGATTCTCAAATGTAAAAGACATCCATGTTCTTTATAAATAAATTATATAATATTAAAAACTATATTCTTAAGCTCACTTTGAAATAATTGCTAATGGATGGGTCTACAGAAAACTAAATATACACAATTTTTGGTGAAAATTTGCATAATTGCTTTATTGGGATGTTGTGATGTACAGTTTTGGTTTGATGAAATACATTTTAATTTTTTTGCTTCTATCTAAAGTATCATCAGCAATCTTTTTAATTTTACCAAAATAACAAAGATAGAAATATGAAAGTTTAATTTTTTGGAATTGGTACAAAAAATAATGAAATTATACTGATAGATATAAAAAGATTGTGTTTTAATGAAAAGTTGATAGAAACTATTTATAAAATTTCTATATATGTCAGTCACATCCAGAACTTCTAGTCTCTGCATCTCAACATTTATGAATGTACTGATGTTGTTGAGTATTATGAGCCAAACATGTTATTGTGTGAAGTTATAGTTATTTATGCTGAGTGAATGGTCACTAATAAATTGTTTGATATACAATTTGTTACATACTGTGATTTAGAAAACCCTTGAGGGTTACCTTATTTTACAATTCCGAAACAAAACTAAAAAAAAATTTGTCTATATATATACAAATTTCCATGTAGAATGTTCAATAACAGTTTGAAAAATGAAAGTTTTGTTTGGCAGGACTGTCATCGTTACACCAGTGCGAGGATGTGCCGTGGTTCCCACCAAGGAAAGGGTACTGGAACCGTATGAAGCAGATGTACCAAAATCTTTTCCAGAACCCATACCACTGGAACAGAAGATCGAAAACTGGGACAAGGCCAATGCGATATTCTATGGTCCCGAGCGAGATTTGAAGAACTTCCCTCATCCACAAAACGTAGTTGAACCAGAGTCGTATCAAATAGGAATCATACCTACTCGATGGTTTAAGGCTCTTTACCCCAAGTTAGGAGTAACAGGTATTGTGATTGATTGTGATTGATAGTTTTCTACCTTTCACTGATGATATATTCTGTGTACAGGTCTTTTGTCTTTCACTGATGATATATTCTGTGTACAGGTCTGTTGTCTTTCACTGATGATATATTCTGTGTACAGGTCTGTTGTCTTTCACTGATGATATATTCTGTGTACAGGTCTTTTGTCTTTCACTGATGATATATTCTATGTACAGGTCTGTTGTCTTTCACTGATGATATATTCTGTGTACAGGTCTGTTGTCTTTCACTGATGATATATTCTATGTACAGGTCTGTTGTCTTTCACTGATGATATATTCTGTGTACAGGTCTGTTGTCTTTCACTGATGATATATTCTATATACAGGACTATTGTCTTTCACTAATGATATATTCTGTGTACAGGTCTATTGTCTTTCACTAATGATATATTCTGTGTACAGGTCTATTGTCTTTCACTGATGATATATTCTGTGTACTGGTCTATTGTCTTTCACTGATGATATATTCTATGTACAGGACTATTGTCTTTCACTAATGATATATTCTGTGTACAGGTCTATTGTCTTTCACTGATGATATATTCTATGTACAGGTCTATTGTCTTTCACTGATGATATATTCTGTGTACAGGTCTGTTGTCTTTCACTGATGATATATTCTGTGTACAGGTCTGTTGTCTTTCACTGATGATATATTCTGTGTACAGGTCTGTTGTCTTTCACTGATGATTTATTCTGTGTACAGGTCTATTGTCTTTAACTGATGGTATATTCTGTGTATAGGTCTGTTGTCTTTCACTGATGATATATTCTATGTACAGGTCTATTGTCTTTCACTGATGATATATTCTATGTACAGGTCTATTGTCTTTCACTGATGATATATTCTGTGTACAGGTCTGTTGTCTTTCACTGATGATATACTCTATGTACAGGACTATTGTCTTTCACTGATGATATATTCTATGTACAGGTCTGTTGTCTTTCACTGATGATATACTCTATGTACAGGTCTGTTGTCTTTCACTGATGATATATTCTATGTACAGGTCTGTTGTCTTTCACTGATGATATATTCTGTGTACAGGTCTGTTGTCTTTCACTGATGATATACTCTATGTACAGGTCTTTCACTGATGATATATTCTATGTACAGGTCTATTGTCTTTCACTGATGATATATTCTATGTACAGGTCTATTGTCTTTCACTGATGATATATTCTATGTACAAGTCTGTTGTCTTTCACTGATGATATATTCTATGTACAGGTCTGTTGTCTTTCACTGATGATATATTCTGTGTACAGGTCTGTTGTCTTTCACTGATGATATATTCTGTGTACAGGTCTATTGTCTTTCACTGATGATATATTCTGTGTACAGGTCTATTGTCTTTCACTGATGATATATTCTATGTACAGGTCTATTGTCTTGCACTGATGATATATTCTATGTACAGGTCTATTGTCTTGCACTGATGATATATTCTGTGTACAAGTCTATTGTCTTTCACTGATGATATATTCTGTGTACAGGTCTGTTGTCTTTGACTGATGATATATTCTATGTACAGGTCTATTGTCTTTCACTGATGATATATTCTATGTACAGGTCTATTGTCTTTCACTGATGATATATTCTATGTACAGGTCTATTGTCTTTCACTGATGATATATTCTATGTACAGGTCTATTGTTTTTCGCTGATGATATATTATATGTACAGGACTGTTGTCTTTCACTAATGATATATTCTATATACAGGTCTATTGTCTTTCGCTGATGATATATTCTATGTTCAGGTCTATTGTGTTTCACTGATGATATATTCTATGTACAGGTCTATTGTCTTGCACTGGTGATATATTCTATGTACAGGTCTATTGTCTTTCACTGATGATATATTCTATGTACAGGTCTATTGTCTTTCACTGATGATATATTATATGTACAGGACTATTGTCTTTCACTGATGATATATTCTGTGTACAGGTCTATTGTCTTTCACTGATGATATATTCTGTGTACAGGTCTATTGTCTTTCACTGATGATATATTTTATGTACAGGTCTATTGTTTTTCACTGATGATATATTCTATGTACAGGACTATTGTCTTTCACTGATGATATATTCTGTGTACAGGTCTATTGTCTTTCACTGATGATATATTCTGTGTACAGGTCTATTGTCTTTCACTGATGATATATTTTATGTACAGGTCTATTGTCTTTCACTGATGATATATTCTATGTACAGGACTATTGTCTTTCACTTATGATATATTCTATGTACAGGTCTATTGTCTTTCACTGATGATATATTATATGTACAGGTCTATTGTCTTTCACTGATGATATATTCTGTGTACAGGTCTATTGTCTTTCACTGATGATATATTCTGTGTACAGGTCTATTGTCTTTCACTGATGATATATTCTGTGTACAGGACTATTGTCTTTCACTGATGATATATTCTGTGTACAGGACTATTGTCTTTCACTGATGATATATTCTATGTACAGGTCTATTGTCTTTCACTGATGATATATTCTATGTACAGGACTATTGTCTTTCACTGATGATATATTCTGTGTACAGGTCTCATGTCTTTCACTGATGATATATTCTATGTACAGGTCTGTTGTCTTCCACTGATGATATATTCTGTGTACAAGTCTGTTGTCTTTCACTGATGATATATTCTGTGTACAGGTCTATTGTCTTTCGCTGATGATATATTCTGTGTACAGGTCTATTGTCTTTCGCTGATGATATATTCTGTGTACAGGTCTATTGTCTTTCACTGATGATATATTCTGTGTACAGGACTATTGTCTTTCACTGATGATATATTCTGTGTACAGGACTATTGTCTTTCACTGATGATATATTCTGTGTACAGGACTATTGTCTTTCACTGATGATATATTCTGTGTACAGGTCTATTGTCTTTCACTGATGATATATTCTGTGTACAGGTCTATTGTCTTTCACTGATGATATATTCTGTGTACAGGTCTATTGTCTTTCACTGATGATATATTCTGTGTACAGGACTATTGTCTTTCACTGATGATATATTCTGTGTACAGGTCTATTGTCTTTCACTGATGATATATTCTGTGTACAGGTCTATTGTCTTTCACTGATGATATATTCTGTGTACAGGTCTATTGTCTTTCACTGATGATATATTCTATGTACAGGTCTATTGTCTTTCACTGATGATATATTCTATGTACATGTCTATTGTCTTTCACTGATGATATATTCTGTGTACAGGTCTATTGTCTTTCACTGATGATATATTCTATGTACTGGTCTATTGTCTTTCACTGATGATATATTCTATGTACTGGTCTATTGTCTTTCACTGATGATATATTCTATGTACTGGTCTATTGTCTTTCACTGATGATATATTCTGTGTACAGGTCTATTGTCTTTTTCTAATGATATATTATATGTTCAGGTCTTATTTGTGAATGTTATATTCTTGCTTTGATAATAATAATAATAAGAGCTGTTTCATTTAAATATACACCCCACTCATGGATGGTAAAGTAATTAATTTTTTAAGTGGAAGTTTTGTTTTGTTTTAAAAATAAAATGTGGATGGTGTTTAAATGCATTCAGTAGGATTTTTTTTGCGTTATATGTACAGGACTATTGTCTTTCACTGATGATATATTCTGTGTACAGGACTATTGTCTTTCACTGATGATATATTCTGTGTACAGGTCTATTGTCTTTCACTGATGATATATTCTGTGTACAGGTCTATTGTCTTTCACTGATGATATATTCTGTGTACAGGTCTATTGTCTTTCACTGATGATATATTCTGTGTACAGGACTATTGTCTTTCACTGATGATATATTCTGTGTACAGGTCTATTGTCTTTCACTGATGATATATTCTGTGTACAGGTCTATTGTCTTTCACTGATGATATATTCTGTGTACAGGTCTATTGTCTTTCACTGATGATATATTCTATGTACAGGTCTATTGTCTTTCACTGATGATATATTCTATGTACATGTCTATTGTCTTTCACTGATGATATATTCTGTGTACAGGTCTATTGTCTTTCACTGATGATATATTCTGTGTACAGGTCTATTGTCTTTTTCTAATGATATATTATATGTTCAGGTCTTATTTGTGAATGTTATATTCTTGCTTTGATAATAATAATAATAAGAGCTGTTTCATTTAAATATACACCCCACTCATGGATGGTAAAGTAATTAACTTTTTAAGTGGAAGTTTTGTTTTGTTTTAAAAATAAAATGTGGATGGTGTTTAAATGCATTCAGTAGGATTTTTTTTGCGTTTTTGTTTGGGCTCAATTCCCCTCCCCAAAAATGTTTTTTTCTGATGCATGAGTTTTTCAGGTACTCGATATATTAAACATGCACAAAGTTGCGAGGAATCAAACAATCTTCAGAAGCTATGTCTTCTCGTGTTTTGATTGTTGAGTTATAATTTTTCACTTCATTTAGAATTATGTCATTTTCCATTTCAGGCGGATACACTCTGTTCTGGGGAACGGTTCTGTTTGCATTAAACAAGGAATTCATTGTGACAGACCACACCTTTGGGGAGGTTATACCATTTGTTGGTGCCATTACTTTCCTTACCATCAAGTTTGGACCAAAATTCACAGCTGCACTTGACAAAAATATTAAGGTTTGTGTAGTGTTGAGTTACCAGATCATTTTGTTTCGACTTACTGTTGAATAGAAGTCGAAATTTATTTCAGACTGCTATACTTGCTGTTTCACTGAATAAATTCACGAAAAACATTCGAAACAAATTAAAAAATAAGACAATATAAAAGCATTGAATCAGGCCATACCCGGGACATGAAATTAAAATTTAAGGTACAGTCAAACCTGTCTTAAGCAGCCAGTCAAGGGAAGGAGCAAACAGATTATTTTACGTAAAAGAGAAGGTTAACCATTTCTGGTATTAAAGCTTGTTTTGTGAATAATATTTCAACAAAATCTTGTCGTATAAACGTGACATATAACTTTCTTCTATTAAGGAATCAGTGTACAAAAATGTATAATTCTTGTCATGGGATTAGAACTCAGGTCGCGCAAGTGACAATCCGCAGATAAAACCAAGTAGGGGTATTATCCAACATTTTGGTAACAACAATTATTTTTTAAGGAATGCAATATAATTATTAGTGTAGGGGCAACATTATTGGGTAGGTAGATAAAGGGAAACCAAGCAATATTTTATATCAGTCCTGAGGTCAGGGGTTTGATTCCAGTTTAGTCTGAAGACTTCATGTGATGAAGTTTGTCAGTTACACACTGGTGGACGGTGGTTTTACTTGCTTATTTGAATTAATTCTGAGGTTTTCCTTCACCAATCAGTCAAGTCGCCGTTTCCAGGTATCACCGGTATTTTGAATTGATAGAATATGGTGTGAAACCTGGTTCCCTTCCTCGCTACCATTTTAGGAAATGCTTAATACTTTATCGTCAATTGCGCTTTCCTGATACATATTACTTGCTGTGCCTTATCAACAATAATTCAAGTTGGTCATCAGTCATCAGTAACTAATATTAGACTGAAAGTAGGTTGACAAAATGAAACATTTATCGAGTCATTTGTTGTTGTTTCAATCAAATTGACAGATCTATATTATCACCTGTTTTTATTTCACTTGGACAGCATTTGATTTATTTGGATAATTTATGGGTTGGTACTGTAGTGTGTTTTTGTATTTGTTGTTGGTCCAAGGCTATCTTCTGTCTGGTTGTCAGCCCTACAGTATTGTTTATATCTCGACTATTTCAGGAAACAAGAAAAACTCTGTATGAAGATCCACTCAACAATGCTAAAACTACCTATGAGACTGACATCTCAAGCAGCGAGACAGAGATCTGGAGGCAGGATGCTATACCAAACATCTTCCAAGCTAAGCAGGTACCAAATACACATGGTCTTTCTCAATTAAAGCCAGGTGGTAGTGCAGTGGATAGAGTTTTCACTACACAGGCCAAAGGCTTGTCTTGATGGCTTCTCAAAATGCAACACCCAAATGTTGATTCTACCTTAAAGAAATTGATGTGAGAAGGATTCTTATCAGGTCTTAATTTCCAGTTGGAATGAAAATTTGCCTCCGCCAATAAAACTGTACGCCCTATATATATTAATATTACCCATTGTTGGTAATGTGATGAAAGTTTTTCAAACAAAACCACACGGGTTAATTTGCATTTGGATAAAAAAAAAAATGATAAAAAATGCAGAATGGGCTATTCTTAGAAAAAATTGTGCTCCTCTACCAACTCTTTCAAAATTGCAACTATCCAAACTTTTTTTATTGACTTTCAAAGCGTTGACTTTTTTTTCATGACCTCTTTCCATTTTTGTCTCGCCGCGACTAAGGAACAAAATGAAGATTAAGGTGTTGCCTTTTCGTCGACAGTGTCAAAAATTTATATTTAGCTCCATTGTTAAGTTTTTGTTTTTACACATTTTCTCAACAAGTATAAGTGCTAGGACACTCATACTTGGATCATAGTTACAACTAACACCCTGCATCACATTATATACTGCAGATGCTGAGTGATTGTCCATTGACATTGTTTGATGCTGAATTTTGCATTTACCTCCAACGTTAAGTTTTCATTTTTACACTATTTCTCAATAAGTACTTGTGCTAGGACACTCATACTTGGATCATAGTTACAACTAACACCCTGCATTAAATAATGCAGATGCCGAGTACTTTTTTTTTTTTTTTTTTTTAAATATATGTTTTACTTAGAAATACTGGTTAAGTTTTGTGTGCAACTACCATCAAGTTTATATCTCAAAAATCACATTATGTATTTGATCGAAACTTCACACAATACTTCCTACAATATTTCTTAGTCATTAAACCTACTATATTAACCAAGTTAGATAACTCTTGCATGAGTATAATATTTTAATTTTTCTCTCCCATGTGTGTATTAACAGTCAAAGCGGACACAGCGAGACATATCATTCTGCGGAATTCTTGTTGTCTTTGTTTTTTTCTTTTTTTTCTCTTCCATGTATGTATTAATGGTCAAAGCGGACAAGGTAAGACATATCATTCCGCGGAATTCTTGTTGTTTCAAATGATTAGACAAAACAAAATCTGGCAAAAAAATAGCTACCTACCCACCTGAAAGCAAATGTTTTTTTAAGGATGGCCTGGCTAGAGATTTTTTAATTGATTAATATGTTTCATACAATTTGACATGGTATAAAAAGTGATCCTATGACCTAAGCTGACTTTTATTTTTGGTGTAAAATGGTTTTTGTGATGATGGGTATTTACAAAGAATTATAATTATCTTGTTTACATGCATCATGGTTCTATTTAAAAAACAGGTCTGTTGGTTTGTTGTATTTGATCTTTTTTTGCAAGACCTTCATTTCATAATGTTTATTAGCTCGGTTAATAATTAAACTTTTAGATAGAAAAAATAAACTATTCTTGGATCAGGGCCACAACAGGATATATAGATAACTCTTTTGTTCTATAGGAGCTTGTTGATCTTCAGCTTGATATAGATTGGCAATCTTTGTTTTGTAGGAGCTTGTTGATCTTCAGCTTGAGACCCAGTACAGACAGAGGCTTGATGAAGTTTACAAGAACGTGAAGCAGAGACTTGTACGTATAATGTGCTATAAACTTGTTATTGTTTACATCTGATACGGGTATTTATCTACTATAAAACATGTGTTCTCCTAGATGAGCTCCAAAAGAATTTATTTGATTGTATCAAGGAATAATATAGAGAAGGAAAAACAACTGATTGATATTTTGTGAACGTTCGCGTATTCACACAAAATCTCGCAATATCTCATTTTCATTTATCTTGACTTCCTTCATCTCAGGGACACAAATCAAAATTCTTACATTGCAGAATGAAATTGTCATCAAAACAATACCATTCTCAGCAATTTGTGTTTAAAATTGTTGAAGCACTAATGTAGGATTTGTGCGTGATTCTGCAATCTTTACACATGCATAAAAACCCGAAAAAAATGTATTTAATCCTAATCATTCCAATCTTGACGATAAATAATTTTTTAGTTTGAGACACCCCTCGAGTAAAGTATTAAATAAAAATTAATCTCCTGTATAGAAAACAAGTAGGAATATATAACAGCTTTGAAAAAAAAAAGTAGTCCAGCTCAAGAGGTTTAATCCAAAATTAAATCATAATCTGCTGAAGTTGTTAGTGCTGATGGCGGGAGTATTTTAAATATTAATATATTTGATTATTAGTACTATCTTTCTGACTGCAGGACTACCAAGTAGACTTGGAATCGACCCAGCGACGATTTGAACAAGATCACATGGTACGCTGGATAGTGGATAACGTCAAAAAGAGCATCACACCCCAACAAGAGAAGGAGAGTATCACAAGCTGTATTAGCACATTAAAACGGATGTCTGCAGCCAGTGTCTAACCAAACCACACATAGGCACATATTTATAAAACAACTTGTGTGTTGAAATTTAATTAATGATTAACGTTTACAACTTCAATGTTGTAATTTAATTGATGATTATTGTTTATAAGACCAATTAGTGCTTGTTTGATAACGATTGTCAGTTATTATGACAGACATTTTGAAAAAGAAGATGGTTGATGTGCTTGTAGAAGAAAAGTTACAAAAACTATTTTTGAATATATTTACAAAATATCAGCTAACCTGTTGCAAATGTTTATGAATAAACATGGGTTGTTGTAATAAAATTAAATGATTTGTTTAAAACTGTTTAGTGTTGTTATGATACATTATGCCTTTAAAATCTTTGTCAGAGAATTTTGATATTTTATACATTGTGTGCACACTAGCACCTACATTTTTAGTACGACTTTTGAAGGAAAGAGGAGCCATTGAACTTGACCTGTTGTCAGAATTTGTTTAAAGGCAGTTGTGGGTGGTTGGGGGGATCCAATTGTAATATTTTGAAAAATCTTGATACCTTGTACTTCTTTACATTTTTTTAAAAACTATTTTGGTAACTACATGTACTACCTACACTTCGTTGAAACTTCTGTATATTCACTACCATAAAATAGATTCGAGAAGACAAGGGAATTAACTGTATTGTCACAGACCCATTTATGCTTTATATTATAAAATTTTAAAAGTTTAGCCAGCTTATTATCTTGGTAGCTACTAGCCATATGAAACTTCACATGTGTTTCCACTATGAAACCACTTGGTTGGTTGTTTTCCCAACTTCTTGTGGATATTTTCTCGAGTGTTTTGAGACTATGCAGTAAATAATTTAAAACAGAAATAGCAAGTTAGCAATAATGATACTTTGAATTGCAATGATATGTGGTTTAAACGCTGACAATTTGAAAAATCATCGCTTCCTGAAGTAAAGGAAAAGGAAGAAATTTGAGTAATCTGTTTTGCTTAATCCATATATTAAGATGATGACCGTTACTTAAACTCTCATTTGAGTTTAATATAGGAATACAATGTAAACATGGAAGTATGTCATTATCTCATCCATTTGTGCAATTATATTATTCAGTTTGAGATCTGAGGCATTGTCTAGTGAAAACAAAATGGATTTGGTCAAATAAGAAGGACTTAATTTCTATAAGGGGCCAGGAGATGTTCAAAAAGGTTGAAATTGAGAATTTCCATAAATGTTCATGAGAACTGCAGTCTGACAGTAAAATTAGTCAAGAACTTGTGTCAAATTTGTTCATATACATGTGTATTAACATAAATTATCCCTATGTGTAGAGGAATGAGTAAACTTTATACAAATCAAGAGGCTAAGATATATAAGGGCCATGGAAGGGGACTGAATTTTACATTGGAATACTTCTAGGTTAAAAAAGTTAAATTTCAAAAATCTTCTCCAGAACATATCAAATTCATTTATATATTATGGTATAACTTATCCCAATGGGATTGAAATTTGTAGAAATGAAGGAACTAAGATGTATATGGACTCCGTAAGTGGACTTTCAGTTTTACAAATAAATACTATGATAAAATGGAAAATTCTCAATTTATCATCCATTTGTGTAAAAATGTTCAATTTGAGATCGGAAGGGAGGATAAGGCGGATATACAATTCATAAGGAACTAGGAGGTAAGTACTGTAAATACTGCTATGGAAAGTTGTTGTTCCCTCTGCCATCTCGTAAAAGTTGAATTTTTGTTGTGGAATTTTGTTATCTATATACATTTTCTGGAAATGTCAAATTCCGCCTCCCTCTTGAGTTGTCTTGGTAAAAATTAGATCACTCACTGATGTACAAACTGGTACTTTAAATAAGGAAAAGAATATTTGTATAAAACATATTTCCTTTAGTCCTATTTTATACAAAACAGTTCAGGAAATGTCTAATTTTATCTTACCAATTGTAATCTTGACGAATAGTTCACTGTGGTGTCGCGACTCTTCAAATGAGGAAATGAATTGTTATAAAACCATCTACTTCACCCCATTGGTGCAAAAAAGTACCAAGTGCCTTCTTATTTCATATACACTTGGAACCTTATTGCTCTAATGGGAAAAATTATTTTAAAAAAATAATTATTTCTACGAATACCACTTTAAGAAAATACATCTAGGAAAGTTTAGAGGAGTGTAATCTTGTGTTGTAGACAACTCCTGGATTCTCTTGCTGGTCCTTGAAATGAAGACGGGAGTCATTGTAAAAATTAATATTTATTTCCTTAAAGTATGTGTTGCATACATTATATACACTAAAGATAAATAACAACACCTCATTTGCAGACAAAAATATTCTTTGCATCTACGTATTGGCTATATTGTAAGTTAAACTTGACACAACAAAGCTTTCTCATGGTTACATAACATTAAGCTGTGGAAACAGACACCAACCATCGTGTCATAAACTGACACTACAAAATTATAGACATGTTCAGGTTTAAATGTATTTCATTACAAACATTATGAAATTGGGTTGTTCTTACAACTTTAGATTCAGCTAAAATCTAGAGAAGAAAAATAGAGAACATTCTGGTTTTAAAGTCATACAGTAGCAACTGAAAAGAAAAAAAATACAATTACATGTAGATGTAGTCAACTTAAATATGTGAAATTAAACACTGAGGATTCATTATTAAGGTCGTCTCAAATGTGCCGAAACGTAACTGTACCGTAGCTGTAAATATTAAATAGTAGTATTCTTATAATGCCCTTTCACAAATATTCCGCAGCGTCACTCTAAGCCTTAACTGTAAACATACATAAATCAAGTTTGCATATTTTACGAACATGGTCGCTGTTTTTTAAGTTAACGTTATGGCATACGTGTGAAATGACGTTTAAATTGTATTGGGTTAAATTCTGATTTATCTGATACATAAAATCATATAGAATTGTTGTATTGTATACAATATCGGACAAACTATAAAAATACTTAAGATTTATTTAAATAAACAACATACATAGGTTCCAGTACACGGAAATTATATACATGTAAATCAAATCTGTAAGCAAAATACTCTGTAAATGACCAGTAGCTGTAAACTATATTATTCTTCTAACAATTTACAAATGTAATTAAACAGACATCCTTACACTACATTTAAAATTAAACGTCAACCATGCGTACAACCCTTTTGGGCCTTTCCTCCTTATGGTAATTTGTGAAGCTGTACAAACTTTTTTAAACAAGCAATTCATGTACACCACTATGCGATCTTCTGTAACATGTGAACATTGCACACAAATTCACATGCTACACCCTCTTGCACATAAAAAATAATACTTAAATTTTGCTGATGAATGTTGATAAAAATTGTTATTTTTGTAGTGTAAATATTATGATCACAACTAGAAATGTGTGAAAAGTGAAAAATAATCAGGCAACCAGATGAAGATGTTGTTAAAGTCTTGATTTTGATTTTCAGAAAGCCAAAATTGATGCAACTGTGGAGAATTTCCTTATCATTCTACGTCAAGAATTTTGGTATGAACAATAAGAGACACCTAAGATGTTTCATTAATGTATAAATTACTGTCAGTTTCTTTTAGTACATACAAGTATTATTTTCTCAGACTGACATATGCTTGTGTTCTAAACTGAGAAACATTTGCGAGATCTTAAAACAACAGCGACAGTCAGTGACCACTACTACATTTTATTTTTTGAGAATTCTTTCTGTAACCTTGGTAATATTATAAACTGAATGCCTTTAAAAACACAAGATTTTGAATACTGAATTTATTTTCTATCCAAGATCTGCTATAATTTTTATTGATTCCTATATGTCGACCAAAATCAATTTGTTTAATGTGTGTTTGACTGTTATGAAATTGTTGGAATAAAATTGAAAAAAAAAAAAAAACAAGGTAAGAAATTATGGTCTTGGTTTATGATTAAAATCATATCTAGATTTGAGATAATACCCATACTTCCATTTTAAAGGCTTTAAGTATATAATTATATGTATGAATGATTAATGAATGATAGGGTTTTACAGCATACCAACACATTATAGGTTATTCAACGCCGACAGGAAGGAAGATTCCAGGTTCACTCTACATGTACAAAAACAACAAATTAACATATAGATTTAAAAAAAAATACACCAACAAATGAATATGCCGAATGAACCTAGAACCTTGATTGAAAAGAATCAGTTGTGCTTTAACCATCCCAAGATATAAAAGTTTGTATGCAATAAAACATAATACTGTCGTTCAGTTTTTCAAGTCTGTCTTGGTAATCATCATATTCTTTGGTGCAATTCAATTAATTTCAGTCACATGATCTGTTAATAAGTCGCAGTATATCCAATTGCTGATGATATCACTGGAAGTGCACAGTACCATCATCTTATCTGGTAATTACCACACTTCTTGGAAACTGATATCTTCGTTAGCATACCATTATTAAACTGGATTGGTATAAATACTATAATTTATTGCATTATTCTGGTCTCCAGGATAGTTTGCTTCCTTAAAATGTCAAAAGAATAAAACTTTTATTCTTGTGAAGTTTGTAAACTTATGAAAATTCGCGAAACAAGCCCCTGATTGTGAACACAAATAGCAAAAAAAACAACACATTAACATTGAGATTGTGGTTAACATTATTATGTACCAGTAAGGTGAGGGTCTTTGAGCCATTAACAAAGTTGAAATGGGGCAGAGTATTTGATATAATGCAAAACAAATTGAAACAAAAAAAAAATATGGGCAGCAGGGTGGGGGTCTTGGTTGGGTTTGGGCAGGAAAGCCCATTAAATAGGTCAAGATCAGTGATGTAAACTTTTTTTAGTTGATTGTGATCAGTTTACAGAATTAATAGTATTACTGAAAAATAAAATTGATTTAAAAAAAAAATTCAAAGCAGAGTTAAACAAAAAACTTTAACCTAAGGTTTTAATACCCAAAATATGGAAATTTATGTAAGTTAGCTATGTACATTGTTTCTACAACATAATATAAATGTGTCGATGAAGTTTAGTCACCAAAACATGAGTAGTTTGTTCAGAAATAGAGAAAATGCTGAGCTAAACATAAAACTTTAACCAAACCCAAGCTTAACAAAAAAAAACTTAAAGTGAAGTTTTTAGATTTAGAGACCAAAGTATGTTAATTTAGGTAAGTTAGCTACATGTATATACATTGTTTGTATAACATTAAATGAATGTATTTATGAAGTTTAGTCACCGTAACACGAGTTGTTTGTTCAGAAACAGAAAAAAAACTGAGCTAAACAAAACTTTAACCAGGGGACGACAACGAAGCCGCCGCCGACGCCAGGGTCATGACAATAGATCTTCATTTTTTTCAAAAAGACAAGCTAAAAAATAAAATGCGTTAATTTAGGTATATTTTTTATAAAGAATTTATTAAAAAAAATTGTTTCTTTGCTATAAAACGATAGGAAGCATCAACACAAAAAATATATTGGAATAGTTCAAAGACAAGGATGCTAATAAGAGTTCATATGGCCAATGGAAGTACCAACTTGCCCGTAATCATTAGAAGTTGTTACTCTATGGTAACAAAAAGCGAAAGAACATCACCTATAGCTACATCACCTACTACAATCAGACAAAAAAAGTCATGGATTGATGTACCTTGAAATGAAAATATAACCATTAATAATACAAGGGAGATCAAACAGTTATGTCTAGTTATTGATGGTGGATTAATTAACATTGATATTATTTATTATATCTTTTTTTTTTGTTGTTGTTTTTAATGGGGTAAAACACAATTTTAACACATTTCATGTTACATATGGCATAGCCTAGTTGTATTGGTGGCGAAATATATCGGAATGCATTTAAGTAGAAACACCGTCCTTCCGCAAGTAAGTGGCAAACTTCCTCATATAAAGATTTTGGAGCGAGCATGACTCAAACCTACGACCTTGGTGGTGAGAGGTAAATGAACTTGAGATGGCGCCTTAGACCCCTTGGCCACGTACGACCCATCATATAGTGTAACACTGGACAACAAAACAAAAGTGTCAGTCATTGTTGATATCAGCAAGATTAACACATGTGTTATAGCCTTGTGTACAATATTCAATGTCCACAGATGCTTGCATATTTCATACAAAAGATTTACAAGATCTTTGACAAGACAAGTTATCAACTCTGAATTGAAATATACAGCTGTTATAGAATACACAGTTGTTTGCCAAATCTCGGCCACTGACTATGCACCTGCAGTGAAAATATGGTTATCTAAATACAGATGTAGTTAAAACATTGTTTTTAAAATATGGCCGAGTTGCAATATGATCACCAAAATACAGTTATGGTCAAAATATTGTCGCCAAAATAAAGATCAAAACAGTCAAAACAAGATCAGCATAAATCAATTAAACTGTAACTGAAATATACACTCAATACACAATTGTACCCTGAAAATAGCAGCCGAATATCAACAGCTACAAAGTTTTGTTTGGATGGGGATTTAAAACTTGTTTCAACACTTTACGGGTTATCTATTGCAGTTGGTTTTATTGGTGGAGGAAGACAAGTGTATACATGCATGAAATTAATAAGAATCTGAGTAGAACCTTCGTTCTTCTGCAAGCAATTAACAAACCTTCACACCGGAAATCATGGCTGGAAATCGCAGCCATAAGCTTTAACGATCTTGAGGCATTGCCTTAAAGACCACTTAGCAGGCGATAACAACAACATGGTCATCATCTATCTATAGTACAAGGGACACCCGCAATCAGATATCGGTAAAGAATTATTTAAAAAGGTTCCGTCACAACTAGCAAATATTGTCAGACAACAAACTCATTTAATTGCAACCTATTTAATGAAACAGATGTAGTAATCTTGATCAACAGAAGCTCATTCAGCAAACACGTACATGCCATTAACAGACTGCAATATCTATATGGTATCATTACACGTCTGTAAGGTAAATATAAGGTACTTCTCCAGTCGTCAGCACTGAGATGTAAATCGAAATAGTTAAAAATAATAAGAAACAGCTATGCCAATGGTGGTAATCCTGCCTTCTCCCGACATTTCTGTATAAGCGCTCGCAACATAAACTGTTTTCTTGATAATTCACGAATTTGCTGCAATAAAAATATATTTGAAATGTTAAGACACATTTAAGAGCTAAAATGAATTTATTAATAGTTTAATTCCACAAGAGCAGTAGTCCAGTGGATAGAGTGTTGACAATTTACACCAGAGGTTTTGGATTCGATCCCCAAATTGACCTGATGCCTTAAAAAAACCCCACAACAACACTCAATACTGGTTTAACCCAACAAACAGACTAAAAAGCAGTTACAATAAGCTTTTGGCTTTCTTTTGCAATTATAGTATAAAACTAAGAGATTTATATTGGTTTAACAAGCAATTTAGTCTGCAAAACAAATAATTCAAAGAAAGCTTTACTTTAACCTCTAGTTCTTTGTAATATAATCCTAGTATGGGTGACCATTTATACAACTTTAGTGAAGCATCTTATGGTGGAGTGCATGGTCCAGTTGTAATTGATCTTTTGCCACGGCTATGTGTTGTGTCCTTGAGCAAGACACTTTTTCCACATATGCTTAGTACTGGTTCTTCACGCATGGTTTGTCTAAGTTGTAAGAACTTGTTTCACTATCAACGTAAAATAAGTAAGTTTAAACTAATGCACCTTACTGAGAAACAAACATTAAAACTCCTTTCAGCTATTTCAATAATTCATACCTTGAGAAAAACTTCTATATCAATGACACTTTTCCGCAAGGCTTCACCCAGGTAATATATAGCATCCTCAAGAGCCTGCTCTTCAGCAAATGCCTTCAACAATCTGAAATAATAGTTTGTTAAATAAATATAATTAATACAGCTTGTTGGTATACATGGTATGTATTTGGTGAGAAGAACAGAGCTTTAACTGTCAGCTGGCTGCACTTGAAGTCTGATTTTGTTTGAATGGGATTTAACGCCACATTTCAAGTTATATACTTACTCACATAATGTTTTTGGAGCTAGAGGGACTCGAACCTACAACCTTAGCGGTGAGAGGTAATAGATCTTGAGACAGCACCTTGGAGGACCCCTAAAGTAGGAATTGCCAATTGAATGTATAAAATTGTAATAAGACTCAGTAGAGTACTTGTGTAAATAGATAGTTATATATGCACATTACTACTGTCTCACTATAGTGCATAGTAAACAAGAGCTTAGAGTTCCAGTCCCACTGATATTTACTATGTCATTTTTTTCCAGTCGTATTACATTGTTAGAGTCTGGGTAAATGATGTATAAGAATATATCCAGATTATGGGATGTTGTTATTGGTTAAATATCTTATAAGTTAAGGATGGAGATATGAAGTAGGACAGGTGGATTGTGCAAATAGGCAGGTATACACATAGCAAAAGTTATAATCGGTCACCCCAAATTATTAATATTTCATCAACTCGAGTTTATAAATTTTATTTAATCTACAACCTAATAACAAATAAGTTCAGAAATACACAATGTCATATACCAACATTTTGAAATGCATCACCCGCAAAACCAATTTTATTTTTTATTTTATTTTAATTTTTTTGTTTGTTTTAAAAAAAAATTTTTTTTACGAAAATAAAAAGGGTCGGCATTAAAATTAGCAGGTCTGTATATCACGATAAGACATATATATAACCGTACACCTACTGTCTATATAAAGGAGCAGTGGTGACCACAGCCTCGTCTATGTTAAGTTGATCTTCACTTTCCAGTCTTTTAAGAGCTTCCTTCACTTCAGTATCTTTCTCCTTCAACATTTGAATGTTTCCCTCAATGTCGACCTGAAACAAAACAAACCTGTTAAATCTTTATCGATTAAATCTGGAGCATCAGGATTCTGTATTTATATGAAACATAAGGCACATAGCACCTTGATGCTTTAAGGGGATATTATGTCTAACATCAAAGTTCAATATGATGCAAGTTATTCTAGTGGCATTTGACCTGATGCGAGAGTGGCTATCTCTTCACCTACTGGCTAATTGGCATTGTTTGTCCAAGTAAAATAATGTAGTGTTTTCTTAGACATTGTTAGTTGTCTAAGGAAAAAATATGCACAGCAACCAATACTGGTCGCCAATTGAATAATCAACTTGTTTTATTGAAAGCCTGCGACTGGTCAATTACATTTGTATATATCCAATTTCTTCTGAATTAACTAAAACTAAAAATATACATTCTGGCAATAACAAGTAAATGTACCTTAATGCTTCAAATGACAGTTCAGTGCACTTGACTGACAAAGTTGGTGAAAATGAATCAAATGTAATAAGAAGCTGTACTCATGGCTTAAAGGCTCATTAAACTTCTGAAACGGTCGTTTTTAGTTTTAATTTAAGTCAGTTCTACTTTTCCAGATGATAGAATATATATCCATTAGATCACTGAGAGACTTATCAAACGAAAAAATTAATATAAAGCACATTATTTGTACATAATTAAAACGGGTTTTGTTTACAAATTAATGTTCGTCTCTTTCCGATAAACACCTTCAGCAGAAAAGGGGCAGTAACGAAGCATGTTCGGAAACGTGTAGATCTGTTATATATGATCAATTCACTTTGAACAGAGAGAAACATAGTATGGGGAACTGTATGCAGGGGATGCGGTTAAAAATTAAGTAACTGCTTGTGGTTAGATAATTTTTAAGAACATCCCCTTTATTCCCCTCAGTGTATAAATGAACCCATAAGCTAATTTATTGCACGTAAGCGACGAATCATATCAAATTAAAAAATAAAATTATTTTTTGAACAACTGTACTAAACAAACCACCCTTAGTAGCATCTCAATATTGACTGTGATAAAGTGATTTGTGATGTAATAGCACATGCGATATTATCACGCGTATATGCAAGAGTTACTAGACCAAACTAGTATTTCATACTCATTGTTTTTCAGTGCATATAAATAATATAATGTGTACTACGTTCGATAGTTTTATTGCAGACATCAATATATATTAAAAAAAGAAGAAAACTCAATAACGATACATAATATTAGTGAAGCCAGAACTTTTCTAATCTTATTAATGAACCCCTTATCTAACGGTCTTAATCCACACACTACCACTGCAATATTCATTCGTGTACTTCCAAACACTGGTGGAGGTACAGTCGGAAACCAACTGGGTCATTACAGAATTACAAAAATGTAAATAAAAGTTAAAAGCTTGGTTGGCTTGTCTAAGAAATACAAATTTCGATCAAAGTTATTTATTTTCTCGCTTTTTAAAATCAGTCACTAAGGGGTCTTGAGGAATGGTTTTAGCAATACTATAAACACATTTAATTACAATCATTTTTGTTATTATCAAAAAGTGTGCATTTTGGAAGTTTAATGAGACTTTAAACTTGGTTTAGAAGCAAATATAGTGAAAAATAACATAAATTGCCTTTTTGATGAAAAAATAAATATATTTATATATATTTAAAAAAAAAACACGAGGCAATCATTTTCACCAGTTTATATTTCTGTCTCACAAATTACAGTGAAGTGCTCATGTAGTAACAAAATGTCATGTGACAATTTTCCCCCATTTATTTATTTCTTACACAGTACACTATCTTAAATACAGTCTCAATGTTAGTTTAAAAGGTATTTGAATCATTTGTAGCTGAACCCAGGTAGCTCAGACAATAGTGCGTCTGACTAGCAATCCAGAGGTTGTGAGTTTGAATCCCCGTTCGGCTACAGTCTCTGTGATGATTGATATTCAACATTGACTATCAATATCAATCCAGAGGTTGTGAGTTTGAATCCCCGTCCGGCTACAGTCTCTGTGATGATTGATATTCAACATTGACTATCAATCCAGAGGTTGTGAGTTTGAATCCCCGTCCGGCTACAGTCTCTGTGATGATTGATATTCAACATTGACTATCAATCCAGAGGTTGTGAGTATGAATCCCTGTCCAGCTACTGTCTTCGTGATGATTGATATTCAACATTGCATCTCACTCTCATTTGTCTCTCACCACTGATTCCAGAGAGTACTGGTTAACCTTCTAGGTAAACTAATCGTCTGTTAGTCATCAATGAGATAAAAATGAAGGTAAATATTGAAACAAAACAAACAAATCAAATCATTTGTTAACAAACAAAATTACAAAATGTTACGATGTGATTTTGAACAAATCAGATAAAAATGCTATGTTAAAATTGAGATGTAAAAGGGTCACAATGTGAAGCAATGATTGTACATAAATATAAACAAAATCATAACCTTTTCTTTCTCTAATTCATTTGTCATTGTTTCTAACTTTTCTTTTCCCTTCAACAGGTCTTCCTGGGTTTTGTACAATACGTCCATCTCAGCCTATATATAAAATATAAACATACAGCATTCTATTGTGTAATACATTTTATCATATACATGTAACTTGTAAATAAATGTTTAATCGCTGGCAGGGAGCAGCAAGTATAATAGTCAACAGTATACATCAGGCGGGATATTTCAAAAACACCAGACAAGGATTTCCACATATTTTTACCAGGTATGGAATTTTCATGCCACACCTCCTCCATGCGTTCATCCTACCTTACTGTGACATTGGAACAATTTATGATGTGACATACTAAAACATATGACGTAATAGATTTAATTTGGTGTCTTAAAAGCCATCAGGGTGAAATTTAATAATAATTTTAAATTAAATAAGTATTCAATGTGTTTCGTATGCAAGAAAAATAATCTAACATAGCTTGTTTGGCTCAGATAGAAAATTCCGCCCATTGAGATAACTGTTTTCGCGGGAATGAGGCTTTCAAAACCAGTTATCCCTGGGGATGGAATTTTCTATCCGAACCTCAAACCCATGTACGATTCTTGATATCTTTCATGGGTTTGAGGCAAGTCCTCTGTATTATGAAATTTCACCCTGTGGGAGAGTGAACTAAGGTGCTGTCATCTAATGAGCATTCATCTTCCACCACTGTGGTTGTAGATTCGAGCTCTGCTTTGTCCTAACACAAAGAGTTGTCAGAGTAAAGCACAACAAGACTTTTCTGCTATATCAGAAAACTGCAATACATATGTTCTCATGTTCTTAAAATGTGTACAACTTCTTGTGTCAACACACCAGAGGAGTGTTTCCAATATTTGACTTGATATTTGATGGTTACATATAACAGAAGGTATCTACTACAGCTGCCACTCTTGGCAGTCATGAATATGAAACAGTTCAATGTGCTAAGACATTATAAGATGTAACTGCTGTTGGTGACAATTACAGCGGTGACAAGTATTTCCATAATATGGCTACAGTGACCTTGAACTTTGACCTACTGAGGAAAAAGTACACATAATACAAAGAATGAATGCATGAATGAATAGGGTTTTATGGCGTACCAACACATTATAGGTTATTCGATGCTAGCAGGAAGGAAGATTCCAAGTTCACTCTACATGTACAAAAACAACCAATTAACATACAGATTAAAAAAAGATACAAATGAATATGCAGAATATATCTTGGTACCTCAAAACTGCAGACTTTCAGCAAATTCTATCGTATTATTCAATTTGTCGCTTCTTACGACATGCATAAGCCACAGTGATTCTATTCTTGCCATCACTCATGGGTCCTTGGAACCACAGATAGTTTAACCACAATAGTGAACATGACAAAAAAAAAAGATAAAATGAACATGACACCCATTCGGAGGATTCCTTCCCCTCTGTAGAGATTGACAGTGATTCTATGCTTAGCCAGAACCACACGGGCTTCACATAATACAATCAATATGACAATATAATAAAACTGATATATATATATATATATAGTTGTGCACATATTTGACTGACCTGTGCCTGAGCAAATGTTTCTTTCAATCTCCATTTCACCTTGTCCTCCACTGCAGACAGGAGAGATGCCTTCAAATGTTCCTCTTTTACAGTCTGATTACCACTCATAGCTGGGGCTGCGGCTGCAAAAGTACCATATTAACACCAGTATAGTCGTCATCAACAAAACATCACAATATGATAAGGAAATTTCAACAAAAAAGAACCAACATCAATACCTGTATGGTATCCATCTTACCTGATTTTTTGGGTAGTTTTTTCAAAGGTGGTTTTACACCATTTTCAACACATTTCAGGTTATTCATTGCATATCCAGTTTTATACAAAGATTTAATTGCAGTAACTTAATTACTAGTATATATTCATAGTACTGTAGAATGAATGCATATAACCCTGTACAATTACATAATTGGTGGAGGCAAACCTTGGAATGAATTTGAGTAGAACCACCATCCATCCCCAAGTAACTTGCAAACTTTCTCATGTAAAGTTTTTGGAATGAGCGGGAGCTCGAACCTACAACCTATGTGGAGATGGGTAAGTGATCTTGAGACGGTGCCTTAGACCACTAAGCTAGGGAAGACCCCTTACTTGATAGACATGCACCCAAAAATGAATGAAGTCAAAACCAAGCTATCATTTTGAACAAATCTTAACGGAACAAAAAATTGCAGTGGACTACACCGTTTTTTTTCTAAAAAATAACTATCATCTAGTATAATCTAAATATTTACTTAAAACTGAACACAGTTTTTAGCTATATCATATAAAACTTACAAGATACATTTGTAGAGGAAAAATTGTTTGCTGTGGCATCTTGATAGGGAGGGGGATAATTTGGTGTGTTGCTAGGATAACTAGAAGTAGCAGTGGATGATGGGTAGCCTGGTGCTGCTGGGTAGCCGGTATAACCTCCCGTCTGCGGGGCTTGGTAGCCTGAAATATACATGAAGCTGTATGGGTATGTTGTATACTAACAAACTGAATATAATATAGCTACAGCATCACAATCTTGAAACAGTGCATTTCTACTCATGTTAGCTAAAGTTAAAATGTGAAGCATGTGTTGAGGAAGTAAATTCTGGTGGGATCTGTTTGCCTTGCTACGAGTATATCCACAAAATAGCATTAATTCTTCATATATTTTGAAGCAAATGTTCATTATAGTCCATTAAACAACTGGTTGGTGAAGTAAATTCTTCAAAATGCCAAAATTCATTTATGCCTAAATGTTAGCATTTGTTACACAACATGTTAAAGGTCATTATATTGTATCACATGTAAATTACATCTGCTATAGGCTTCCTCCCTTCAACGTACTACCATATTTATCGTCGCATTTAATATTTTCTGTCATACCACACAGGTTTGTACTTAAGACAGTATTCTAAGCTCTACCACACTAAAGCATGATGCTGCAGACAAACGGCATTATCCCGCAGACATACGGCATTATCCCGCAGACATACGGCATTATCCCGCAGACATACGGCATGATGCCGCAGACATATGGCATGATACCCTACTCTGTTACGTTATAATGACACTGGGCTAAATGCTGAGCACCAAGCAAGCTTCTAGTACCATTTTTCAAGTATTTGGTATGACTCAACCGGGGATCAAACTCAAGACCTTCTACATGCGAGTCAGATGCTCTACCACTAGACCACCGCTGCAATCTTTACTATCTAACTGCTTCATACTTTTTTCTATGTTGTTATATAATTGGTGTTGTTATTTACAGCGTTACTGTGTTAACAGTGTATAATACCTGAGAACTGTCCGGGGTAGGACCCCGACTGCGGGGGGTAATTGCCAGTTGTGCTGTTGGGGTATGGCATCTGCGCTTGGTAGGGTGGGTTCTGACCACCTGGTACGGGCATCGGGAAACCGCCTGAGTAGAAAAACATAAATAATGTGTTAGTACAGATACCATATTATGGGATGTGTACCGGCACATATCTAAACATTTTATAATGTTGATTCACATCAATTGTAACGTTCTTTCTTTAATCTCATTTCATGTGCTCATCGTCAAGTGTTTCATATACGTACATGTATGGATCAGAGTTCCTGCAGAGGTGATGCTAATGAAATGTGTGAAAACATGCACATTTATACCCTTTGTTAACACAATAAAAAACCTAAGTAAGTTTATAATAATTGAGTGAAAAATGGTGTATTGTTTAAATGAAAGTAATTCAATTGCCTTTCTTTGATTGTATTAGTCTATATTAAATGCAGAGTACTGAAAAACTGTTGCTGCCTGCAACTCTTTATTTGCACTATCAGTATTAACTAAGGTATCAAATTTTGCTGCCTGTAACACTTAAAAGAACAAACTAGCTGCTTCTTGCACAAATGCTCTGCTTGCAACTCAGAATTTCTGGTCAAATAAAAATGGTTTAAAAACTTATTGAAGAAATGAGTGTTGAAGGTTAAATGTAACTAAAAATTGTACTTTGATTTGGGTTAGAACTTGTTTTTTCCTTTGCAAACTGATATTTTCGTTCTCAATTCAACATTACCCTAACCTAACTCTTTCCTGGGATCCTGGAAGGTTAACAAGTGCTTGAGAACACCCATCTCAGCAAGTAACTGATAACTTTCCCACTTTAATCAGCGATGAGAGATGTATAACAATTAACGAAAAAAAAAGGAAATATGTCAATATAAAACTTGAAAGCCATTTTTATATGTATTCATTATATTCATAACAGTATGCGAGAGTGATAACTGCACATTCTGCTAGATTGAATGAGGGTACATTATAGACAGGATTCATGTGTCGTACCTCCAGTAGGGGGGTATGGTGTCTGTCCCTGGACCGGGTACCGCACTTGCTGTTGCTGGGCTGCACGAGAGTACACTGGGGGTTCGTCACCAAACACTATGGTCAGTATCTGAATCATCCCTAACAGATCAGAATTGGGCTGAAATAATGAATGAATGAATAGGGTTTTACGGTGTACCAACACATTATAGGTTATTCGACGCCAACAGGAAGGAAGATTCCAGGTTCAATCTCCATGTACAAAAAAAACAACAAATTAACATACAGATTTAAACAAAAATACACCAACAAATGAATATTCAGAATGAACCTAGAACCTTGATACTTGCAGAACTGCAGAGTTTCAGCAAATTCTATCATATTACTCAAATTGTCGCTTCTTACGACATGCATGAGCCACAGTGGTCCTATTCTTGCCATCACTCATATGGCTCCCTGAAACCACACAGGGGTTGATAATTTAACCACAATAGTGAACATGACAAAAAATGATAAAATGAACATGACACCCATTCGGAGGATTCCTACCCCTCTGCAGAGATTGGCAGTGATTCTATTCTTAGCCGGAACCACACGGGGTAGGACTGAAATAAACAAGAAAAAACTGCAGTCCCCAAACAGTTGATGGCAACAGTTCATAAATCAGTCATATTTGTCCTTTTTGCACAAAAATGTTGTTTGTGAGAAACTTGCTTTACAAGCTCCTGCCTACATATTTAAATATATATGTAAAAACTTAAATAAAAGAAAAGCGCCTTAGTGATCATGATTTTAGACTGGCTTTAGAAAAACTGAATTTGGTGGACAGTAATTGAATATTAAAGTAACCAGTTAAAATTAAGTTTAATTTTTTAAGTATTTTTTAACCCATTTCAGGTTATACATGTTTATGGCATATTCCAGTTCTAATGGTGAATGAAGACCTCAGAATGAATCTGAGTAGAATCATCGTCCTTACTCAAGTAACTTGCAAACTTTCTCACATAAAACTTAAGAAAATATTTGTGTAACAGAAGCCAGGTTCATACATAGGGAGATTGTAATACAAGCATCAGATTTACGTGTATGCATCTACAACTACATGTACTTACATATCTCCATTCTCTGAGATATGGCAAATCCACTTTGCCATTCTGGTCGACATTTCTACCAGATTTGATCTGCATAGTTGATGTAGGCTTCACATACACCATGGGGGGATTGTAAGGGTGGGTGTCTGTCAGCCAGATACATATCGGGATATTGTACACCGCCCCTGTAACCCAGAAAAACACAAAGGTCATCTATAACAGACTGTCACTGGTAATACTCATAGCAAATAACAAAACATAGCAAAAAAGTAAATGGGACTTAAAACGCGAATTTACTACACTTGAGAAAACTACATCTTACTTTAACATGGAATCATCAATACACCTTGCATGTATAACCGATGATGGGCTATTGTCATAGTTATCTTTTATAGCACAAAGAAACAGAGTACAGAAAACATGTGTATTAAGAGAATCAAGTTTTTTTTTGAGGGGGGGTGGGGGGGGGGGAGGAATGGGGGCAGAAAATGGGAGAAATCTTAGTATGTCTGTTTAAAACAGTTTATAGGTCACCGTCAACATCCCTGTTCTTCATTGTTTTAACTGTTAACTGACATCAAACCCCACTAATATATATTTTTACCAAACCTCACTTACATATATTTTTAAGGGAATTTTTTTCATAAATCAGGAAAAAACATGTTTTGGAGAGGAGAATGGGGTCAAACTTCAGCCCCAAAAATGCCAAACAAACCCACTGGAATCTCACAATAAATAAAATTGTATCAGTTTCAAATAGTGTAAATTTAGTTTATACTTTATTAGTTATTTCTAAAGATGCAAAAGTGGCCTTTAAATACATGCTTATTATTAAAATCAGAATCACATTATACAAATTTAACAAAATATTAATGAGCAAGAAAATTGGTATAACAATGCACAATACTGGACTCTGAAATGTAAGTTTGACAAGAAAGGCAATTTCCTGAGTAAGTGGTAGAATTGATACTGAGGGAACAATTTAGCGAGAAGGTATGATCAGATAAAATACTCCGGATGAAGTTCAGCAAAGTAGAAAAAGGAAATTAATTCTGTCCAAAAAGAATAATCACCAGTGATGCCCTTGTACACTGCCAACCATCTACTTGTACAGGTGTCCACATGCTGAAGGAGTTATCTTCAGTAGTTTTGAACTTATGCTCAAAACAAATACTATTTAGTTTAACAAATTACAAAAAAGGAAAGTGATTATGTTAAAAAACAATCCAAAGTTATGCCCTTATGCACTGCACACCATCTAATTGTGTTTTACAAGTGTGGAATTTTTGAAGGATTCACCTTCTGTAGTTCGAGCAAGTAAAGTTTTAAAAAAAGGCAAAAAAAACAAGTTATCCTCAGGCCAAGAAGAACAGTCAAAACAGCAATATACGTTATCCCGCGAACTGTTTTGGTGCATATAAATTTTTGTCCATTATTCTGTAAAATACAATACAGATATAGAACTTACCTTTATAATTGACTGGTATGGTACCATCTAATTGCAGCAAAGTCTTTCTCGTCCCATCATTAAACACTAAAATAATTGAGAAAAAAATGCATTTTACGAAAAAAGGCATTCAGCTACTGTAAAACACTTTTTATTAGCGAGAACTTTATTTTCACTATTATTGAACCTTCACAAATTCAAAGATTTTCCTAAAATTACAATCACGTTCACTGTCCAACTGTTAACAATATCAAAATAGAAAAAGAATTTCCAGTGGTTTCACTTTTCGAATGTCGTGAATTCAACATTTCGCGAATCAATAAAATCAGAGTAAAATTGCTAAATAAAGTTCACGCGAATTTAAAGTGTAGTACAGATTTACAGTATATGTGAATGCCCCAGCTTTGTCAGTAAATTTCACCAAAATTAAAGTAAAAAGTGCCCAAAACTCCAGTAATATTTGACAAACATTATCAAATATTGAAACTGATCTGTATTTAATAATTACAGTCAAACCTGTATAAGTGGTCACCTTTGTTAAGCAGCCACTTGTCTTAAGCAGCCACATTTGATAATTCCCATTGATACGCTTTCAGAGCAAAGAAACATGCATTAAACAACAACCTTAAAAGACCACTTTTCTTCCTTCCTTCGACTGGCTGCTTACGACAGGTTTGACTACAGGTATACAGCTATACACTAAATATTGATTAATACACCTAGACCTTTTCAGATGTCATTGATGAGAAACTTATTTGATGGGTGGATGAATGGACAGACAAGGATAGCTTACAGAATGCATCAAACATGTACCGGTAGTCATCAATTATAGCCCTAGCACTGATACAGTGTCTTTCTTATATTTTCTTCAACTACTTAACAATGAACCTCAATTAAATAGCCGACAATAAAACTTACCATAATCTTCTAACCTAGGTCTCAGATCATGAAATGTTGCAATTACGTTTATCACATCACGTTTGGCTATATCAGGATTCTTGTACTGAAATTGGAATTCAAATTTATTTACTTGACACACAAACAAGGTTAGATACAACTTACACCAGTAACATACAATGTATTCCCCGCTAAATCTATTTGAATAAAAGCATAAAAGAAATGGAATTTATTCACACATAAATATAGACCACTGTGGGTTAATGATCAATAAATGGTATATCCTTGCAGTGACATGGTTCAACCTCAAAGCAATCAGTCAGTGATTTCAAATTAACCTATCATTCATAGACAGTTGGATAACAATTATGTAATTAATTAGTGACAACCATTTGCCAAACCTTGTGGACCTGCAGAGCTCTCGTTTGCCCATTTTTGGGGCCATTATTCTGCCTCATTCCCAAAAGTGCAAGTAATAGCCCTGACCCCGACTTCACAGCCTTTTAATATAATCAAGTGACTTAAAAGGTAAAAAACATTCAATAGTATTGGTCATGATGTCATTTTCATTTTTAACAAATAAAAATAATATTTAGTAGACTAAAGCAATAATTTACATTGACATGTTGATCTATCCAACTTGTAACAGTTAATTACTCAACGGTGCACTAGAAAAGAAGGATAGAATACGATCAGAAAAAAAAGGCATATTTAAAGAGAAATAAATAGAGAGCTTTATATGTATTAGATAAATATAAATAGAGAAGATATAAAGTACTAGAGATATAGAAGAAAGGAATTCCCAACTTTTTTTCACCCGACAAAGACAAACCGTTCTGGCTTCTGTGGTGGTACCAGGGTTTTGAATCCCACCAGCAGCGCAATGACCCACAATTGGTTGCACTACGTCATAGCTGGGACACAAAAAACATTTCGATCAAAGTGGAAAAGAGCTCCCACTTTAAGGCTACCAAGGAGGGGGCTTAAGCAATAGATGCCAGTAGTCTGTTCAAAGTAGGGACGGTTCACGGGAAGAAACTATTCTTGAAGTAATCGGTAGATGAGTAGTATTGTTGGTACTTGTATGAGTTAGCTGCTAAGGTTCTGGTTAAAGTTAGAGTAAGCTTTTCGAGGCTTGAATGTCAACTAAATCATGGACAATTTATATAGAATTGTTAGGGATAATTATAGATATTGACAATGTGTTCCATGACCAGCAGATGGAGGTAAGATAGACTGGCATGTAGTTAGATGGTGTGTTCATGTTGCCTTTCTTGAAAATTGGATGAAGATTAGGCATGCGAATCTTGTCTTCCCTGGTTAATACTGACGAGAATTGCTTAAAGGCTCATTAAACTTTCAAAATCGTTTTTAGTTTTAATTTAAGTGAGTTTTACTCTTCCATATGACAGAATACATGTTTATTTGATCACTGAGAGACTTTGCAAATAAAAAAATAAATATAAAGCACATTATTTGTACATAATTAAGAAAAGGTTTTGTTTTCAAATCAATGTTCGTCTCTTTCCAATAAACACCTTTGGCAGAAAACGAGGAGTTACGAAGCTTGTCGGTCTGTAATATATGATCAATTCACTTTGAACAGAGAGAAACATAGTATGGGGAACTGTAGGGGATGGGGTTAAAAATTAAATAACCGCTTGCGGTTAAATAGTTATTAAGAACGCCCCCTTTATTCCCCTCAGTGTATTAATGAACTGGAACCCATGAGCACGTAAGCGACGAATCGTTCATATAAAATAAAAAATAAAATTACTTTTTTAATAACTCTACTAAACAAGCTACACTTGGTAGCCTCTCAATATTGACTGCGATAAAGTGATTGGTGACGTAAGAGCGTGTGCGACAGTATCATGCGTATATGCAAGGGAGGATCCTGAGCAAGAGTTACTTGACCAAACTAGTATTCCGTACTCATTGTTTTTCAGTGCATATAAATAATATTATGTGTACTGCATTCGATACAGTTTTATTGCAGACATTAATATTATATATTTTAAACAAAGAAAACCCAATAACGATACATAATATTAGTGAAGCCGTAACTTTTCTAATCTTGTTAATGAACCCCTTATCTAATGGCCTTAATCCACACACTACCACTGCAGTATTCATTTGTACACTTCCGACCACTGGCGGAGGGACAGTCGGAAAGCAACCGAGTCATTACGAAATTACAAAAATGTAAACAAAAGCTAAAAGTTTGGTCCGCTCGTCCAAGAAACACACATTTCGATCAAAGTTATTTATTTTTTGTTTTTTAAAAACAGTCAATAAGGGGTCTACAGGAATGGTTTTAGCAATACTATAAACACATTTAATTACAATCATTTTTGTTATTATCAAAAAGTGTGCATTTTAGAAACTAAATGGGGCTTTAAAGAGTATTTTGGCCTTTTCTTTGATATCAGTGTGTGTCGTGCCAATCTTCTCCAGTGTAGAGACGCCAGTCCCATCACACTCCATGCTCTATACAAAGGAGAAGAGCTTCTTACTGTCCCTTACCATGTCACTGACATACTCATTGTAGGTTGTCTGACAAGTTGCTTGAGCGTTCTTCTATATGTGGCGATATCTATCTCAGTCTAGAAGAAGATTTGTCAGTCTGGCCTTCTTGTACGCCCTCTGTTTCCTCCTCGATAGTCTGTGGATCTTACAATTGCACCATGGTTGGCTAAATTGAGATGAGGTCATCTTTGATGGTACATGAGTCGTGATCGTCTCAATGCACTTCTTTTTGAATATGAACCAAAGACTGTTCTTCTTCTTCCGTATGAGGTACTTCACCACTATAAGTGTATACTCGTACCGGCATGTGTAGTACAAAGACGACTGTGTATTTACACATGAATGTTCTAAAAGAATTTTGTACAGCTTGTTTAAAAACCAATCCGCTTGACTACGGTCTGATCTGAATGGACTCGATCTGTAGCTTGAAACTGTCTATGGTTGGAGCAGTGACAGAGCTCTACTACTGGTAAAGTTCCATATCCTTATCCCGTTTTGGAAAAATGATTTCTGGCAAATGTGTGTCCTCACATATGGCACCAAGAAAGTGTTGTTATTGCCTCTTGGAGATATGGTCGGCACCAGGTGATTGGACGGAATATCAATTAACTGATATACAACCCTGAACATCATGATGACTTTGGCCTGGGCTCTGCGCTCCTGAGGTTTTGGCCATTTGAGCTGATCCAGCATGTTGGAAACACTGCTGGTTGTTCGGTAGTAGGAGAATACCATCCGAGTAGCTCTCTGTTGAACAATCTCCAGCTTGTTTACGATATTTGCAGTGTGCTGGTCCCAGATAACGCTAGCATATTCTGTGAGTGGTGTGATAAGGATTTTGTAGCATAAGGTTTTGTTCTCAAGTGGACACTGACGGATGTTGCGCTGTAGGAAAGCAAGGGTGGAATTTGCCTTCTTGGTCACCTGGTTCATGTGGTGGTTCCATTTTGGACTCCTGTGGATATTTACCCCCAAGATACTTGGCTGAATCTACTGCATCTTGTGTCTGTCAATGTATGTTGTATGGGTGTTGTATATACGCAACAGGATGAACTATCCACAAACGATACAAAACGATAATGCAAACATTAAACGCAACAAAAATTAAATGCGTTTTTAGGATATACCCTGGAGATTTTGATATCCTCTAATATTATCATAGGTATATTGACAATGAAATAAATAATTAATCAAAATGATTGCTCTCTCAGTCATTTAAATTCTGTAAATGGCTTTACCTGTAACTTTAATTTAATTTCGTTGTTATAAGTTTCAATCCCGAATTATCCGTGAAAAACATTGCCTCGGGCATCGTGTCTTTGCTTGTAAAAGTGTGATAAAACAATCAGGTGATGCATGGTCTGCTTACACAACTCCCCAAATTAACTGATCTATTTATCTACACACCGATTCATGTCGCAGTTATGTTATATGATTGACTCGGAAAAGTTTTCACGCTATTTTTAGAAAATCTTTTCTTTACATCGAACTGGTTAAACAGAATGAACACGCTGTCAATTTCATTATCACCTTGTGTCAATGTCCGATGACGTCACCAGTGAAACAAACATTATTATTATGACACATGCTATTTCACTAAATGGGTATCTTTGAAATTTTTTATGGAAGGATATCAAAGGAATTCTATCGGTGAAATGTACATAAAACTCCTTGAAAGTGTCAGACATGTTTATTTTAAAAAATTTAAACACTTGTCAGATTTCGTAGGACATTTATAAAAATAATGGATTAAAGTTAAATCAACGATGATAAATTGGTATGGTATTAATTTCAAATGCTTTTTATATTTTATTTACAGTGACTACTCATCAATGCACTTTTGTTTGGGTGGGGGTTATTTGCCGTAACAGGGCTTGTAGATCAAAGAAATTACTGATCAAACACATTTTGATCTGATATGGCCCACTGATCACATACCAGAAGCGTGCTATTAATACTATGATTGACCCTTCCGGTAGCTTCCCTACTATCAATAATGGTTTAGCCTAGTCTGACCCCATTTGGCACACCTGGTGACAAATAACAAGGTTCTAGATCAAATGTTATTTTATGGGTTTATACGATTTGTAGGAAATATCTGGACAGACAATTTTTTAAATTTCAAGAAGAAAAAAGGTCTTAAGACGAAAATACCAGCGATTTTAGAAGACCTGCCACAAGGCATAAAACTTTTACCCTTCAAAGTATCTATTTTTATGAAAACACCAACCAGGAATAGTGTTTTAATTATAATAGAACGCGACGTGAAATGACGCAACAAAATGTCAGAGTGACAACATTACATATTTTTTAATGGGTGTACAATTGGACAACCAGAGATGATGTGATTGGTGAGCACGCTGTGTAAACGATGAATTGTAAACAATATACGGTAAAAAATAAACGGTAAACGATTCGAATGCAAATCGCATTTTCTCCGACGTTAATCATAAAAACATGCAAACATCAAATGAAACTAAAATACATTTCAAACGCAAAACAAACGCGTTTGACAAGCAAAACAAATGCATTTGAAATACTTTTTTGGTGTACTTGAACAGATTACGGTCTGTACTTCCTCTTAATAGTCATGTGCAGGATTTGGCATTTCTTGGAATGAAATTACACCAACCAGTCCCTCACCCACTGCTGAAGAGCATCAAGGTCATGTTGGAGGATGCCGGCATCCTCTATACCTCATATTTTTCTGTATAGGGCACAGTCATCCACGACCAGTCTCACTGTAGATTTGGGTAGATAGGCTATTGTCAGAAAAATATTTTAGTTGGCTGTGCATGGCAGTGGTGTTTTTTCATGACCAGCCAAATAAATATGGCAAGGTTTCTGTACAGGCATGTGCCACAGCATTAACAAAAGCAGGTTAAGAGAGGTTGTCCAACTTTGGATGCAGAAGGTTTCAGCCATGGACGACTGATATTTAACTGCGACATTTCCAAGTAACTGAGAAGCATTTAAGGACAATTGAAATGGCACTATCTCAGTTCACCAGTCCTATGACATTCGTACAAGGATCTGACATCATGAAGAAGAATTTGATTTCAAGTGCTGAGCCTGATGATTCATTCTTTGATGACAATGTAAACAAATATGGGAGGGGTACGATATTTCACATACGTATACATCCTTCGATTGTATATTACCTTCATAAGTGAGGTTTTGAGGAATTGGTCGTAGTTTGACATCTCAATTTTGCCAAGAAACAATTTTCATTCAAGCTCTAATTGTAACAATCGCTCTTCATTATTTGATATTATTGTTGTGAGATATTTGTCAACTTTTTCCTTGACAGACTGGTATAAAAATATTTTTAACTTATTACCCGAATCACGGATAATGAACCGAATGAGAACGTAATGAGAAAACTATTTTAAAGGAATAATGAAATTTAAAAACAACAATCTGTCAATGCCACATCAGCAGCGTATTTCTTTTTGGTTTGAAAACTTCATCAATAAAATATTCGTGTAAATTTGAATTCCCAACTGAATATGTTCGTAGCGAAAATACCTTTATAAATTTAAAGAAAAGACCAGAAAAAATTATACTAAAACCCGGCCAGATTCCGACTAGCCCGGTCACATTCCGGCTAAATGAAAATGGCTGGGGAACACACGTATAATTTTTGTGCCAGGAAAAAAGCTACCATGAAAGGTGGAAAACAATGACGCATCCCCCTAAAATCCTAAATTTGATTAAAATTCACCATATTTCTACTGAAAAACGTGCGTGCTCGTTCAGATTTTTTGTTAATTAAATTAAAATCCTGGATTTGCCCCTGGAAAATATGCGTTGAAAGTTATTTTCTTTTAAATGCTTTTTTTTTTACTAATTTTGTTTGTTAAATGATGGAATAATCGCGATGTTTTAAAATCGCCATACTCGTTGTGAGATAAAAGCAACATTGCTAAACAGTATATTTATAACAGGGTTTTTATTACAGTATATTAATTACAGAATATTTATAACGGTATATTTATAACAGTATATCTATAACAGTATATTTATAACAGGATATATATATATATAACAGGATATTTATAACAGTTTATTTATAACAGTATATTTATAACAGTATATCTATAACAGGATATTTATAACAGTATATCTATAACAGTATATTTTATAACAGTATATCTATAACAGTATATCTATAACAGTATATTTATAACAGGATATTTATAACAGTATATCTATAACAGTATATTTATAACAGGATTTCTATAACAGGATATCTATGCATGAATGAATGAATGAATGGGGTTTTACGGCGTACCAACACATTATAGGTTATTCGATGTCAACAGGAAGGAAGATTCCAAATTCACTCTACATGTACAAAAAAACAACAAATTAACACACAGATTTAAACAAAAATACACCAACAAATGAATATGCAGAATGAACCTAGAACCTTGATACCTGCAGAACTGCAGAGTTTCAGCATATTCTATCGTATTACTCAAATTGTCGCTTCTTACGACATGCATGAGCCACAGTGGTCCTATTCTTGCCATCACTCATATGGCTCCCTGAAACCACACAGGGGTTGATAATTTAACCACAATAGTGAACATGACAAAAAATGATAAAATGAACATGACACCCATTAGGAGGATTCCTACCCTTCTGCAGAGATCGGCAGTGATTCTATTCTTAGCCGGAGCCACACTTGCTCAGGGTATCTATAACAGTTTATTTAAAACAATATATTTATAACAGGAAATCTATAACAGTATATCTAAAACAGTATATTTATAACAAGATATTTATAATAGTATATCTATAACAGTATATTTATAACAGGATATCTATAACAGTATATTTAAAACAGTATATTTATAACAGTATATCTATAACAGGATATCTATAACAGGATATCTATAACATATTATATATAACAGTATATCTATGACATGATATCTATAACAATATATTTATAACAGGATTTATATAACAGGATATTTATCACAATATATTTATAGCAGTATATTTATAACAGGATATCTATAACAGTATATTTATAACAGTATATCTATAACAGTATTTTATAACAATATATATATAAAAATATATTTATAACAGTATATTTATAACAGGATATTTATAACAGTATATTTCTAACAGTATATCTATAACAGTATTTTATAACATTATATTTATAACAGGATATCTATAACAGTATATTTCTAACAGTATATTTATAACAGTATATCTTAAACAGTATATTTATAACAGGATATCTATAACAGTATATCTATAACAGTATGTTTACAACAGTATATCTATAACAGGATATTTATTGAACAATATATCTATAACAGTATATTTAAAACAGGATATCCATAACAGTATATATTTATAACAGTATATTTATAACAGTATATTTATAACATGATAATTGTAACAGATCATAGCTTTTAACTTCTGAATTAAGTTATGGATGTAAAACAGTAACCTATTACAGGATATATAATTCTCGAAGACAACTCAAATATCTGGTAAAAGTGCTGTACTACGAAACAAATGTTGATTTATATAAGAGCATTTCTCAGTGATGAGACACACAATGTAGTTATTGTGGGCGAGGAAGCTGATAAAATTGGTGTCACATCAGGGATTGCTCAAGATTCTGTCTTGGGCCCTAACTTGTTTCTTATCTACATTAACGATCTGCCTGAAAGTACTCTGCCCACATCACAAGTAAGGCTATTTGCAGACGGTACCGCTGTATAATTTATGACCAATGATGACAAGACAGACAATCAGACTTTACAAACTGACCTTGACGAACTACAGAGATGGGAAGCCTTGTGGGAAGTGCAATTCAACATACCAAAATGTAAAGTTGTCCATAACGAGGTTTAAAAACACCAAACCCACATGGTACATACTCCATGAACAAGTTTTAAAGACAACTGAAAGTGTTTGTCATGGAATGACCATATAGACAGAGAAGCAGCCAAGGCCAGCAGGCTCCCTAGGTTACATTAAATGGAACATTAAGGTAAAGTCCCACAAGATCAGAGAGTGTGCCTACAAAACCTTAGACCGCCCAAATAGAGTATGCCAGCATCATTTTAAACAATCACACTAAGTCTAATACTGACAAACTGGAGGGACGTTTACTCCCCCACCAGCTAGTTAAATTTAGAGGTACCGAATGTCAAACAGCCATGCGCCTCAATCTGATCGCCTTGGTCTTTATACTACGCAATAGACGGAGGATACGGAAATACCCGTTGTTTTACGATTGCCTTGCGCAATACAATGATCTAGCTTTCGGGAAGTAACTGTGTACAGCACCTTTATCTCATAATCCCAGTGTTGCTGGCCCTTTCAATAGGCGTGACACTAATAAACAAACACGTTACTTAACTGTTTATTCAGATTACAAACTAAATGTGTTACGGTTCAGAATTATATAGTTCCATACTACCGAAGGTTAACAGAAACGCTCATAATCAATCTGAAAACATATTTTAAAACTGTTTGATAACACTACTTATGGTTTTGTACGAGAAGAGTGTTGTAGATATCTTTCGTTTATGTAAAGTGAAGATTTGTCGAAATCTGGAATGCACTTCGTTTTTATTGCAAGTCGAATTCTCTGAATTATATGGGTAAATGAAATTGGGTTACAAAAGTCAAGGGTCGACTCATATAAAGAAATGACCTTGAAGAAGTTTGACTTTTTTATATACATATCTTGTCAAGTTATGTCTGGAGCGACGAGGGTGCCGAAGTTACAAGTGTGAACCCTAACCCGCGTATTTAACTAACGTCATTTGACTGCACAAAATAGAAAAGTCACGAAAATACATGTATATTGAGCCTGGTGAAGCTGTATAGCCGAAATGCATTGTCAAACACAAAAACACTTACATTGAATTCGTCTTCTTGATTTTAATTTATTTATGAAATTACATTGAATTCCGAAGAGGACAAGAGTTGACACTCACTTCTTTGTTGCTCCAGACATAACAATATATGTATCTAAAACAATTCAAACAACTACAAGGAGATAGCCCTATATACTCTATAAAAGTCTTTGACCTACATGTAGTTACCCAGTTTGCTTTACCCACATTTTAGACGCTTCGGCATGCAGTAACAATGGCTTCGCCTATTCAATATCGTATACCTATAATGTTTTTTATTAATCAGTCAAACCTGCGTAAGTGATCCCCTCTATTGAACAACCACTTTTCTTAAGCATTTGCTATTTCCCATTTCCATGCTTTCAGAGCAAATGAACCTATATATAGCAATAACCTGTCTTATAAGGCTACTTTAGCTCCTTCCCTTGACATGCTGCATATGCCAGGTTCGGCTGTATTACTTGGTTCTGTTTAATTACGACAGTACTGGCAACATTTAATATGTATTCTGATTTTTTTCATATGTACCACAGGCCTGAAACCTTAACTACGTGAATAATATGTTGGTCGTTTGTAGTTGCCATTGTCACTATTACAAAACTACATCCCGGGCGCAGACTCTTTGATTGAACGCATCACATTTTATAGACTGTTCCACATCATGTCCGTTTCAAATTGTTTTGTATTGTAATGTTAACTCACTGAAATGTGCTCAGTGTGCACGTTGCTCACAATCACAATACCTATGTATCCCTGTTACCAATGGTTCGGACTATTAATATCATTTTTTATTTTATTTTTATAAGTGGGGTTTAACGCCATTTTCAACACATTTCAGGTTATATATGGCATATTCAGTTTTACTGGTGGAGGAATACCTCAGACAGAGTCAGACTGAGTAGAACCACCGTCCTTCCGCAAGTTACTGGAAACTTTCTCACATAAAGTTTTTGGACCGAGTGGGACTCGAACTTACGACATTGGCGATGAGAGGTAAGTGATCCTGAGACGGCGCCTTAGACCACTCGACTATTATAAAAGTAACATTTGCCTTTTATATCTCAACTGTTATTTTTCAGATTTCTGTACACAACGACAGCAACGGATAAAGAACAAGACGGCGACATCAGCAGCATCAGCAGCAGTAGCAACAACAGCAGAAACAGCAGCAACAGCAGCAAGTATAACAAAATAAGATGCAGCAAAAACAACAGCAGCAACAACGCAAAGCAAAGCAAAGCAAATCAGCACTGCAAACAACAACAACAACGACGGTATAGACGCCGAAACCGACACCGACGCTGAAGACACCAACACTATCAGCACTTCCACCACCAGAAGAAACAATAGCAGCAGAGAAAACACACGCATCAACAACAATAAAAGAGATGACAAATACAAAGGCGTCACAAATAACACCAGTAGCAGGAACAACAACAACAGGAACAACAACAGCAACAGATGCCATAATAACTCTACAAGATGAAGAAGAAGCAGAAGAAGATGAAGAAGATGATGATAATGACTAAACATAAGAAGAAGAAAAAGAAAAGAAGAAGAAGACGAAGAAAAAGAAGAACATCAACACGAGTTGTATACTTCTAGAGACAATCAGATTTCATATTGACCACAAACTCAATTGTCAGCTGCAAAATTGTAACTTCAACTTATTCAACTTCAATATTTGCTCTTGCGAAGTAACCAATCTAGCTAACCAGTCATTCGTTGCCTGTTGAAGTAGCAGTTCGTTTAATGATTACAGTTTCAAGTGGGAGCTTTATCCTTATATCAATTAATAAAGTATTTCATAGTTGAACAATCAACAGCTGCTGTATCGATGGTGGGATTTTGACCAGTTATTGATCTTGGGCGCTAAACAGCCGCGGTTTACAGGTATTGATATGAATGTGGTATCGTTGCCAGACAGACTTTGATTGGATATGATATCATCTAAAGTAAATCTAACACCCCGTTAACAAGTCGCCCAGACTCATCAATAAACGCTCGTTCACACGGCCATTCTCGGCTCTTTCTGCGGCTTTGTATGCAAATTGATTGGTGAGTATGTATCTGAACTACATATATTGGCTGTTATTGGTTTGTTATGTTGATATTTCACGCTACTAATTTATTTAAGCTCGATTGCGAACAATGTTCTAAGCCTGCACGAACCGCTCTCTAGTCCGCACTCTGGGTAGACCCAGTACTGAGTGTGGTTTTTAAGATATATCGGCCCGATCTTGGGATAGAATTAACAATCTTTGGCGTGAGCCGCCAATACCCTATCCACTACACTAGTGCACCGCTTTCAAGCACTTAACGCTTTGATGATGATGATGCTGATGATGACGACGGTGATGATTGATGATGGTGATAATAATAATGATAATAATAATAATAATAGTAATAATAATTTTTTAACTCCACAATTCTATGTATATGGTAAGTTTTGTACTCACCCTGGCGTCGGTGTCGGCGTCGGCGACCGCGTCAGCGTCAGCGTCAGCGTGCCACGTGTGTTAAAGTTTTGGTTCAAGTTGTTTAGAAGTGTGCAAAGCTTATGATTGGAACTTGGACTAAGTGCGCATGCTTATACTCTGGGGCAGTACATGTAACATATCGGGCTCCTAAACTGAAAGTCAAGTTCATATTGCAGGGTGAAAAGGTAATATTTTGTCTTAAACTTTAATTTGTGATGCAGTTTTGGCGCAAGTTGTTCGTAAGTGTGCATTGCTTGCAGTTATATGTCAGGCACTTGGTATATCACATCGTCGGATACCCCGGGTGTCAATTCCGGATGGAGAATATTGTAATGGGTTATTCGACGATGGGCATAATTATACTTTGAGGCATTATGTAATATATTGGGTTCCTAGCGTGAAGGTCAATGGCATATTGCAGGGTGATAATGTCATATTTTGTCTTTAAATTCTGTGTTATAGTTTTGGTGCAAGTTGTGATCTACTACATGCATACTTACATTTATGTGAATGTTACGTGTCACAAAGGTGTTTGCGTATACCTCGGGTTTTTGTACTAGTAAAGCGCTGCTTTGTTTAAGTCCAAGGCAAAATATTGGAATGCAAAGGAGAAATTGGGCTTATAAATATATGTTGAAGTTGATATTCAAGTTGTATATCGCTACCTTAGGGTTACAATGACTTATCTAACATATTGGTTAAAATTCAGATTTTTGCATAATTCAGTCTCATTTTATCATCTGTTTTGGTGAAAAAATATCTAACATGTACTCGTGTCATATAACAAGAAATAAGTCAGAGTACAAGGGTCATATCTACCTTTACATGTATAGATTATAGCGCTGTATCTGTATGTTATCTTATGATAAAAGGACACATTTGTCAAAAAGGCCCTTGTTATTTCAAAACAAAGGGCTAGATTCAGGAAATGTCACAATTGACCTAATTTCCAAAATGTTTGAAATTATGGAGCATTATTATGCAACATCTCCTTATAATGAAATGTATGACTTTTTAAAGTAATTACTAGACATAGTAATTTCTAAACATTCTGATACACCCTTTTCATTGGGTTAGTGTTTTTTGTGACGTCACAACGTCGCAACGGTATTTTTGAACTAGTAATGTTTTTCTTGCAAAGGATGTGCTTGTTACATGCACGCATTGTTTATAGAATCTACTGTCAGTTTATTTCTGTTTAGGTAAAATGAACTATTTGGCAAGTAGACTGTTTTCAAGTAGTTTCGCCAAAGCTGCATGTTGTTGTCAATCAGATGGCAGCATTTTCCTGGAGTTATTTTGATAAGAGATTAGTTTGTTCCACAATCGATAACATTAACACTTTGCAAATAACTACCACAGGGATGAGGAAGTATGACTGATTTTTATGCAAGCAAGGTAAAGTCTGTAGAACGGACCCAGCTCTTCGATTGGGTCCGTTAAATAGCAATGTTGGGAAAGCCCATTTGAGCACGTTGGTTGGTCAGTTGCTTTTGGGGAAGTTTTTTATGACGTCACTGTTGAGTAAGCGTTCAATTGCTATGAATTGTTGGACAGGCATAGAATTTCCTGTTTTTTTTTCATTGTGGTTAATAGACCTGGGTTGCGTTCAGCACCGTTTAACAGCAAACACGTGTAATGCCTGGTTCCTTAAAATAACAACGTCTGCCTGCTAATATGTGAATGAGCCAGTGCCAGGGAAAATATGTTAGTTAACGTTATCAAACGTTTAAGCATACTGAACGCAGTCCTCATTCGGGAGATATCAGGTTCTGGGATAGACCAGAGTAAGGTATGATATAAATAATCATTTTTATAAATTAAGTTTAGTAAGATGATTTTCTGTATTGTAAGAAGTTGAATGCAATAATATTGTTTAAGAAAATTAGTTTTATAAACCTTACCCATTACAATAAAGGTTTTAGGTTCTCATAATTGTATAAACTGAAATTATCATTCATCATTTTTCACCGAAATAAGTCTAAAACTAAAGACTAAAAGTAATCCTAATGCTGTCCCAACGGATGGATCTATTTTTAATTTTTTTACAAAACTGCTGGTTAGGAATGGTCAGATGAGAAGTTATGTTGTTATACTATATTTAAATCTCTCTCTCTCTCTCTCTCTCTCTCTCTCTCTCTCTCAATTGATAAATAATAGCAAAGATTTCTACATAATTCCTTGGTAAAAGTGTAAACTATAGTATAGCATAACTTCTTTGTCTGTAGTACCGACCCAGCTGTCCAGATTGGGTCCTTTAAATAGCAATGTTGGGAAAGCCGCATTTGAACTTGTTAATTGGTCAGTTACTTCAACTGAAAGTTTGAATGACGTCACAGTTTAGTAAGCATTCAATTGCAATGAATTGTGGGACAGGCATAGAATAACCTGCTTTTTCATTGGGGTTAATAGACCTGATTCAGGGGATATCATGTTCCGGGATAGACTAATAATTTCTGACCTTTCCCAATCAGCATCATTATTTTGTAAGAGATTTCAGTCGCTCGTAATGTTCGAGTTATGATTTTGCAGAAATAAAAACATCGTCTACCTGACATAAAACTTCATCAATACCTTCTAAATTTGAAACGTTTTTCTCTGAAAATTCTATACAGGAACGGAATCGTATTGAAAGCATATATACCAAAATTTGTCAGTAATTTGCTTCGGTCAATTTTCCTTGTAAAAAACTTTCAGTCGAATTTTGTGAAATATTTCCCTCAATCAAGAAGTTCTAAACTTTGACCGTTGATCGAGTCTCTAGGCTTGGTACGACAACAATGCCTGCACGCCCGCCTGCACGCCTGCACGCCTGCACGTCAGTTGGTGAGATTATAAATACGTTGTCGTCGAGGTCATGTTTGAGCTTTGGGAGTAACGGGAGTAACAACATATGTGCCCGTTCAGATTGTGTGTTGCGCCCCCAAGTCCGCCCCCTCTAAACTGAAATTCTGGATCCGCTCCTGCACTGTATTGTCAATTTTGATGTATGAAAAAAGAGAGAATTTCAAATATATATCTTCTAAACAATTCATCGGAGAGATACACATTAAGGTTTAACGAAGATTGTAAAATAAATTAATCTCTAAGATACGAGAGAGCAATGTACCAGTTTCACTAAACAACTCTATTAGAGATGTTTCTTAACTCAAATTTTCGTAATGTTATTCATGGAAGTTGATTTACAATGGCCTTTTTGGTTGATATCTTTTACCATTGATTTAAGATTACTTCCTAATTTATTCATCTGAATTCCTTTAATGTGTAATGAGTTGGAGAAAGGCTTAAGAGAAATTGAGAAATCTGAGTTGAGGAAACTTAGCTTGAGATGTTAGTGAAAATGGCCCAAGGTTAATTGCTGGCATATAATAACAAGCTATTACCGCCTTGTAAAACTAGAATTCAGTTTTATGAAACATTTTGTTACTTTTATTCTAAGTTTATTCCCAAGTAGATAGATACATTTAGATAGTCAAGCTATTTATGGACACTTGGACCATTTCATAATATTTGATAGATACTTCTGTCAAGTAATTATATATCTATACAAGTCCTTGCTTCTGTCAGTAACATTGCAGACATTTCACCCTGTCCAATGTATGCTTCCGAAGTAATCAAATGAGATGTTGTAATCTGAAAATGGTTCAATACGTTACTTTTCTCGAATGCTTGAGGAAACGGTCATGTTCCTTTTCAAAAACACACGCTCGCTTGAAACTTAAATACAATGCCGCTCGTATCACCTTTATCTTTGATTTAAAAACGATATAATAATACGAAAATAAAGGGTTTTTCCCGCCTCACTGCCTAACCGTGTTCCCAAAAATAACAAAAAGTACCGGTTTATCATGTGTAGTTATCACCGATAATGCGACGAAGTAGCCGCTTAAGTAACGTTTACGTTGAACGGGGTGCATTTGCTCTGCGAAGGAATACAGGTATGATTGGTATGTGGATATCAGCTTCATTCGGAATTCCTCTTTCAGTGCTTGCACACGTGTCACTGCCTGCGCAGAATGATTCGTAGAATTGGACGAGGTGTTCCGAATGGCTCTACTTGTGTTACTCATAGTTAAGGTTGCACTTCTGTTAACTCAATACACTATTCGAGTATCAGTAGCCAATTTCACTACACATCCAAAGCCTGCATTTTCTTTAGCTCAAATTTTTTAAATTCTCCAAATAATTACTTACACCATATAGAATTGAAGTCCGAGTAAAATCTCAAGTTGAAATTGGGACCTGAATGCACTAATGGCGACGGGATGAGACACGGACAAGACGTTCGACATTCTGACATTCGGAAGATGTTTGGTGACGAGAATAATCGATATCCAGATCTGCGTTTACCCTGACCGAACTACACTGCGCCAGATCCTGACAATAGAACATTTCCGATATATCCACCCAGCTGTCTGTACACAGCCTGTATATACGGGGCTTAAGCAATTCTATCATCGCTCAATATAGTAATAAATCTATATTTGTGACATAACAAGGAAACATATCACATTTGGTCGACATACCTGTTAATTGACGCCGATTGTTAGTTAATTGCGCTCTTCGTTTAAAATTTGTGATAAATTCAGTGTTCAAACATTTGATATTGTTTAAAACAAAAGTTAATTGTAAGCACGGAATAGTATTAAGGAATGAAAATATGACTTAACTCATTTTTGGAATTACTCATAAAGGTAATTATTTATTGTTATATTCAACGTATTATTTCACATTTTTTGGGTTTTATTTTTTATTTTTTGTACTAAGTCTATATTATATGGTCCAAATAATTGGAATTATAAATTACATACTAAATTAACAATAAACTAATGTGTTTCTTTTTTTTTTTATCAAACGGTGTCATGATAAATATGTTATATACATTCTTACTTGTTATATCTTTAAATATCAAATTGTTAAAAAAAGCTAAAGACATCTTCTGATAAACATTTCAAAAATATTAACACATTTGAATCTGTTTTATTCATACTTACCATGGTAAAAGAATACGATACTCTTGAATCAGCGTCTGATTGTTACCAATGTATCCATGGTTTCAATTTTCATTACGGGTCTTCTGTGGCCGAGTAGTCTAAGGCTCAGTCTCAAGATCACTGACCTCTCACCGCTAAGGTTGTAGGTTCGAGTCCCGTTCGCTCCAAAAACTTTATGTGAGAAAGTTTGTCAGTTACTTGTGGAAGGACAGTGGTTCTACTCAGAGATTCATTCTGAAGTCTTCCTCCATCAATAAAACTAAATATGCCATATATAACCTTAAATGTGTTGAAAATGGCCTTAAACCCTTTCAAAAAATTATTTCGGAGTTGTGATGGTCTGTATCCCAGTTGTTTATAGGGGCCTATGTGTTTTCCCTGGTTTTCTCGAACCCTTGCAACATCAATATAAACTATATTAGTTAATGTAAGAACTTTGCTTTTTAATTTTAGCAATTACAGATGTTTACATTTATTGTTACAGAGCTCCAGTCCGCAATTGCGTTTTAACAAATACAAACTACTTTTTCAATAATCAATTTTACCAATTCAGAAAATCACAACGGCGGTCCCGACACGAAACTTCCTCGCTTGTCGCTCACAGGTGCATAGCTTCCTGTAGGCACTGCAGGCACGTGTCTAAACATTTTCCCCCTGAGAAATCGAAACAATAAAAAATGCCAAAAAAGTGTAATAAAAAATCGGAATCTTAGGCAAATTTATGTTTTCCTTTATCAAAGTGAACATTACATTTATCTGGTTATAAAACAGTGAATTCATGGTTAATACTAAAGGTAACCAGGCCCCTAAAACATAAGAAGTATACACCAAAACGCACCTGCGACAGTATAGTTGAAAATGATGTTCGGGAGAGCATGCCCCGGATACCACCCTTCAACTGTGCCTACACATGGTTTTCAGCCAAGCTACGCGCCTGGCTCATCATGTAGGTCTAGCAGTCGACACGGTGTCAGTATATATGACTGGGTAGTGTGTCATACCGGCATACGACTGTGACATGATGCTCCAATGCGTGGACGCTGCTAGTACCATTTTTCAAGTCTTTGTTATGACCCGACCGGGGATCGAACCCACGACCCTCCGCATGCGAGCCGGACGCTCTATCCCATGACCATTTCTGCAGTTTACATATTTTTATAGAAACATAGCTCCTCTTTGTTGTTGAAAATATGATAAAAGTATGCAATTTAGGTTAGTTTCTACTCAGCATATCATATCTTACTATGGATGAATGTAACGTCATGTAATGTTAGATTCGTGATTTATAGAACGTTGATATTCTGCTTTTTCATGCTATTGTTTTCCTATGATAATGTGTGAGATTGTTTAGTTACTGTGACCTGTCCTTTGCCAGTACTATATTAATTGATTGCACGGTCATCTCCCACCGATTTACGTTATCGGAAACAAAACATTTAACAATTTTATCTCTGATAATCATTGTGTTTTAATTCTTGTATGATAAAGAGATACGGGATCGGAGACAAAAGTACGTATTGTTTATATTATAAGACATTATTCTATTTTAGAATACCATCTACAAGTTGGGATATATTATACGTCGTATTTCATTATCAACGCTTATATTAGATTTTAAAAGAAACAATCCTACACAGATAGTTGCTTTATCATTTTATCAATAAATTTATTTGATAAAAGTATGTACAATACTGACACATGTTTTTATAGAAGATATTATTTAAATATAGTTTTTAAATATATATTTTGTCATTCGTTTACCTGGATAATAATCTATAAAACACAAATAACGTGTTAACATATATGGTTTTCTTATAAGAATTAAAAGAGACGAGATGTAAATATTAGATGAATATTAAGGTATGAAGACTTTTGCTACGCTGATACTGGTTGAAATATTCGCTTTATTGAAAGATGAAATATGTATTTTACTAGAGTGAATATTTCCCATTTTTACCGGATCAATACATGAACAGTACTTGAAAACTATGAAAATAACTTTATATTTGAATATTATATTATATTTATACGTTCTTACACATTGTAAGTTATTTTAGTGACAATTCAAATAAAAAAACTACATAAACTACACAAACTACATGTGTTTCTCAGTGTCACAGGACTATCAAGTAGTTTATTAGTAGGAGTGAGATAATAACTAGTTGAGATTGCGTTACAATGTAGCATAAAGCAAGGTAAAACCAGGGTCCGAGGTTATAAAATTTTTTTCATGCTCAACTCAAGATTTCATGCTCAACAAGATTTCATGCTCAACTCAAAGATGACTCGGCTCATTATAACAAAATAAACGTAAATACGTATAATTTTTCTACCTCAAATCTGCATTAATACTGCAAAATTCGAAACCTAGTCAAGTGTTTGCGCTTTAAATTGGGTTTGTATGTGACTCCTAGAAATTGTTTTGCGTACGAATTTGAATTGAGCATGAAAAATATCTTATAACCTCGGGGCCTGGCCAAAATATCATTATTAGACAACTACACATACTACACGTAATTCTCGGTGTCATAGGACTATCAAGTAGTGTATTATTAGGAATGAGATAAAAAATAAATAATGAAAATAATAATAATAATAATAATAATAATAATGATAATAATAATAATAATAATAATAATAATAATAATAATAATAATAAATAATAATAATAATAATAATAATAATGATTATTAATGATAATAATAATAAAAGAAATAATAAAATAACAATGCTACTACAACAACTACTACTTCTACTACTACTTCTACTACTACTACTTCTACTACTACTTCTACTACTACTTCTACTACTACTACTACTACTACTACTACTACTACTACTACTACTACTACTACTACTACTACTACTACTACTACTACTACTACTACTACTACTATTACTACTACTATTTCTACTACTACTACTACTACTTCTACTACACTACTACTACTACTACTACTACTACTACTACTACTACTACTACTACTACTACTCCTACTACTACTACTACTACTCCTACTACTACTACTACTACTACGACTACTACTACTACTCCTACTGCTACTACATCTATTACTACTAATATTTTCGGACTCACCATACAAATTACCTTTAGAAACAAGCATAAATAAATAAAAATAAGGCCAAAATATTCAACAAAATGAGCATATTTGCAGAAAAAGTGTCATATATTGGCGGCCGTTTTGTCTCTTATTTAGACATTTTGTACATGAATCAACCATATTTTTACTCTTTTTAATCGTAAAACATGTCATACACCTTACAACAACACAATAAGTCTAAATGTTAACACTTTGCAGTGCTTTCTATCAGTTTACATATTATAACATGAATTTACCATTTTGTCGACCATCTTGGATTTGTGACCAAACGCTCCTACAGCTGTTAGTAAGAAATGGATTTTCGGACTCCGCATACAATTTTTCTCTAGAAACAAGTCTCCAACCTTTTGGACATAAAATAAGTACCCCCCCCCCCCCCACCCCACCCCCATACTACCACCCTCTATATCTGGGACTAATATATATATCTCTGCAATACAGTCTTAATAATGTGGAACAAACCGGACATTCCGTGTTTTTACAATAGAGTTTACAGACATGAACCGGGATATATCAGGTAATGGGATATATCTGTCATCATATGTCGTCATCTATCATCATCTGTCATCATCTGTCATTTGTCAGCATCTGCCATCATATGTCATCTGTCATCATCTGTCATCATAAGTCCGGAGTATTCAAGGTATATAACAGCACTCTCGGCTTAGAATGTTAATTTACTTTGATGTCATATTTTTGCTTTGTGTTGGTATGTCGTAAAACCCTAGCTTATATCGCCATCGACGTAAGTGATAAGTGATTGCGGGTGCTTATCTCAATTTCGGGTGCCAAAGTTGGCGTTTTCCCCCTGAACCAACTAACATTGTTTTATGATTCTGGTATCAAATGAAATGGTTTGGTTGTAAATTTGGGTGGTAAAATTTAAAGAATTGAAGTTTTCTACGCTAGCAGATCAATTTCTCATGTTTTAGTAAGAAATAATAAAAACAAATCTATAAATATCGATATGGAACTTTCGCCACTCATGGAAAACTTATTTTTCCCATCTTTCTACATAAAATTCCAGTTTCTATGATGTGTGGTTAAAACGTTTTTGATAAAACCAGTAGATATACACTACCGTTTTTGTTAAAAAATAAGTATTTCGTTAAAATTCCAACTTTTTTCGTTTTCAATCCGTAATAATTTGAATTCAAAAGAAATTAAATGATTGATGATTGAAAAAAGTAAAAACATTTTTTTAAGCTTTATTTGTATACCAGAATTATCAAAGTCTGACAAAGGTTCAAAGAGTTATAGAAGAAATCTTAAAGGTGCCACCCGAAATTTTAGCCGCACGTGTTGAATTGATATCAGCTTGCCACATATATGACGCACTATCTATATTAACAATACTTAATTTTAAACGTCGTTCACTTCTTTTAAACTCGTATCTTAACTACTATTCTTTTGTCCACATATTTCTTAATATTTACTTTGTTCTTGTAATGTAAATATGTTTTAAGTAAAACATGTCTTTAAATTAAACTGCATTTAGCAAGCATGCGCTCGTTTGATAGAACATTGTGGTAAGTAGGCATAACTGGCATTGGAAAAGCCAAACGGAATCAATTGGAGGCAATAGTTACTGGAATACAAAATATAAATATTTGTTGAATCTTGATGGCATAGATAAATTATGAACAAACGACAATCTTTCCTGCACAATAGTTTGTTAGAATAAAACGCATAGCATTTATCTAGAAGACTATTGCACGCGGCATATATCTGGTAGATTATGACACGCGGCATGTATCTGGTAGATTATGACACGCGGCATATATCTGGTAGATTATGACAAACAGCATATATCTGGTAGACTATGACCCGTGGCATTTATCCGGTAGAATATGACACCTGGTATTTATCTGGTAGACTATGACACGCGGAATTTATCTAATAGAATATGGAACGCGGCATAAATCTAATAGACTATGACGTACGGTATTCAAAGTTATCTGGTAGACTATGACACGCGGCATTTATCTAGTAGAATATGGCGCGCGGCATTTATCTGGTAGACTATGACGTACGGCAATAGCAATGATCCTAATGAGTTTGGTGAATTGGTCGGAACCAGCCAGTAAATTGGTCCAACTAAGTCAGTGATGTGATCCGATTAAGCCAGTGAATGGGTCCAAATAAGTCAGTGAAGTGGTCAGAATCAGGTAGTGAATGGGTCTTAATAAGTCAGTGATGTGGTCCAAATCATGCAATGAAATGGTACAAATAAATCAGTGATGTGGTCCGAATCAGGCAGTGAAATGGTCCGAATCCGGCAGAGAAATGGTCCATATAAGTCAGTGATGTGGTCAGAATCAGGTAGTAAAATGGTCCAAATCAGGCAGTCAAATGGTCCAAATAAGACAGTAATGTCCGAATCAGGCAGCAAAATGGTCCAAATAAGTCAAAGATGTGGTCCGAATCATGCAGTAAATTGGTCCAATTAATTCAGTGATGTGGTCCGAATCAGGCAGCGAAATGTTCCAAATAAGTCAGTGCGGTCCGAATGAGGCAGCGAAATGGTACAAATAAGTCAGTGATGTTGTCAGAATCAGGTAGTAAAATGGTCCGAATCAAGCAGTGAATTGGTCCAAATAAGTCAGTGATGTGGTCCGGATCAGGCAGTGAATTGGTCCAAATAAGTCAGTGATGTGGTCCGGATCAGGCAGTGAATTGGTCCAAATAAGTCAGTGATGTGGTCCGAATCAGGTAGGGAATTGGTCCAAATGAGTCAGTGATGTTGTTAAAATCAGGTTGTTAAATGGTCCAAATCAATCAGTGAAATGGTCCAAATAAGTCAGTGATGTGGTCCAAATCAGGCAGTGAATTGGCCCAAATAAGTCAGTGTTGTAGTCCGAATATGGCAGCAATATGGTCCAAATAAGCCAGTGATGTGGTCCGAATCAGCCAGTGAAATGGTCCAAATAAGTCAGTGATGTGGTCCGAATCAGCCAGTGAAATTGTCCAAATAAGTCAGTGATGAGATCCGAATCAGGCAAGGAAATTGTCCAGATAAGTCAGTGATGTCCAAATCTTGCAGCGAAATGGTCCAAAAAGAATGTCAGTGATGGGGTCCGACTCAGGCAGTGATTGTTGTCGAAATAAGTCGGTGATGTTGTCCTAATAAGACAGTGATGTCCGAATCAGCCGGCGAAATGGTCCAAATAAGTCATTGATGAGGTCCGAATCAGCCAGTGGAATGGTCCAAATAAGTCAGTGATGAAGTCCAAATCAGGCAGTCAAATGGTCCAAATAAGTCAGTGATGTGGTCCGAATCAAGCAGTCAAATGGCCCAATTAAGTCAGCGATGTGGTCCGAATCAGGCAGTCAGATGGTCCAAATAAGTCAGCGATGTGGTCCGAATCAGGCAGTCAGATGGTCCAAAAACTCAGCGATGTGGTCCGAATCAGGCAGTCAAATGGTCCAAATAAGTCAGCGATGTGGTCCGAATCAGGCAGTCAGATGGTTCAAATAAGTCAGCGATGTGGTCCGAATCAGGCAGTCAAATGGTTCAAATAAGTCAGTGATGTGGTCCGAATCAGACAGTCAAATGGTCCAAATAAGTCAGTGATGTCCGAATCAGGCAACGAAATGGTCCAAATAAGCCAGTAATGTGGTCCGAATCAGGCAGTGATGTGGTCCAAATAAGTCAGTGATGTGGTCCGAATCAGGCAGTAAAATGGTCCAAATAAGTCAGCGACGTGGTCCGAATCAGGCAGTCAAATGGTTCAAATAAGTCAGTGATGTGGTCCGAATGAGGCAGTCAGATGGTCCAAATAAGTCAGTGATGTGGTCCGAAGCAGGCAGCAAAATGATCCAAGTCAGTCAGTGATGTGGTCCGAATCAGGCAGTAAAATGGTCCAAATATATCAGCGACGTGGTCCAAATCAGACAGTCAAATGGTCCAAATAAGTCAGTGATGTGGTCCGAATCAGGTAGTCAGATGGTTCAAATAAGTCAGCGATGTGGTCCGAATCAGGCAGTCAAATGGTCCAAATAAGTCAGTGATGTGGTCATAATCAGGCAGTCAAATGGTTCAAATAAGTCAGCGATGTGGTCCGAATCAGGCAGTCAGATGGTTCAAATAAGTCAGCGATCTGGTCCGAATCAGACAGTCAAATGGTCCAAATAAGTCAGTGATGTGGTCCGAATCAGGCAGTCAAATGGTTCAAATAAGTCAGTGATGTGCTCCGAATCAGGCAGTCAGATGGTTCAGATAAGTCAGTGATGTGGTCCGAATCAGGAAGTCAAATGGTTCAAATAAGTCAGCGATGTGGTCCGAATCAGGCAGTCAGATGGTCCAAATTAGTCAGCGATGTGGTCCGAATCAGGCAGTCAAATGGTCCAAAAACTCAGTGATGTGGTCCGAATCAGACAGTCAAATGGTTCAAATAAGTCAGTGATGTGGTCCGAATCAGGCAGTCAGATGGTCCAAATAAGTCAGCGATGTGGTCCGAATCAGGCAGTCAGATGGTCCAAATAAGTCAGTGATGTGGTCCGAATCAGGCAGTCAAATGGTCCAAATCAGCCAGTGATGTGGTCCGAATCAGACAGTCAAATGGTCCAAAGAAGTCAGTGATGTGGTCCGAATCAGACAGTAAAATGGTCCAAATCAGTCAGTGATGTGGTCCGAATCAGACAGTCAAATGGTCCAAATAAGTCAGTGATGTGGTCCGAATCAGGCAGTCAGATGGTTCAAATAAGTCAGCGATGTGGTCCGAATCAGGCAGTCAAATGGTCCAAATAAGTCAGTGATGTGGTCATAATCAGGCAGTCAAATGGTTCAAATAAGTCAGCGATGTGATCCGAATCAGGCAGTCAGATGGTTCAAATAAGTCAGCGATGTGGTCCGAATCAGGCAGTCAAATGGTCCAAATAAGTCAGTGATGTGCTCCGAATCAGGCAGTCAGATGGTTCAAATAAGTCAGCGATGTGGTCCGAATCAGGCAGTCAAATGGTTCAAATAAGTCAGTGATGTGGTCCGAATCAGGCAGTCAAATGGTCCAAATCAGCCAGTGATGTGGTCCGAATCAGGCAGTCAGATGGTTCAAATAAGTCAGTGATGTGGTCCGAATCAGGCAGTCAAATGGTCCAAATAAGTCAGTGATGTGGTCCGAATCAGGCAGTCAGATGGTTCAAATAAGTCAATGATGTGGTCCGAATCAGGCAGTCAGATGGTCCAAATAAGTCAGTGATGTGGTCCGAATCAGGCAGTCAAATGGTTCAAATAAGTCAGTGATGTGGTCCGAATCAGGCAGTCAGATGGTTCAAATAAGTCAGTGATGTGGTCCGAATCAGGCAGTCAGATGGTTCAAATAAGTCAGTGATGTGGTCCGAATCAGGCAGTCAGATGGTCCAAATAAGTCAGTGATGTGGTCCGAATCAGGCAGTCAAATGGTCCAAATCAGCCAGTGATGTGGTCCGAATCAGACAGTCAAATGGTCCAAATAAGTCAGTGATGTGCTCCGAATCAGACAGTCAAATGGTCCAAATAAGTCAGTGATGTGCTCCGAATCAGACAGTCAAATGGTTCAAATCAGTCAGTGATGTGGTCCGAATCAGACAGTCAAATGGTCCAAATAAGTCAGTGATGTGGTCCGAATCAGGCAGTCAGATGGTTCAAATAAGTCAGCGATGTGGTCCGAATCAGGCAGTCAAATGGTCCAAATAAGTCAGTGATGTGGTCATAATCAGGCAGTCAAATGGTTCAAATAAGTCAGCGATGTGATCCGAATCAGGCAGTCAGATGGTTCAAATAAGTCAGCGATGTGGTCCGAATCAGGCAGTCAAATGGTCCAAATAAGTCAGTGATGTGCTCCGAATCAGGCAGTCAGATGGTTCAAATAAGTCAGCGATGTGGTCCGAATCAGGCAGTCAGATGGTCCAAATAAGTCAGCGATGTGGTCCGAATCAGGCAGTCAGATGGTCCAAAAACTCAGTGATGTGGTCCGAATCAGACAGTCAAATGGTTCAAATAAGTCAGTGATGTAGTCCGAATCAGGCAGTCAAATGGTTCAAATAAGTCAGTGATGTGGTCCGAATCAGGCAGTCAAATGGTCCAAATCAGCCAGTGATGTGGTCCGAATCAGGCAGCGAAATGGTCCAAATAAGTCAGTGATGTGGTCTGAATCAGGCAGTCAGATGGTTCAAATAAGTCAGTGATGTAGTCCGAATCAGGCAGCGAAATGGTCCAAATAAGTCAGTGATGTAGTCCGAATCAGGCAGTCAAATGATCCAAATCAGTCAGTGATGTGGTCCGAATCAGGCAGTCAGATGGTCCAAATAAGTCAGTGATGTGGTCCAAATCAGGCAGTCAAATGGCCCAAATAAGTCAGTGATGTGGTCCGAATCAGGCAGTCAAATGGTCCAAATAAGTCAGTGATGTGGTCCGAATCAGGCAGTCATATGGTCCAAATCAGCCAGTGATGTGGTCCGAATCAGGCAGTCAGATGGTCCAAATAAGTCAGTGATGTGCTCCGAATCAGGCAGTCAAATGGCCCAAATCAGTCAGTGATGTGGTCCGAATCAGGCAGTCAGATGGTCCAAATCAGTCAGTGATGTCGTCCGAATCAGGCAGCGAAATGGTCCAAATAAGTCAGTGATGTGGTCTGAATCAGGCAGTCAAATGATCCAATAAGTCAGTGATGTGGTCCGAACCAGGCAGTCAAATGATCCAAATAAGTCAGTGATGTGGTCCGAATCAGGCAGTTAGATGTTCCAAATCAGTCAGTGATATCGTCCGAATCAGGCAGTCAAATGATCCAAATCAGTCAGTGATGTGGTCCGAATCAGGCAGTCAAATGGTCCAGTTCAGTCAGTAATGTGGTTCGAATAAGCCTGGTCTGAATCGTCCGTGGTCCGAATCTTAAGGTTCCGTTAAAAATGCTGTTATAATCTTGTAATGAAATTATTTCCGTTATTTGACGACGAACATAAGAAATCGTCACTGATGGTGTTTTACGATGTAAAAAGTCGTATATATACAGATCTTAACAGTGCCAACATCACATGTTAAAATGTATCGGTTTTCTAAAAGGTAAAAATCATATGAAAATACGAAATTGGAATTGAAAAAAACAAAAACGAATTGTATCGTAAATACAATATTATATTTTGAAAGACAGGAATAATTATTTAGTTTATGGGTTAAAGGTAAAGTAACATGTCAGGTTGGCGTTGCAGGAAAATGTTGTTGTCGTTATATGGTGTTTAAATTTTCTGCCACACTGGAGTATCAAACTGCGGACATTTAGTATAAAACTCCAGTCACATTGTACTGACACCGGAGGAACAGATCTATAACTATCCTTTAAATGCCGAGCGACAAACGAAGAATCAATTAGTACCATTTTTCAAGTCTTTGGTATGACCAAATCGAACCCACGACCTTCCGCATGCAAGGCGGACACTCTACCACTAGACCACCGCTGTGGTATAGGAGGAAAATGTATGGATACAGAATACGGTTATGTACGAGGAATGTTCGGAAAGTTTTGAGACAATGCAAATCGAATGAAAATGCAATGTCCAATAGTGTATATCCTATAAAGACCTTGCTCGGTCGGGAAAGGTAAAGTTTTTTTAAACGCATTTTTGTTTACAATCCGTTGCTTGATTATCTATCCCAGTAACTGATATCAACCGATTCAGTCCAGCTATACGCTGATGCAAAAGCATAGAACAGACGAATCAGCGTGCTCGTTTACTTCCATGTAACGGTCCCCGGAAGTAGAAACCAGGACCATTTGTACAGTTTAGAACCGCAAATCTCGATCGAGGTTTAATTTTATCCAAAACTATTCCAGAAGCTGAATTAATAGTTAATATTTGGTTTGTTACCAACCCCACTACCGCAATACTAGAGGTGCGTTGGACCCTTATTTATCCAGCCGACCTCCCATATCAGCAGCAAACCAGATAACGGATGTAATTCATCGACAACTTGACAACGGGCCTCATTTAGACTTCTAGAACGTTTAACGCCATGCGTCGCTATGAAATATGTAAACATGAGCAGTTGCGACGTGAGTGGTTTTAATTTTTTTTATCAGTAAACGTGACACTCTATAAATTAGATATGCATTAACTATGAAGCATGTCGTTATATCATTTACGTTGCATTGCCATACGAGATTTATGTTTCTCTAGATATTATCATATCTGCTGCTTTTCATTAATTCATTGTATTAAGAGAGGTCCGCTTGAGCACAATATTAATACACAATGTCTTGAATGTAAATTTTAAAGTGTTTAAGGTAGTTCGCGGTGTTTCTTTCGGATATTTTGACATCTGGCGTAAATTATCAAAAATCTGTACACTTGTACTATGAAGTATTAAATTTCGTTTTTTATGATATAACGTAATACTAGTGTAACGATTAGATGTAAAGGTAACACAAATTGTGTTTTATCTGTATGAAAGTTAAAATTTTATCACAGGAAATAAAATAAGTATTTTAATAATATTTTGAAATTTTCTATACGTCTCTCACTACACAGTTGCGCGCCCCCCCCCCCCCCCCTCCCCCCCTCACCCCACAACGGTAACATAATTATTGCGCTTAAAAAGTCCTACGTAACTTGGTTTTAACTATGTTTCAAAATGGTTCATACCGGCTGTGATTTCTTGCTGATCATAAGTAGAGCAAAAGCTGGCATAGAAAAAAAAAATGCAATAAGACATCACTAGTGTAAAAAGGTGAATGTTATAAGATTAAAATAGATGAATGTATTTATGAGCATTTAAGGAGTTCTTTTTATAAAACATGAGGGTGTCACTGCACTGCCTTTAAAAACTCCAAACTATTCAATCTACCATTAAATGTGCATTTTTATGTGCGAATACTATGGAAAAAGTACTTTATAAATCTTATGTGAACTTTCGTTTTTACTATTGAAATCCTAGAGCTTATTTTATATACAACGAAATCAACTGTGTAGTGGGACCTGAAGGCTGAAATACATAAAGTTGCAAGTCTACGAATCTTGACTTTGACCTTTTTCCGATCAGGAAGTAGAGTGAACCAGTCCGGTTGAGTTAATATAGTCTGGTGTTTGCTGAATTCAAGCTGCAAAGGTTCGTTAAAGAAGAACACTGTCGTCAGGACATTTTAGTCAGTGTGGATTACTTCACTACTGTTGCTAATGACAACTACATGCATGCATTGTAAAACGTTTGCTTTAAAATCAATACGATTCTCTCAATGAAAACAATGAAATACCACCTAAAGAAAACATTGTGGCACTTTTATTGCTTACTCATAGAGAGCTAGTAACAGCCAGTTCAGACGGCAGAGTTAAGTGCTCAAGGACTCACACCACTATTATATCCCTTGAGTACTCCGGACCTACAGATGGAGGTAGAAATAAAACTGTACTTCTCATTTTCTTCTTTGTTTAAAGACTTTGTATTGCAGTGATTTTTCTACAATGTGTTAAATGGTCAGTATTTTAGAAATCACCACTGAAAATGTAATGCTGATACAAGATTTCTGGGCAAATAGTTGACATATTATTACTCTGGAAATTGATTGGTATCACAAAAGCATTGAGTTAAAAATAAACAACCTGGTCAAGGTATGCATTTCTTCCTTTATAATTGCACAGCCTGAGCCATTTGAAGTTTGAAGAATTTGAGCTGCAGATTCTGTTTTTCACTGTGTTTAAGACATAAATGTTACAATGAAGCAATATGGAAAATTTAACCATCATAGTTTCGACTTTCGACTTTCACCATCGTAGTTTCGACTTTCATCATCGTGGTTTCGACTTTCACCATCGTAGTTTCGACTTTCGACTTTCATCGTCGTACTTTCGAAAAAATTACGATGGTCCAAACGGAACACCGTATCATTGTCCTGCAATGTTTAGATAGATTGTAAAATTAATGATTCAATGACAAGTGATATTTAAGTTATTATTCTGTACCTGAAAGTGTATAGCCAATCACCTACACCAGATGTTACCACGTGACCATACAATATGTAGAAGTTTATTGGATCCAATAACTTTTATATTATACAGTTCAAAATTCAAGATGACGACTAAAAAGGGAAATAAATTTAGTAGAAATTTCAACAATAAAAACAAACAACCGACAAAATGTTCCGCATGACGATGACATTGTGAAAATTCGAATATCTGTCACAGCAACTTCCTTCGTCTGCCGCTTTGAACTCAACGTTTATTTACTTGATTTGTCTTTACTGTTTTGATAAATTTCTTTGAGATTGAGGTATAGAATAAAAATATTATTTTACAATGTTTTGTACTATATGGGAATATATTGTACTCGTACGTATTGTGGTGAAAACCATATTGTACTCGGTGCCTGCGGCGTCTCGTCCAATATGGTTTTCACTACCATACACACTCGTACACTATATTCCCATATTGTACAAAAGACTGTAACCTTATTTTATTCATTGTCGTCTGCTTTATAACCAAATCGAACTCAAGAACAAACTGTGATCACACACATTATTTGTTGAAAAGGATATACGGTCTGTATTGCAATTAAAGAGGTCTCAACTATATCGCCGATATGTTTTCGATCTTAACAGTAAAACTGCATATCTATATTGAATATTATATATTATAAATGTTCTGTTCAATTATTTATATTGTATTTTGTCTCTGTAGTGTAAAACTAAAACATTGACGAATAAAACGGAAAATGCCGACCTGTGTATTTATGAATTTCTCATAACTGAAATAAACTACAGGGACGGAATCAACCATTATCTTTGAATGGGACCTTCTTCTTTGTAATTCAATAAAATTTCCAACATTTACTGAAAAGATAGTTATAGGTGAACTTATAGACACCTTTAATGGAGTAACTTGGAATTTATCAGGATTTTCAAAATTTTAAAATTTGCTATCAACACCCCACCCCGATATATCATGCTGTGTTATACACTCACTGGTCCCGTATTGATAAAAGGATATGCACGTATATATGCCAAAATGATATTTTGAAAGGGATTTTCAAACATGGGTTACACAACATTTTTTGTAACGTATTATACAGGTTAACACGTAGTAAAATTTGTTTCATCTTAGAAAGAATCCGAATGCGGAGGTCGTCTAGCAGTATTTATGTGCTGTCTATTTTTAGAATGGGGATTTCGTCTCAAGCTTACCATCAATAGCGAATTTGTCACATTTTGGTAAATCGGACATACTAAGTCAATCGGATTTTATTTATTAATGATTAAAAGAAACATTTTAACCATTTTTAAGATATTTTTTCCTGATATACTCTCTTTAAAGGGAGTATATCAGAAAAAAAACGATATAAATGTCTTAAAAAATAACATATTCATCATTGATAAATAAAATCTGAGAAGTTAGTTTTTCAAATCAAATAAAACGTGACAAAATTGATATCTTAATTAGAGTGGTAAACTTGAAACGAAATCCCCATTCTAAAATTAGACAACACTTAAATACTATTTGACGACCTACGTAATGTCATTCGGACTCTTTCTTAGATGAAACAATTTTTACTACGCGTAAACCCGTATAACGGATCAAATTGAAATCAAAATAAAATGACACCATTCATTTAATACGTGACATAGATGTTACCATTTTAACCGGGAAATCTATTCTAGTCTAACCTAGGTTAACTGTCTAAAGAATTGTAGAACTGATTAAAACTATGGAGGCTAATATTGATGATTGTTGAATCATAAATCCCCATCGATCCACACCCCCGACTTCTGTGTCAGCTCGATGATTGTTGTGAAGGCCGACAAAACATATTAAGTTGATATCTATATTTAGTTTTAAAAGTTCAACTGGTTTGGCTGCCGGTTAGCCCTAATGGATATTTAAAATGTTTTTGTTTGTTTTGAGTTTTCACTTAAAGCTATATGTGTCAATTTCACACATGTTCTATTGTTAAGTTATATTGACACCGCCATGTGCGCTGTCGATTGTTTACATGCGTGAATTTTGATGTTTTCCTACTTTTCAGCCAAAATAAAAAAAAATCGCTTAGATTTTTCAAAATAGAACATTCCATCTTACATAGAATGTCATGACATTGACCTTCTTCCTCAGCCAATGAAATCGCTCGAAGTACGAAAAAGTAGATTAACATTTAATCTGGTTATAAGTTACATGGCCTTTTTTTTACTGGCATAGAAAATTCAAAATTGCTTCTGATCTATACATACAAATCTTTGCAAATTTGAAATAAAATATATTTTTTCAAATGTATTTCAAACCACGCGGTTAAGTGTATTTTTTATTTAGTTTTTCATTAGAATGAATATTTAATATGCGAGCTTCTACGCAACTTTTATCTATACATAATTACAAACTATCTGAAAAACAATACTTTTTATTTCAAAATTGCATAAAATTTGTCCCTCGGCCCAAAGAATTCCTTGCTCGGCTGAAGTGATTTTTTAAAACATTCAAAATGGTTGAATTAAAGCTTAAAACTACTATTTGCAGACATTTATTATTTACTGTAAGCATCCATAGATTTATTTTGATTAAATGATATATGTAAACAATTTTAGATGTCTTTTTGTGTATTTCCTGTAAAACTTACATTTTTACGACTCAGTTCAAAGCTGATAATGAAAGGTAACTTGTCTTTTCTGATATTCGCTAATCTTTGTCAACTTTTATCAATTGAACCCCATCCCCCCCTACCCACCCCCCCCCCCCAAAAAAAAAAGAAAAAAAAGAAAAAACAACAACAAAAAAACAACAACAAAACAAATAAAACAACAAACAAGCACACAAAAACAAAAATAAAAAAACAACACATCACAACAACAACAAAAACACACACACACACACAAAAAACAACAACAACAAATGAAAAAAAACAACAGCAAAAAAACAACAAACAAACAAAGAATCTCCTAAAGAAGTCGTCCTTAAGCATTCTTTTTAAATATCCAAGTAGTTAGGTTTGCTTCTTATTAAATTTAAAGATCATTCTAACTTCATAATAATTATTCACAATAAATAAATACGCTATGTTTGTGTCAGTGATTCTTCGGGTCATTGCTGATGCACGCACAATGGGATTGTTTACTTGGATATTTGATTTATTTAAGCTATATTTTTATTTTTAATTTTATCTATTACAGGTGCATGCACGATGATAACCACGTCGTCAACCAAGAGTAGCAGAAATTCGTATTAACCAATCACGATGCTAAAAGTATTTGAAGGAATAAGAAGTTTTCTGGAAGCCATGGCCAACCTACCATCTTGCTGTCTACTTACGTCTATTTTCATTGTACTGTTTGCATTGATGGCCACTGTAGACATTCATCATGTTGGTGAGTAGAAAAAAATGGATTTTAGACAAACTTTGTAATTATTATATAAGATTAAACACCATTTGCTATTCTCAAATTAAAAAACAGTTTTACATACACTGAGCCAAATTTATAATTGGCCACCTGCGTCTTGTTAGCATTTCTCAAAAATGGAATAGTGCACATAACAACTAGAAGTAGATCATGTACAGCTATCCATTGCTATTATATATGAACAATTCATAACAATAACATAATAAATGAAAAAGTAACATCACTGTAAAGAGCATCTTAGTTTGAAAAGTCACACTTTTATATTGACTTTAATTGGATAAGTGCTTTCACACTATCCTAAACTCTTATAACGCAATTAGAAAACATATGATACATTTAAAGGGTGTGTGCCCGAGAGCCGTTAGATAGTCAGTTATCCAATAACTAGATATTTCGTCATTAATTTTCTTAAATCCGTCTTTAAAATGAGTTTCTGTCAAAATTGGAATTTGAATGGTAATTTCAATTTATTTTGACTTTTGATTTTAGTATTACAAATTTTAAAGCTATACTTCATGGTTGTATGAATGATTTTCATAAAATTTTCATGATGCCTTCCTTCGTTAAATACAGTATTCAAAACAATTAAATTTACATATTTGTCACAATTTCCGGGACATTTATTTATAAAGAATTCAGGCGACTTATTAGAAAATGGTTAAGCCGGTGTAGAATTCGATATTTTATTAGAGTTACACATACATAAGTGCATTACAATACATGTATGTGGGTAGAACGATTGTGCGTCTCCCGTCTTCCAACTGCCGGAAACACAGTGGTGCTAACGCAGATATGCCGTGAGTAGACCTTGTAATGCGTTGTACTTTTTATAAATGACCATAATTCTGTTATTTCCTCTGTGGAATAGGAGAAGCCATTGTCTATCACTTATATGTCGCAAAACAAAAAGATCCATCCTAAAATATTTGTATTCGTGTGATATTCTGAGATGTTCATGTAAAACCATGTAAACAGTACTTTCTTTAAAAATTAAATTCTTCAAATTGTTTGTGGCCCCCGGCTTCAGTTGTCTTGGATACTGCCATTTGGCGTCACTGGGGAGCCAAGATTATCATCAAATTAAGTTTCCTATTCACATTGCGGAAATTGCTGACGTGGCGCAGTAATTAGTTTTCGTTTAATTATTTAAACAGTCGATCCGCACATTTCACGGACATTCATTCAGCATCAATTAATACAAATTAAAATCTGATAAATTACGCAAAAAATCGATTTCTGTAGTTTGACTATAGAAAAGAAACCTCCATTTGCCATCATTATTTCTCTCACTAAATTAAAATTGAAACTATTACACATCGACGAGGAAACGATCCGCAAACCATGCCCGATGGCGCGTATGAATGAGCACTACGGTCCTGCAGGAAACGGGGGCTCGGTGGCCGACAGAGAAACGGTGGCATTCTCTCGGGTATATGTAAAAACCGACTGAGTCATATTGGTAACAGACAACTGGGCTGCCGTCTGCGTTAATTATACTTGCAGTTTGGTTCCGTAAATGAGGGTCAAGGTCACAAATGAGAAGGTTATTGGTTCCATCGCTAAATGGGTAAAACCACTTTTAAGGGACAACGGCATCTTTGATGAATTTTCTCTTTTTAACAAAATTATTAACATTTATGTATCTACATGTCGCAAATATAAATCTAAGATACCAGTAGAGTAAGTCTGTGGGTATGCGTACTTTTGTTTCTATTCTGACAAGAGACACAATCGGTTCAAAGGCATTTTAGTTCACACTTTTGTGGTAATCAACGACAAAATAGGCAATTTTTGATATGCATGTGTCAACTACTTCCACCAAAACTTATTGCCTTTAAGGCACAGATATTAACAGATGGATGTATTTTAAAGCATTTAAATAAAATAAGAGGTGACACTGTATTGGCTTAAAAAACAAGCTGGTCGTTATTGTGCATTTTTATGACTGAGCAGATACATTCCTGCAATGGAAAATATACATTAAACACTTTTCTAGGTGTTTTTTTGTTTTTATCATGGAAATCACAAACCTTATTTTATAGTGTGTAAATGTTTGTACATTTTGAACGTTTTTTCACATACATTTGCAAACACAACTTCTCGAGAACAAAACCCCCATTTCAGACCTCACACATGCATCAACCACACTCCTCATCTCACACATACATCCATCTCCACTCCCCATCTTACACATACATACACATCCACTCCCAATCTCACACATATATCCACCCCCACTCCCCATATCACACATAAATCCACCCCCACTCCCCATCTCACACATACATCAAACCCCACTCCCCTTCTCACACATACATCCGCCCCATTCATCATCTCACACATACATACACATCCACTCCTCATCTAAGACATACATCCCCCACTCTCAATCTCACACATACATCCGCCCCAATTCCTCATCTCCCACATACATACACATCCACTCCTCATCTCACACATACATCCGCCCCCATTCCCCATCTCACACATACATCAAACCCCACTCCCAATCTCATACATACATCCGCCCCATCCCTCATCTCACACATACATACACATCCACTCCTCATCTCACACATACATACCCATCCACTCCTCATCTCACACATACATCAGCCCCCATTCCCCATCTTACACATACATCAAACCCCACTCCCAATCTCACACATACATCCGCCCCCCCATTCCTCATCTCACACATACATACACATCCACTCCCCATCTCACACATACATCCACCCCCATTCCCCATCTCACACATACATACACGTCCGGTGCCCAACTCACACATACATCTACCCCCATTCCACATCTCACACATACATCCTGCCACAATTCCCTCTCTCACACATATGTCCACATCATTCCCCATCTCACACATACATCTACTCTCATTCCCAATCTCACACGTATATCCATACCCATTCTCCATCTGACACATACATTTACATTCAATCCCCATCTAACACGTTTATCTTTCCCTATTTCCATCTCACACATACATCTACCCTCATTCCCCATCTCACACGTATATCGAACCTCATTCCCTATCTCACACGTATGTCCACCCTAATTCCCCATCTCACAAGTATATCCACCCTCAGTCCCCATCTCACACATACATCTACCCTCATTCCCCATCGCACACATACATCTACCCTGATTTCCAATCTCACACGTATATCCATCCTCATTCACCATCGCACACATACATCCACCCTCATTCCCCACTCACACGTATACCCACCCTCATTCCATATCTCACACATACATCTACCCTCATTTCCCATCGCTCACATACATCTTCCCTCATTCCCCATCTCACACGTATATCCATCCTCATTCACACACTCTCTCTTGTGAGACTTGTGAATGGGTTATTGAATACTCTGGCATAAATATAAACATCACATTAATTTTTTTTATCGTTATCTCCAGGAGAGAACGTCAAACGCCATGGCACCCACTTCTACACACCGCCCTGTCAGTTACATTGTCTCTATTGTACAACATAAAACGGTTATAACTCATTCTCAATTCAAGGTTATATACATCCAAACCATTGTTACCAGTCTGAATAAAAAAGCATTGGTATCAATTTATTGAATTGCTTGTCCTGTAAACTGTTTTATATACTGTCACCTTATGGAGAGGTGTGATACATTTTGCCAATGTCTAAAGATATGCGCGCGTTACCTTTGACAAAACTCCTTGCATTATGACTTATGACAATTACTGGCTATGCAGAAAACAGTGATATAAATTCTGTCGATCAAAACTATCAATCATGATTAATTCAAATTACAACACATTACAATAATAACAACAAGAAAAATAACAGCATCAGCAGCAGCAGTAGCAGCAGCAGCAGCAGCAGCAACAAAGACAACAAAGTTAACAATAACAATACCAAAAACACCATTAGCAACAGCAATAGCAACAACAATTACAAAATCAACAACAATAACACGAATATTATCTGGCTTTTATTTCTTTCAGATAGTTGAAATGCTTAATTATTAAGTTATTTTTTATCTGAGATATTTTCCGAACATTGGATGTCTGGTTCTATAATTTAAGAACTATTATACAAGTACAATTATAAATATTTTATGGGAAAATTTGCATGCATTGATTTTCAGATAAAGTTATATGTTCCAGGTGTGAACAAAACTGAATTATCGCTATGCCTGTCTTGGGACAGTTTATCTGTTGCATCTATTTCTGTCAAACAAGTTTGCAAATCCGCTCTAGAAAATCAACCCGTTAGGCTGCATAAATAAGGCGTGAAATATAAGGTAAACGAGATTGGTTTACAAAAAATATCGATTCATTTAAACAGTGGAAACTTGGGATCAATTCTTATATCCGACAAGGTTTTCAAAGCTGTCGAATAATTGTTATATGAGAGAGCTCAGCATGTAAGTGATTTGTGTAGCGAGCCTTACAATACCGATTCTTGGGAGTGCGGCTACAAATGAATGGTAATACGATACACTATTGATCCAGGCACTTGAAAGAAACCTAGTTGCTTTTGATAGGGATAATTAACTAAATAAGTCTAATAGTTGATCAAAATAATAGTTTTGTTAATCAAAGTTTTTAAGCCATTAGCTGCTAAGTACGGTGTCATTGATCGGTTAACCACACGAACGTTATCGGTCAGGCAAATATTTTAAAACATTCGTGCGTATGAAACGAAGCATTAAGACTGCCGTTACAAATTAGTGCATAAATCATTAATAGGATTGCCTTATCCACAAAAACAAACAAAAGAAACACCAAGCATTCTATTTAACAAAGACATCGATATACCCGCGAGTATCTTCCCATGAGATAACTGAACCATTATTGGAACTCTCACAAGACTTTGAAAACGAAGTAATCGAAACACCAATGGTTCATGAGAGCAATGACCTAACTGCGCTATGGTCCAAATATTTAAGTATACAATAAATGTACCAGTGAGATAAGATTGACCATATACTTACTGTTATTGACTAACATTGTACATATTTACCTTTGATGTCTCTTTTATTATTGTCCAAGGCGTAGTTTAGGAACGAAATTGTTCTAGAGAAAGAATAAGCACGCCATCGAAGAAAACAAATTAATTTTTCAGTATACATTCACTACAGGTAAAATGTAATTCTTTAAAAACAAATATGAAAAGTATTTACACAATTTAATTATTAGACATACTCCCAGTGTTTATTTACAAAAATGAATATTAATTTATCTATGTACACAACGGCACAAACAAAACAAAAAAAATCAAATTAACAACACCATTATTAATGGATGTAGTATCAACCTAAATATACATACATAACCAGACCATTTCCAGTTAAGGTATATAGTTACAAATAAAGGGCAATATCTATTAATCCATTGCCACATCCACCACACATAATTTCAGTTGTCACACATAGTTTAAACATACTTTATTTCAAGATAACTTGAAATAGGGTCGTACCACAATTTCTGCCAACATTAGTTTCGGTCCTTCCCCTACATTTTAAACATGAACATTGTGGCATTTTGAGAGAGAGAAAGAGAGAGAGAGAGAGAGAGAGAGAGAGAGAGAGAGAGAGAGAGAGAGAGAGAGAGTATAAGTTAACACTGTTCACAAAACTATAAACTAAAAACTAAACAACAAATAAAATTTAACACCCAGAGTTTATTTTATTAATTTATCAATTTTCTGCAATTGTAAGTCATGACGAGGGGCTGTAGTGTAATGGATGGAGTGTCGGGTTCAATTCCCGATCGACCCGATGCACATCATAAAACAACACTCACTACTGGTTCTACCAAAGAAGTGGACCCGAGAGCGGTACATATAAGCTCTGAGCTTTCATCACAATCGAGCTAAATTAAATTAGTATAATTTAACTAAACTAAACTAAACTTAAGTATTTAATCTAAGTTTGGACTATTCATAGACAACTCATAGACACAACGAAGACATTTAACGAGCAGCAAAATATGGTCTACAAATAATATGCTTGCACAGTCTATTTGGTAAATAAAGAGTGATTGCAAATGGACAAAACCACTTGGGTTCTTAGTGAATAGCTCTATTTGGTTAACAAAATCAAAAAAGGGAAACTAACTAAAATCCTAATTAGACCATGCTGTGGTTCCGGTATATGTATGCATTGTTTCGTCAATTAAAATGGTTTGTTTAATTGAGAAATTTACATTTCCATGCAACACTTTGTTTAAGTTTTGTTGGTTGAAATATCCTAGTAGAGTTGACGTAAATAGGGCTTTAAAAATGTTCATCATCTTCATCTGGGTCTACATTTACAAAATGGATCTAACGTATACTTTATGGTGATTTTAATATATATCGTTATTTAGATTGTTGCAATTAGTTCGTAATCTAGTATGGCGTGCAGACACACATCGTTTGTCATGCATAAAATGTGAATGTATTTGTATATTTCCATTAAGGATATTCATTAATGTTTGACAATTGAAAAAAAAAAAATTTCATGTAGATGATTTTACCAAGAGACAGCCAAGGGAATACATGCTTTTTTTAAACATCTGTTCTTCAATTTTGAATAGAAATATTGTTTCCATTTCTTAATGGGTAATTTATTAATTCACCTACTAGTGGTGGAAGCAAACCTTCGATATAAGTTGGTATTATTAACTCTATACATGAAACATCTCTTCTTTGTTTAAGTGATTCCAAACCACATTCCTTAGGTAATGTAATATATCAATTGGTACATATCTTGTAAGCTCTGTTACGATAAAACTAGATAAATCACGGGATAATCGTCACAGATTATAGATGAATATTCTAATATTGTACCAATATATTATAAATACATTTGATTCAGTGCGTTTGTACCTCTTCATCCCAATTTCCCATTGGAAATTATAGTTCACCGCAAGTACGCTATCAATGTAGGCATCACTGTGTCCATTTTTGCGTTAAATTAACACCATGTTTATGGTTTTCTACAGAATTTATCTTAATATCGTGAAATAGTAAGGGAAATTATTCGTAGATTCTTTGAGAAAAAAACATTGTTCCAGTCTTCTCAGGATTGAAGTGTTCTTACCGTTGTTTTGCCCACCCAATAATTCTTTCAATATCTTCTGTTGAAGATGTGGAATAGTATACGAAACTGTCATCTGCATATAGTCTAGTCAGACCTAGCAGTTACACTGTAAAGTCTATCATTGACATAAATAAGACACAATAATGGCCAAAGTACAAAGTTTGGGGGTACACCAGCTTATCATCACCCTCTCAGACGCTTTGGAAACATCGCAGAAGACCAACTGTTTGATGTCAAAACTTTGGCTTATGTGATGATATATATCAATACGTTGATAAAATGTTGAATGTTTATTTAAGAAACTAGATTGATATTTGTATAGCAAGTTGTTTTCGATAAAGACGTTGTACTTATTTTCATTTTAAAAAAATCTTTCAAAGACCTTACTACAACAGCGTAGCAAAGAAACATGGTTAGAACTTGATACCTCTGCTTTGTTGCCTTCTTTATATCAAGTGGTTATGTTTGTCATTTTCCAGATGTTAGGGTTAATGTCCTTACTTAAATAACTATTGAAAAAAATAGCGAGCGGTTTCGCTATAACTTTTGAAACACCTTTAAACATTGTATGACTAATTCAATCATGACCATAAGCTTTATTTGCATCAAGGATACTTATACTTGTAATATCAAATCTCTCTTATTCGGTAATGACAATATTTGTAAGTACATTTTCGTTTTTGAGGAGGACACAGGTAGAGATGCATTTTCATCGGGAAAAAATGGTATAGAAACAAATTCAAACAGTTCGCGTTTTCTTCATTATAGATATAGATATTTGTACTCATTGAGACCAGTTTCACGAATAGGTATATGTGCAGTTGATGAGGTATTTTAATTTTTCATTGAGTATCTTCCAACACCCTCTTTTGTCATTTTAACTGTGAGTCTCATAATAAACTAAAGATTTTTTTTAAAAAAAATAAAAATTCTTTTACATGTTTTTTGTTGAAGATTATTAATTTTATTTCTAGTTTTTTTTTTATATATTTTATCTAATCAACTGACTTTCCATTTTTCGATCAATTTTTGGTCTAATTCTTATTATTTTTAAGTTCAGTCAAACAATGGTTTCTCGACAGGTCTTCTTAATCGTTTTGAAAAGGATAACTAGTTTAACCATACATATAAATTACATCAGTTGCCATAAATGACACTAGGCTGGTAGATAACGTGTAGGCATATATACCACAAAGGAGAGTTGAATAAAAATATTCAATTGTTATTTTGAAATTCAATGACATATCACACTAAAAAGTTCGCAAATAAAGACGTGTAACATCGATATATTTTAATGAAACTGTAAAAAAGCCTTTCTTTCATTGACTGCCTGTCTGATTATTTCCTAGTTTACGCTAGGCAACTATTATATACTGTACTTGATCAGAATTATGATATATCTCCTTTTGATGTTTAAAAACATACAACTCTTGATATACAATCAGCCATTATGAAAACACATTTGTTATTACTTAGGTTGTAAAGTTGTACGAACGTATTCAACATATTCTGTCACTGGTTTTCAGATATTTAAGATTATCACAGGAACGGAGTGTTTTTCAGGTCAACCCTTCAAAGTATTCCTCCCACACAGATACACACTTTTGAAGTCTTGCTGTCCACGACCTAAATGCCGCGAAGTTGTCTCCCCTTGGTATACTGTTCTGACACTGAAAAAATGAGAAATGGGAAAACGTCAGAGGGGCTTAGGTCAGGAGAATAAAAGAGGGTGTTCAACCTGAATAACCATTACTTGTTCTAAGTATTGTACACTTTTACCTTTGTGAGCAGAAGTATTGTCATGAATAAGCTGTATGCCTTCAAAACCTTTACTTGGGCGTTTATTTGATAAAACGTTTAGACTAATTAAAGAACTTTATCTTTGTAAAACTTGCCTGTAATTGTTCTACCCTCTTTGCAAAGAATTTTTACAACATGATCACTAGAATTGAAGAAAATGGCTTTCTTTACCTCTTTGCTATGACCGGCCTAGCCAGATTTTTACCAAGACATTGTTTTGTTATTGATGCGCCGTTGGGGCTCAAAATAATAAACCCAAGTTTCATCCCCGGTGAGCAAGTCAGAAATTTCATATGATAGCATTTTTTATTGATGTTTTACAATCTAAACGCTTGGCCTTTTGGTCTAGTGTCAGCAAGTGGTGGATCCATCAAGCACAAAGCTTCTTTAATTTCAAACAGTTGGTCAGAATATGACGTACAGTATAATCTGAAATGCCCGACTATAAGCTATCTGGGAAACAGTATACCGTCCATCTTCATTTACCATAGCTTTAATAGCACCAATGTTTTCCTTTGTTGCTGCAACAACAGGCCTACCTAGGCGGTTATCTTCTCTTGCTGACCCCCTTAAATGTCTAAACAAAATGAATAACTGTTCTTAATGTTATGGCAAAACTATCATGTATACGACACAATTAAGAATAAATCTCTTTTGGCGATAACTGCAAAGAAACTCGGGCTTTAAGGTAAACCCTTATTTCTAAAATTTTCTTCAGGTTTCATTATGACATTGAAATATAGCACTGTACATGAATGTGTATAATTCAACAATGAATATCTTGGTTAATTACAATCGGATTAAATCCCCAAATATTTGCACGATTTTTTTTACACAACATTGTTTCTACGGAATTTATTAAATGCCCCTCGTAAAATTTCAAAGAATAAAGATTTCTACACTTTGTTTACTTTTAAAATTTATTAATATAAAGTAAACTGCCTAATATGTCAGTTCTTTAATTACTATTTTAACTTCAACAAGTTTACCAGATGGATTTTTTAATAATAAAAAAAAATATATGGGAGATTCCCGTACCCCAATAGCGGAAGGGGAACATCCTCTTTAAGCTCTACCCACGTCTTTTCTCGTAGCGCATGAGATACTTTTTTAATACGTCGTTTTCCATAGGTTGTACGTCAGTGTGTTTGTTGTGATAAAAGTTTAAAAGTCATAAACAATGGAGTCAATAACAATAGTATAATAAGTGCGACTGAAAAAGTCCCCAAATTTGACTGATACAGTTCAAACAAAGCGCATGCTATTTTTTATGAAAACTGTTCGACTCAGTTATAATTATTAGCTTATAATTATTGAAACATAATTAACAGTTTATCAACGGTCAAAAAAGTGTTAAACGTGGGTTTACTCATCGCAAAAACAATGACTTCATCAGTTTGTGTGTTTGTGCGTTGATAGACCCCCTGTCGATAGTGCAAAAGTTTATCCGACTCCGCTTTATTATGTAGAAAAATAGCCTACATAATGATAAGATAATGTGTTTGCCGGGATAGTGTTTCAGATAGGCAACCTATTTATCTTATATTTTGTATTTTTGATAACGCAGCTATCATCACTTGTTCTATGTATGATCTTGTACTATATTTATACTGTAGTTATTCTCTTTCAGATGCCGCAACAACTTCAGCGACAACAACAACAACGTCAGTGGTACGTACTGTGTGCGGTCAGATGAATGTATTGGTCTTAATAATATTGTAGTGTTTTTATTCAGTTCAAGCTATTTGGCAGTGTTATTATCGTTTTGGATCCTGCAGTAGATTTAAAATTGGGGGCCACAAGGAATGGGTTTGTCTTAAAACTAGTTTCAGTTATTATCGTACAGAAAAACCTTTTGATTTGAAACAAATACAACCCGCCATACGTTTGTTTTTATTTTATTTTTTTTTCCAGTTCAAATTATTTGGTGTTTTATTATTTCTGATTGTTTTGAATCATGCGGTTCGGTTAACTGTTTAACCCAGTTCTTACTGACGTGGGGTGGTCTATCCCAGAACCTCATGTCGTCTGAATCAGGTCTATTAACCCACAATGAAAACAAAATCACAACAATTGATCGCTTACTAAACTGTGACGTCATTCAAACTTTCAGTTGGTGTAACTGACCAATCAAATGTGGCTTTCTCAACATTGGTGTATAACGGACCCAATCGGGAGAGTTGGCAACATAAATATTCGTGCGTGGTATATTGTTAAACTGACATAAAAATAAATCTGGGATAGGTTCATTTTGATGAAATACTCTCCAGCGATGGATTCTGCTAATTTGCATGTAGCAATTTGATGCACACATCGTTTACATACCCACTATGCATTTGTTTGTACGGTTTGAAAATAAACATCAGAAAATTCACGGATTCCGTATTATTGCCTGGCGGGTGCTCTTCACTCGGTTATTTGAAACCTATTTTCATTAAGTTCCTTCAATAAAAATGGTAAAATTGACATAACAAATTAAAACAAATGATAACATATTTATTACTTCAATTTGCTTTCGTCATCTCTTGACCGAGATTATCCGTATTTTGTTAATCCGCGTAAAACTCATATTTTATGCAAATATCTCTTCAGCAGCAACTGATTTCAACAGGAAAAAATGAAGCGCACGCATCTTTCAATTATAACCGTATTAAAACATTCAGATTTATTTAAATTAAAATACCTGACAATGGAATCTTTATTTGTCATATAAACCGAGAATAAGTTTGGTTCTTCGGGTGCCATACCAGGTGTTCAAGGGTGCCGAATTGTATGTATCATATATAGGGATGACAATAAGCGTGTACGCCTTTTCACGGGTGCGAAAAAGCATGTTCAACCCCATCCCCTGTGCTAATACTTTAAAAACCAAATGTTTCCTGCAGTGATCCGTTTGATGTTGTCAAAAATAGCTTTAGATTGAAGGTAGCATATGTATATATCCAACGGGTTTCTAAATATATCCTTTATATAGCATGTGAGTAGTCGTGAATCCTTAACTGGACCCTAAATTGTCCGTCATGTCAAGGCGTGTTGCATGTAAAACCATAGTATATAAGTCATGGTCGACACCAAATGTATTGGTTTAGCAGAGGCCTTGATATTGTGTCTATGGTTTGTATTGTAGCTAGGCGAGCACGCCGTAGTCTGATCTGTACATTTATGTCTTGGTTATTCACAAATAATTATCTTCATATATAAATCATACATTGTGAATGAGCATCTGAAAAGATCCAAATTATCGGAAATTCCGTTGTATATAAAGTTTCTGGTATTGTATTGTCATAGTATCTCTGCGTTTTTTTATTATAAAAATACAGTGACTGCACTATACTATTTCAGTTGTTTATACTTGCATTTTAAGTTAATTTTTATTGACAGGAAATTTTGAGCTTTATTAATTTTGTGAAAAAAAATCTTCTTCACAATGGGTCCTCCGTATGGGAGTAGTCTAAGGCGCCGTCTGAAGATCACCTATCTCTCATCGCTAAAGTCGTAGGTTCGACTCCCGCTTGCTCCAAAACTTTATGTGAGAAAGTATGGTATTTACTTGCGGAAGGATTTTACACTTGATTCAGATAAAACTGCATTACATTTTATTAATATTGGTTTTGCCTTGCAAAAGTTGTCAGCTAGTGAAAGAGATTTATTTCCATCTTAATTCATTATATATTTTTGAACATAACTGATATACATTATCACCGTTAGTGTTATATACATTATCGACTTTATTTTTTATGACTTTGTTCTTTTACATTCATCGACTTTGTTCTTTTACATTAATCGGCTTTATTCTTTGACATTTATCGATTTTGTTCTTTTACATTCATCTACTTTGTTCTTTTACATTTATTGACTTTGTCCTATTACATTCATCGACTTTGTTCTTTTACATTAATCGACTTTGTTCTTTTACATTTTTCGACTTTGTTCATTAACATTCGTCGACTTTGTTCTTTCACGACTTTGTTCTTTTACATTCATCGACTTTGTTCTTTTACATTCATCGACTTTGTTCTTTCATCGACTTTGTTCTTTTACGACTTTGTTCTTTCATCGACTTTGTTCTTTTACATTTATCGACTTTGTTCTTTTACATTCATCGACTTTGTTCTTTTACATTCATCGACTTTGTTTTTTACGACTTTGTTTTTTTACATTTATCGACTTTGTTCTTTTACATTTATCGACTTTGTTCTTTTACATTCATCGACTTTGTTCTTTTACGACTTTTTTTTTTACATTTATCGACTTTGTTCTTTTACATTCATCGACTTTGTTCTTTTACATTCATCGACTTTGTTCTTTTACGACTTTGTTCTTTTACATTCATCGACTTTGTTCTTTTACATGTATTGACTTTCTTCTTTAACAGTTATCATCTTTGTTCTTTTACATTTATTGACTTTGTTCTTTTACATTTATTGACTTTGCTGTTTCAGCCATTCATAGAGTCGAGCATGTTCATTGGTCTCGCGGCTGGAATCGGTGGCTTCCTAGGATTTGTGATGCTGTGCTGCTTGGTATGGAAGTGTTGTTGCGGAACCAAGGACGACTAGCGTGTAATCAAACAAACACTAACAACTAATGTGCAGGAGCTTTATAAAAAAGTGTCATACTGTGTTGATTGGCATGGAAGTTTGCTTTTGAAGCAAGGACGACTAGCGAGTAATCAAACAAACATTAACAACTAATGTGCAAGAGCTTTATAAGTATTGTGTCGGAAAATCTTGTATGTGATATTGTTGCGAGTGTTTAAGGAAGATGTTAAGAGAAAACAGATTTATATGTTCAGCTTATATTTTTATTTTTATTTTGAAACAGGCCCATTTGATGCTCTTTGATACATTGATATAATGTTTGTTTGCTCTATTCCTTGTCCCAGTTTGTCAAATAGATAGGAGAAACTCTGACTTTCGCGGATACGTTTCTTACATTTATATTTCCGTTGTAATGAAGATACAATACAGTGTCCTGACTATCTCTGTGCGTCCGTTAATTTGTGCACCTGCATAGTTATAATTTGCAAATCTTCGTCCTGAACCACACCTTCATACAACAACAACAATAACAACAACAACAACAAAACAACAACAACAACAAAAACACAAATCCACAAACAACACAAACAACAAAACAAAAATTGTCTTGTAACCTGTAAAAAACATGTTTTTCAAAATAAATAGTTTTGATTTTGGAGTCATGTTACATGAAAATCAAAAGTCACAAGGTTATTTTTTAAAAAAATACATACATGAAGTAAGGTGTAAATATGATTTGTTAGTTTGTATTAAATGTCACACTTTTATAAAATACAACATACTATAGTTTATTTCAGGGTGCGTCGAATTAGTCTACAGACATGAGCTGGAGATTGTATAGATTAACCTTATTTTTGACGTATTTGTTTTGAGTAAAACATCAAATATTGTTTACCAGTAAGGTTAACCTTTGTTGTCAATTTTAACTATCATAACATTATCGTTTTACTGTGTTTTTGGGCGTTGTAAGGTCAACTAAGAGGCGCTCTCTGACAGTCACTGCCCTGATATCGAACTGGCAATCGCGGATCTAAGAGCCGCCCCTCTTATTATATCGAAACTGGCAATCGCGGATCTAAGAGCCGCCCCTCTTAATATATCGAAACTGGCAATCGCGGATCTAAGAGCCGCCCCTCTTAAAATATCAAAACTGGCAATCGCGGTTCTAGGTGACGCCCCTATTAATATATCAAAACTGGCAATCGCGGTTCTAGGTGACGCCCCTATTAATATATCAAAACTGGCAATCGCAGTTCTAGGAGACGCTCTCGTAATGTATAAAAACTGGCAATCGCGGTTCTAGGTGACGCCGTTCTTAATATATCAAAACTGGCAATCGCGGATCTATGAGACGATTTCTTAATATATCAAAACTGGCAATCGCTGATCTAGGAGACACTCCATTAATATATCAAAACTGGCAATCGCGGTTCTAGGTGACGCCCCTCTTAATATATCAAAACTGGCAATCGCGGTTCTAGAAAACTCCTCTATTAATATATCAAAACTGGCAATCGCGGTTCTCGGAAACACTCTCTTAATATATCAAAACTGGCAATCGCAAATCTAGGTGACGCCCCTCTTAATATATTAAAAACTTGCAATCGCGGTTATAGGAAACTCCCTATTAATATATTAAAACTGGCAATCGCGGTTCTAAGAGACACTCTCTTAATATATCAAAATTGGCAATCGCGGTTCTAGGAGACGCTCTCTTAATGTATCAAGACTGGCAATCGCGGATCTAGTAGACGCTCTCTTGATATATCAAAACTGGCAATCGCTGATCTAGGAGACTCCCCTATTAATATATCAAAACTGGCAATCGCGGATCTAGGAGACGCCCCTATTAATATATTAAAACTGGCAATCGCTGATCTAGGAGACGCCCCTCTTAATAAATTAAAACTGGCAATCGCGGATCTAGGAGACTCCCCTATTAATATATCAAAACTGGCAATCGCGGATCTAGTATATGCCCCTCCTTATATATAAGAACTGGTAATCGCTGATCTAGGAGACGTCACTCTTAATACATCAAACTTGCAATCGCTGATCTAGGAGACGCCCCATATTAATATATCATAACTGGCAATCGCGGATCTAGGAAACGCCCCTTCTAATATATCAAAACTGCCAATCGTTGATGTAGAAGACGCCCCTATTAATATATCAAAACTGGCAATCGCGGATCTAGGAGACGCTGTCTTAATATATCAAAACTGGCAATCGCCGTTCTAGGAGACGCTCTCTTAATATATCAAAACTGGCAATCGCGGTTCTAGGAAACGCTTCTCTTAATATATCAAAACTGGCAATTGGGGATCTAGGAAACGCCCCTCTTAATATATCGAAACTGGAATTCGCGGATCTAGGAGACGCCTCTCTTAATATATCAAAACTGGCAATCACGGATCTAAAAGACGTCCCTCTTAATATATCGAAACTGGCAATTGTGGACATTGTTTCAAGTCTATATGAATTCAATATGTACATATGTTGGATGTGTTTGAAGATGTCATGGATAAACTGTGAACTGATTGCATGATATATCTATATTTATATATATTTGAACTAGATGTCATAATTATTATTTTAATGTGGTTTGTTTTTATTGTTTTTCTGTTATTTTCATAGCATATATAAACTGTTTGGTGTAAACCCTGCTGTTCAATTTATATGTAGCAATACACATTACAATTTCACAAAATTTCGTGTCAGAATTGGTTTGGTAAAAAAAGAGCACATTTGATAATCTTGCCCTTTTTAGCATTCCTTTAATATGTTTTCTCCTGAATCATTGTTACGTATAATCTCAGTTTGTTTCCCTGTATGGATGTATTTATGGTTTGGGTTTGTCTCAAAAGTTGCAAACTGATTTTCACAGAATTATTGCGGTATGTTTCAAACAAAACAATCATTAGCCTACAAAACTCTTGAAATTACAGTGAAAACAAAACAGAGAACATGTCAGGTTATGCATATCGAAAATAAATATTTGGAAACACAAGCGTGTCCTCTCCTCCGTGGCCAAGTGGTCTAAAGCACTGTCTAAAGATCTGTTGTACCTTTCATCGCCAAGACTGAGTCCCCCTCGCCTTTATAAGTATGTTACTTGACGTATCACTACACAGTTACGCCCCTTTCTTCCCGCGGTTACATGATTCTTACTCTTAAAAAAAGACATTTGTAATTTGGTTTTGAAATATTTTCAAAATGGTACATAGTGGTTGTGATTTCTTGCTGCAGATGAGTAGAGCAAAAGTTGACACAGCATATACTGCATTAAGACATCACTGGTGTTAAAAAAGTGACTAGGATTTCTACATATGCATGTATTTATGCGGACTTTTTTATTTCAAAATATCTCAGGATGTCACTGCATCATCTTTAATAAAAGCCAACGTGGTCAACCAACCAGTTTTTGTGCATTTATATGTGGGTTTACATTCCTGCTATGAAACAAAAATACTTAAATAAAAAATCTATGTGGAATTCTTTTTTTACCATGGAAATCCTAGACCTTATTCATATATTAAGGAAGATATGGGAAATACAAAAGTGGCGGGTTAGCTGTCCCGTTCAGTATTTATTAATCAGAAAGGTAGCAGTATAAAACTCGGATTTTTTTCTACAATTATTTTTTCATCATGTTCATACACTAGTAGTATTAAAGGAGGCTTATCAGAAGAAAAATAGACTCGAGGGAAATATTAAGCTGTAAATGTGCATGACTTTACACGTGAGAAATACAATATGAATGTATCTCTGGCTTATTAAATATATCTTGGCATGCAGCAGACCATGTCAAACATGCACATAGCATATTCGGTTAGGAAAATTGAAGCAGAAACACTATATAATAGTATCTTATAAAGTATAATTTGGAAACAGGGGGCGAAACTAAAAAGGAAATAATCCTCATGCGCCCTGCATTGCACAAGAAGATTTAGAAGTAGTAGGTGTTTATTTCAGATCCATTAGGAGAAGTCCTCCGTGGCCGAGTGGTCTAAGGCGCTGCCTCAAGATTGCTTACCTCTCACAGTTAAGGTCGTAGGTATGAGTCCCGCTCGCTCCAAAAACGTTATGTGAGAAATTAATTTTGCAAGTTAATTACGGAATGACAGTGGCTCTACTCACTCCGACTCAATCTGAGGTCTTCCTCCACCGGTAAAACTTGATATGCCATTTAGGATCTGAAATGTGTTGAAAATTGCATAAAACCCCATTCAAAACAGAAAAAAAGAAGATCCATTGGGCTAAAAGCCCATAGGGGTACACATACAAGCATAAGGCGATTTATAATGTCCGACCATGTTCATTTCTCCTTGAACGTTGTTGCAAAATCGGAAACCCTTATTAAAATGCAAAAATCCTGTGGGTAAAATAATTTGAATGTTTAACAGAACAAGCAGATTTTGTTTGTCAAATTATCAATCGTAACACAATAAGTTGCTGCAGTGACGAGTATAATTGTTATCAAATATTTACAGTGCTTTGAAAAGTGCAATCAGTGTATTATCAGCGTTCATTTTAATTGTTAGTGTTTCTGATATGGCTGCGTGTCAATATTGTATTCTGGTATGATTTCAAAACGTGAATGAAGTGTGCGGGTATGTGTGGGTATGTGTTTGTTTCAAGTGTATTGTTCTCTTTAAACATGTTTGTTGTTAAAATGCGCTAAAATAAAATACTCTGATGAACGTTTTGTTAATTGTTTTGTTTGTTTCCATAGTCAACGCGGTTGGTATCGTTCGTTCTGTAATAGATTAAACACCTCTATAGTTACACAATGCTACATCAGTTTGAAATTATACAAACAGTATTTATTAAACGAGGAACTCATTTAAATAAGTCAATCTTCCATGAGGTCCTCAAACATAATTTACAATCAATGTACTAAATAACACAGTCATATAAAAAAATAACAGCATAAAACATTATTTAAGGTACAAGAATATGAATTATAAATGTATTTTGAAAATGCGTGCAGTGTCACAGGGCACTTTTCAAAACATTAGTTTATATTTGATTTAGATCATTCAAATGACCAAGTATTTAAAGTGTGTTTAAAATTTGGATCAAGTATGGGGAACTTCTAAATGCTGTGTGAAAAAAGACGATTATCATTTTATTTTTTGTTTGATTTGGTTAATACCATGAAATAAACTCTGATTATGTAATTTTTTTCTTACTACACATGCTACATATTTAAATTAGTCAAACATATAAGAAAATAATGAAACAATCTCTATACCAAATCGATGTATGTTGTTAGACAACATTTCTAAATTAATGGGTGAAAGTCACGAGAATCCAATCGTGTTTAAGCCACCGATAAAGCAATCGGAGCTACACAATAACATCTACATCGACAAAGTCACAAGTTCCACGTGGCATTCTCCCACAGGACGTGCGATTAAAGACAAACACATTCATAATTTATTTCCTATCAGTCCTGAAAACAGAAAACATGTTTAATATATATATATATATATATATATATATATATATATATATATATATATTTATATTTATATATATTTATATAAGGACCAGATTGGTAAGTCTGTTGAAGTTTTCTGTTGTTTCTGTCCTGATATTTTCCATGCTGGACCTACGTTATTACAAAGTCCTCATTTCTCTTCTCCCACCTGGACTTATGTTATAATAAAGCCAATATTCTCTTTTCCCACCTGGACCTACGTCATTATAAAGCCGATAATTTTATTTTCCCACCAGAACCTACGTTATTATACAACCGATATTTTTCTTTTCCCACCTGGACATTTGTTATTATACAGCCGATATTTCTCTTTTCCAAGCTGTACCTACGTTATTACAAAGCCGATGTTTCTCTTTTTCCACCTGGACCTTTGTTATTATACAGCCGATATTTCTCTTTTCCAAGTTGATTGATTGATTGAATATTGAGCGTCATTTTTATGCCATCGAGGGCTAACAGACGATCAGTTAACATAACCACTGTTTCCTGGGATTAACCAGTACTCGAGCACACTCCATCTCCGCAAGTAACTGATAACTTTCCAACTTGAATCAGTGGTGAGAGACGAATGATAATGAGACAGTATATCGTATATCAATCATCACGGAGACTGTTGCCGGGCGGGGGATTCGAACTCACGACCCCTGGATTGAAATCAAACGCGTACCCGACTGAGCTAATGGGACCCGGCTTCCAAGTTGAACCTACAGTATTATACAGCCGATACTTCTTTTTTCTAAGTTGAACCTACGGTATTATACAGCCGATACTTCTTTTTTCCCTGCTAGACCTACATTATTATAAGGCCGTTACTTCTCTTTTCCTACCTGGACCTTTGTTATTATGAAACCAATAATTATCTTTTCCCGGCTGGACCTACGCCATTATAAAGGCGGTAATTCTCTTTTGCCACCGAGACCTATGTTTTTATACAGCCGAGATTTCTCTTTTCCAAGTTGAACCTTCGTCATTATAAAGCCGATAATTCTCTTTTCTCAGCTGGACCTACGTTATTATAAAGCCGATAAATCTCTGTTCCCAGCAATAATTACGTCATTATAAAGCCAATACTTCTCTTCTCTGAACTCGTTTTACGTTATTATACAGCCGGAACTTCTCTTTTCCCACCTGAACCTCGGTTATCATACAGTAGATATTTCTCTTTTCACACCTTGACCTTTGTTATAATAAAGTCAGTACTTCTCTTTTCCAACCGGGACCTACGTAATTATAAAGCCGATAATTCTCTTTTCTTAGCTGGACTAACGCTATTATACAGCCAATATTACTCTTTTCCCACCTGGACCCTTGTTATTTTACAGCCGATATCTCTCTTTTCCAAGATGTATCTACGTTATTACAAAGCAAATACTTCTCTTTTCCCACCTGGACCTTTGTTATAATACAGCCGATATATTCTTTTCCAAGCTGTACCTACGTTATTATACAGCCGATACTTCTCTTTTCCCAGCTAGACCTTCGTTATTATAAAGTCGATACTTCTATTGTCCCACCTGGACAATCGTTATTATGAAGCCAATAATTCTCTTTTTCCCAGCTGGATCTACCTCATTATAAAGCCGGTCATTCCCTTTTCCCACCTGGACCTACGTTCTTTTACAGTCGAAGTTTCTTTTTTCCAACTGTACCTATGTTATTACAAAGCCGATATTCTGTCTTTTCCCACCTGAACCTCGGTTATCATACAGTAGATATTGCTGTTTTCACACCTTGACCTTTGTTATAATAAAGTCAGTACTTCTCTTTTCCAACCGGGACCTACGTAATTATAAAGCCGATAATTATCTTTTCTTAGCTGGACTAACGCTATTATACAGCCAATATTACTCTTTTCCCACCTGGACCCTTGTTATTTTACAGCCGATATCTCTCTTTTCCAAGATGTATCTACGTTATTACAAAGCCAATACTTCTCTTTTCCCACCTGGACCTTTGTTATAATACAGCCGATATTTTCTTTTCCAAGCTGTACCTACGTTATTATACAGCCGATACTTCTCTTTTCCCAGCTAGACCTTCGTTATTATAAAGTCGATCCTTCTATTGTCCCACCTGGACAATCGTTATTATGAAGCCAATAATTCTCTTTTTCCCAGCTGGATCTACCTCATTATAAAGCCGGTCATTCTCTTTTCCCACCTGGACCTACGTTCTTATACAGTCGAACTTTCTTTTTTTGCAACTGTACCTACGTTATTACAAAGCCGATATTCTGTCTTTTCCCAACTGGACTATTGTTATTATGCAACCGATATTTTTTCTTTTCCAAGCTATACCTATGGTATTATACAGCCGATACGTCTCTTTTCCCACCTGGACCTACGTTATTATAAAGCCGATACTTCTCTTTTACTACCTGGACCTACGTCATTATAAAGCCGATACTCCTGTCTTTTCCTACCTGGACCTACGTCATTATAAAGCCGATACTCCTGTCTTTTCCTACCTGGACCTACGTCATTATAAAGCCAATACTTCTCTTTTCCTACCTTGACCTACGTCATTTTAATGCCGATACTTCTCTTTTCCCACCTGAACCTACGTCATTATAATGCCGATACTTCTATTTTCCTACCTGGACCTACGTCATAATAAAGCCGATATTTCTCTTTTCCCACCTGGACCTACATTATTATAAAGCCGATATTTCACTTTTCCTACCTGAACCTACGTTATTATGAAGTCGATACTTCATTTTTCCCACCTGGACCTACGTTATTATGAAGCCGATATTTCATTTTTCCCACCTGGACCTACTTTATTATGAAGCCGATATTTCACTTTTCCTACCTGAACCTACGTTATTATGAAGCCGATACTTCATTTTTCCTACCTGGACCTACGTTATCATAAAGCCGATACTTCACTTTTCCTACCTGGACCTACGTTATCATAAAGCCGATATTTCTCTTTTCCTACCTGAACCTACTTCATTATAAAGTCGATACTTTTCTTTTCCCACCTGGACCTACGTTATTATGAAGACGACACTTCACATTTCCTACCTGGACCTACGTCATTATAAAGCCGATACTTTTATTTTACTACCTGGACCTACGTCTTTATAAATCCGATACTTCTCTTTCTCACCTGGACCTACGTTATCATAAAGCCGATAGTTTATTTTCCCAACCTGAACTTACGTTAATGTAAAGCCAATACTTCTCTTTTCCCACCTGGACCTACATATGTTTACAGGAATGAAATATTTCTTAAATGAAAAAGACAGCTTGGACTGTTTAAAAATATGTGTTTTAGCATTTCATAACATGTGGTATTGCAGTTATAAGTAATATGTCATGCAGTTAATAAACTATCAAATATTAATCAAAATCGTGCACACTGGCTTATTAAACCATATTAAACGTTCTCTATGGCTACCTTATATTTCGTTTCGATAATGTAGCCATATTATAAAGAGAATATGTACCAATATGGATTCAAATGAATTTGCTTTTCATGTTAATAATTCTTAATTTCGTTTCGATAGGGTTATTTCATATGAAGATAATTCATTTAGAGTCTGTGTATTTATGTGTGCGTGCGTGAGTGAGTGTGTTTGTGTGCGAGCGAGTTTGTTTGTGTGCGTGCATGATATTATAGCTATCAAATAGACTGTATATCGTTTTGTCAATTGTAAATTATCGGTACTTTATATATGTATTCAATCTGTATAGTATTACCTGTTTTTCATTTGTCTTTTGTCAACAATGTATATTATTGTTTGTATGCTCTCCTGTATGATTTGGAGGAAATAAAGATATATATATATATATGTTATTATAAAGCCGATACTTTACTTTTCCAACCTGAACTTACGTTATTATGAAGCCAATATTTCTCTTTTCCCAACTGGGCCTACGTTATTATAAAGCCGATACTTTACTTTTCCAACCTGAACCTACGTTATTATGAAGTCAATATTATCTTTTCCCACCTGGGCCTACGTTATTATAAATTTGACACTTCTATTTTCCACCTTGACTTCAAAAGTCGATATTTGTCTACTTGTTGTCATTTGAAGGAAGAAATCAAGGAAATCCATCTTAATATACAGACATGTTCTTAGGCCAGCTGATATCAATGTACAGACACAATTATTATTATTTGAAAGTTGTTAATGTCAACGTTTTACAACAGTAATTAGGAAACACTGATGCTTATTGACCTGTAATACATTACATCCACTGATTTTAATGGGGATTCACATTATTTCCAGCCCATTTCGGGTTAAATAAGGCATATCCAGTTTTATTGGTGGAGGAAAACCTGAGAATAAATCTGAGTAGAACCACCGTCGTTCCGCAAGTAACTGTCAATTTTTCTCACATAAAGCTTTTGAAGTGAGCGGGATTCGAACCTACGACCTCAGCGGTAAGAAGTAAAGTGGTCTTGAGACGGCGTCTCAGACCTCTCGGCCTTCTCATATTATTAAAGGAATTGTTGAAGAATATATAAACAATCAGATATTTAGGCATAATCATCAAGCAATAACACTTGTAAAAACATGTTGAACGAACCTGTGATAAATCATGCGGAAATTCTGGTATAAGTTTTTTTAAGTTTTGTTCTATCAAATGTGTTGAAGAATTTTAAGATAAATTACTTACCAGGCAGTTTAAAGTGTCGGAAGTAAGAACGAACCAGGAGCAGTTCAGTTTAAGATGGCGTACTTAGGAGGCGCAACATATAATCTGAACTGACACACATTTTTTTCAGTAGAAACGTAGTGAATTTTTCAAATATGAGAGTTTAGGAGGGTAGGGGGGCTTACGCTGGTTTTACTTCCAGTAGATCCGCCATTGCGTACGAATTTTCAATATTGTATATAACATTACGCCACGTTTTAATTAATGAGAAGCTTACGCACAAGTCAGAAAAGTTAACCAAAGCAAACACAAAAGCATATGTCTGGCCTAAAACTTCGACTGCGCATTTGTTACAAATGCTAAAATTGACTTATATGATATAATAAGTGAACCTTTGTGATTTATTTAAATGAGATTAGTGTATGTATACGGTATGATGATACTGTGTATCGAGGGAAGTGTAATTATTTCTATGGATACCAAGAGTGATCCACTTGTCATATACTTATTTTATATTGTTACGAGAAGCTTTTTATGGTGAGTATTTCGCCAGATATACAAACTCACTCCTGTTTCACCAACATATTTAAGTATGAAATTAAACACCCAACAACTTAAATTAAAGAAAACCATCCAGATGATTATGATTTTAGACTGGCTACAGAATAATTGCTTTTTATTGCATTTACATTGATGAAAAGAATTGCTGTAACCAATTAAAACTAAGTTAAGTAAAGTGTTTGTGAAAACAAAGCCTATTGTCATCAACGCTTTTAATATAACATCTAGATACATTGACGATATAGTAAGCATCAATCATAAATTTCCCTCTAAAATGGTATTAAATATTCATTCAACTGACTTTCAACTCAGCACAGATACCATATACAATTTTGATATTGATTGATTGATTGAGAAGTTTGTATTCCATCGAGGGCTAACATACAATAGGAATACTTAGTTTTTGAAGTTTACTTTAATTTTGCCAACAGTATACAGACTTAACAGGATTACTTTAATTTCGATGAAATATGGCACGTATTTGTTAAATAGATTTCAAATGTAAAACTGATGTTTTTTCTTCTTTGAGTTGTTGTCTATGAATGGCCACTGTTGTATTTAATATTAAGAAACAAGCAACGAAAATCAAATTTGGTTAAAAACCATTGTTAATTCAAAATGTTACTTAAATTACGATTTAATTAAAGATTGAAAACATGTTTATCGAGGAATTAATGCAAATTATATTTTTAAGTGTATTTAACGCCGTCAAGTTACATGTGGCATATCCAGTTCTGTTGGTGGAGACAGACCTCAGATTTAATGTGGCATATCAAATTTATTTGTGGAGGAAGACCTCAGATTTAATGTGGCATATCCAGTTTATTGGTGGAGGCAGACCTCAGATTTAAGTAGAATCACCGTCTAATGATCTTGAATTGGCGCCATAGACCACTCGGCCACGGAGGACCCGTAAATTAATCTATTAACTTTCTTAGTCCGTATTGAATCGGTCCCAATTAGCCCAGTCGATTCCGCGTCTGATTATCAATCCAGTTCGAATCCCCGCCTGGCAACAGTTTCCGTGATGAGTAGTATACCACATTGTGTCACTTTTATTCGTCTCTCGTCGCTGATTTAAATGGGAAAGTTATCAGTTAGTTGCGGAGATGGAGTGTGCTCGAGTTCTGGTTAACCTTTCAGGATCCCAGGAAACATTGATTAGTATAACTGATCGTCATTTAGCCCTCGATGGCATACAATGGACGCTAGATATTCAATAAATCAATCAATCAATCAATCAATCAATCAATCAATCAATCAATCAATCAATCAATCAATCAATCAATCAATCAATCAATCAATCAATCAATCAATCAATCAATCAATCAATCTATCTATCAATCAATCATAGTCTGTATTGATTAAGACTAGTTGTGCAATAACTCCACGATCAATTATTTATTTATTTATTTCAATTTGTCATTTAATACGATTAAGTGTTCAATCAAGCTTCAAAAACACACTTTTTTTGTTTTTTGAAGGTACTTCATAATGGATATGTGGGCATAATTAGATTTAATAATCAATGGAGCTCGACGTGTTAATCCATTGTAATAATGATGCATAATTGTTTCAGTCCTTAGCGTGATTATAAAAGATCGATCACATATAGACTTAACTCTTAAATGCATTTCATCAGAACAGCACAGAACAGAACAAAACCTTTTTTTTTCAATATAACTTGAACAAATAGAGTTCATCGTTATTTACACAAACAATACAATACACGCTTGCAGCAATACGAGAGTGAACATACGTGTACATGAACATATCTTAGAATAAATCATATAGTTAAAATGCACATTTACGAATCAGTTATTTGAATTTAAAAAAATTGATCTTTGCTTAAATGCCTTTATATCAAATATAGCTAATTTATTAAAAACACTTAGGACGCGTTTAAAAGGTCAATACTTTTATACATACCCGGACAATGATACAATTAGGTAAGTTCTGAATTCTTAATTATTCATAGAGCCGACATATAATCGCAAAATGATATTCATCTTCAATGTCACTAGTGTGACATAAAGTACATTTTTTAGTTCTATCTTGGTTTCTGTGTCTTCCATTTTCGATATCCAAATCTGATGCGAAGATAACCATAGTTTTGCTTCTTGAAATTTTATAAGAGTGTTTTTAAATTTAGAGGTCCAGTTTAATATAGCTGGATCTTTGTTACAATCTATTATAAATGTATTTACTACATTGGACAAGATACAAATGCTATTTTTTTGCAGAATAAAACTTAAAGTAATATTTGAATATTCGTATCTGTCTTACTAAATACAATGGGTATTAACCTAACTTGCAAACTTGCTATACAACGCTGAGCTATCTGTTGACATTTAAACATTAGATAACTATTTTAAAAAACCCTATGTGACCGTTTTATATTATTTGCCTTATAAAACCCCCATATTTCGCACAAATATTTTAAAATAAAAGCTATATAAGCATTAAATAAATCCAACATATTATATATTGGTACTTCTATTTTTTGTTATATTAAACAAAGAACCCATAGCATTCAAAGCTTTTCCCGTCAACGTTTTAGTAGCACTTTGAAATGAACCTCCATTTATTAAAACCACCTCTAAATAATTAAAACTAGAAACTATTTCTAACTCCTCCCCGATATAATTAAAAACATCATTTTCATTAAGAGTCCCCTCCCTTTTCTGAATGCCATTACCTTCGTTTTATTTACATTTACTTTTAGTTTCCATTTGGTGCAATAGGCGTCTAAATTACTCAATGACGTGTTAAATCCGATTGCTGGTTCCGAGAAGATAACAACGTCATCTGCAAATGGCAAATAGCAAAAGATGCATAAAAAGCTGATCTAAAATCAGGCCGGTATAAAATATAATAAAATTGGTGAGGTTATCTCCCCTTGTAACAATCCAACTTCACAACTGTAAAAATCTGATAAGTTTAACACACAATCTTACATCATCATACAATGACGAAATGGAGTCGTCTCCCTTGCTCAAAATGGCGTAGAATGTGTTCTGTTTTTTTGAACCACCGAACTGTAAACACTTGCAATTAACTGATGAAATTAGCGTTTATATTGTGTTGTTTTCGCAAAGACGTGTAATTGAGGAAATATTTAAACATATTTGGACATATATTTGACTCGTGAGTAACTTGCATGTGTGACTATTGTGCATATAGAATATTGTATAACAACGTTAACTTTGACCCGAGCTGACCTTTATGTTAATTGAAGGTAAACGAATTGGAGGCACGCTGGTTATATGAAACTCTATACTGCAGAGCAAAGTTTACGCATCATTGCTGTTACTCCGTATTAGTCAACACTAAGTATACCAACATGAATCCCGATCAGTGTATTGCATCAGCTCCAATGACGGTTGATGAGATGGACATGAAGAAACGGGAATTATCGTCACCATTCATGGAAGCTGAACTAAATCCCGAGAAGAAAAATAAACATGCAAGTGAATTAGACACCTCCTATATATCAGACATAATAGAAACACCAATACTTAAAACCAAGCCTGTTCATCTTGCTGATAGTGACTTTAAGAGAATCGCCAGCATGGTCAAAGAAACCCTTACATGTCAGGTTGAATCACTTGTTCAGTCGATTGTAGAAGGTGTTACACTTTCGATGAACAAGAAAATATCGGAACTTGAAACCAATAACGCGAAACTGTCTGCTGAAGTCAAGCGATTGAATGACAGGATTGCAAAGCTTAAAACCTCAACGGATGAAGCCGAACAATATAGTAGGCACAACTGCTTACGCATCGTTGGCCTTCCCGAATCATCCGAGGAGAGCACAGATAATGTTGTTATTGAAATAGCCAAAGCTTGTGATTCTGAAATTTCGATTTCGGAAATTGACAGATCAAATCTTGTCGGCAAGTTGGTCAACGGCAGACCAAAGGCCATCATTGTAAAGTTTTATTCTTACCGATCACGTGACAAATTGTTCCATGGCAGATACAAACTCAAGGACAATAAGCGATTTTATCGTGTGTTTTTTTTATTAATGAAAATCTGCCTGATCGCCGAAATTAACTTTTTTCAACTTGTGAGAGATACGTTTATCTCGCAGGCATGGACAACAGATGGCAGAATCTTCATCAAGGACAAGAACGGGTCCCGCTCCATAATAACAAAATCTTCGGACTTCAATGACACGCTTTATATGCTGGTTAGTATAGTTTCAGTTAGTTAACCGTGCACGTTTTTCAGTTGTAAGAGACATATCAAATTCTTATACATGTTGAACTATTTTAATGACAGTGATGTTGCCATAATGCGTACTTTACACAATAGATAGACCCATAGTGAAATGCTATAACCAATTAAACATTAGTATAAAATAATATTCTGTATACATTTTTGATTATCTCTGCCTAATATGTATTTATGCGCAAACTGGCTCTTATATTGTATCATGATGATATTGTTTTGCTCTGATGTGATGCGCATATATGATTAACTGCGATACATATGTTCTATGTATCATAGTCACGGCTTTGTCCAAAACAAGTGAGGTCAATATGTATTTGTACCAAAATGGTTATGAGTATTGTAGAATGATGAATTTATGTATTGAAACATACTGGAATATACACTGTAATATGATGAATATGTATACTGTGCCGTGAGGTGAATATGTATTGTATAAAGAAATTATGTCTACTGTACTATGGTAGGTGTGTATATAATACTATGTATGTCCGTATTGCTACTATGGATGTGTATAGTGTGGCATTGGTCGGAACGTCCGTATTAGGTGTATATTGTTCATTGATGGTACGTCTATATTGCTTTTATGGGCGTATGCATTGCACACTGATGGTACGTCTGCACAGTGGTGGTACGTCTGCACAGTGACAATACGTCTGTATTTCTATTATTGGTTTGTATATTATGCCATGATGGATACGTCTTTATTGCTGTGATTAATGTGTCTATAGTGCCGTGGGTACATACGTAATGCATTGTGTGTATATTGCGCCATGATGATGTGTATAGTGTCATGAGGCGTACGTTTATATTGTATGAATCTTGCACAACGACTGCACGTCTATATTGTAGGAATATTCCGCAACGATGGCACGTCTATATTGATAAGATATATGTGTATATAATGCCATAACGGGTACGTCTTTATTGCTCTCATTGGTCCGTATATAATACCATGGCGAGTACGTCTGTATTGCTGTGATGAGTGTGTCTTTTGTGCCATGGGTACATAATGAATTGTGTGTATATTGCCCCATGATGATGTGTATAGTGTCATGAGGTGTACGTGTATATTGTATGTATATTGCACAGCGATGACACGTTTATATTGTAGGAATATTCCGCAACGATGGCACGTCTATATTGATATGATAGATGTGTATATAATGCCATAACGGGTACGTCTTTATTGCTCTCATTGGTCCGTATATAATACCATGGCGAGTACGTCTGTATTGCTGTCATAATTGTGTATATAGTACATGATAGGTATGTTTGTATTGCTATTATGGGTATATGTATGTGCCATGGTGGTGTGTATATAATACCATGTTGGGTACGTCTGTATTGCTCTCATGGGTCCGTATATAATACCATATAGGGTACGTCTGTATTGCTGTCATAATTGTATATATAGTACATGATAGGTACGTTTGTATTGCTATTATGGGTGTGTGTATGTGCCATGGTGGTGTGCATATTATACCATGTTTGGTACGTCTGTATTGCTGTCATAATTGTGTGTATAGTACATGATAGGCAGGTTTGTATTGCTATTATGGGTATGTGTATTGTACTATGGCGGTGTGTATATAATGACATGATGGGTACGTCTGTTTTGATATCATGTGTGTGTATATAGTGCCATGGTGGTACATGATAGGTACGTTTGTATTGCTATTATGGGTATGTGTATGTGTCATGGTAGTGTGTATATAATACCGTGTTGGGTATGTCTGTATTTCAATCATGGTTGTGTACATAGTACATGATAGACAGGTTTGTATTGCTATTATGGGTATGTGTGTGTGTCATGGTGGTACGTATATAATACCATGTTGGGTACGTCTGTATTGCTGCCATAATTGTGTATATAGTACATGATAGACAGGTTTGTATTGCTATTATGGGTATGTGTGTGTGTCATGGTGGTACGCATATAATACCATGTTGGGTACGTCTGTATTGCTGTCATAATTGTGTATAACGTACATGATAGACTGGTTTGTACTGCTATTATGGGTATGTGTATGTGTCATGGTGGTGCGTATATAATAACATGTTGGATATGTCTGTATTGCAATCATGGTTGTGTATATAGTACATGATAGGTACGTTTGTATTGCTATTATGGGTGTGTGTATCATACCAGGGTGGTGTGTATATAATGACATGATGGGTTCGTCTGTTTTGATATCATGGAAGTGTATATAGTACCATGGTGGGTACATCTGTATTACTATGTTGGGTGTTTAAATTATGCCATTATTGGTACGTCTGTTTTGCTATCACGGGTGTGTATATAGTACATGATAAGTACGTTTGTATGGCTATTATGGGTGTGTGTATTATGCCATTGAATGTAGGTTCTTTATTTAATTATACAATCGTTAGATTTAAGCATATAGATTCAACATAATATTCATTTTTACTTTATTATCTGTTTGTAAATGTTTGGCTATTCAAGCAATATTGATGAATATAATGTCACCATTTATCATTCTTCTTAATCTGATTATTTGCTTTTTATATTCTCATACATATACTACAATCTCTTTCTTTTCTCATCTTTTTCTCTTTACTCTTGTTTGGAAGGGTTGTTCACTGGGTCGATGCTTCTAGAATGCACATCTTTCCGATCGTCACTCATTTATATACCTATTGTGATTTTACCCAACGGGTAATGCATGGAAGGTGGCTATCGGAAACTTTTAAAATAGAAATCATCACGTTTTGATGACACATGTGTTTAAAAGTTATCCATTGATGTTTTATTTGCTGATGTTTCTTAAACGACTAAATTTTACAATCGCAAATGCTTTAATCATTGCAATAGTATAGCAGTTGAAAGTATTTTAAACATATGATTTACCATTGTAGTTACTTTGTTAGTGCTCATGTCTGGAGATGTATAGTTTAATCCTGGACCCTTCCCAGTAAATAGACAACACTGTCTTTCATTTTTACATTTAAACATACGTAGTATCCGAAACAAACTAGAGTAAATAAAGCAACATTTTTGGTTAATTTGTTTTACAGAATCTCCTTTAACGGCCGATATTACTGGGATTGATTTAGACGGATACTCTGAACCATTTCGTAAAGATAACACTGCACGCTCTAGTGGACTTCTAAGATATATATCTACTAAGCTTATGTCGAAACGAATGTTAATTTTAGAATTTCCCTTTGTTGATAGAACATGGGTAGAAGTGAACTACGGGCTGGAAGGCTTTTCACCTTGTAATGTGTATCGTCCTCCAAATACGCCTGTTTCGTTTTGGAACTATTTCAGTATAAGTATAGAAAAAGCACTTGATCTATCCAAAAATATTGTCATCGTCGGCGACATAAATGAAGATCAATTAAATATAAATAATTATCACTTAAAGAATGTCATGCTTATCAATAACTTAACTAATGTTATAACTGAACCCACCAGAACAAAACGCATGTCGTCAACTCTTATTGACTCAATTATAATCTCAGACACATATACCAGTTTGAATTCTGGTACTTTAGATGTCCCAAACGAAATCAGTGATCATAAAGCAACATATGTTTGTATCCCCTTTGTTAATATTTCACCTACTATTGCAACTCGACAGGTTTGGTTTTATAATCGGGTTGATTATGAGAAAAATAAACGAATTGATAATCAATTTTAATTGTTTTTTTTAACACATGTTCTGTAGACTTGGCCTTTGAGCGTTTTACTGAATCTATTTAGCTTTTATGCAATCTTGTATTCCTTTTAAAGAAGTACAAATTCGACCAAATGCTAAACTATGGTATGACTCAGAAATAAGACGACATTCAAGACAACGTGACAGACAAAAGACAAAGGCCGTAAGGACTCAACAGACAGGAGCATGGACAAAATACAAACAGTTCAGGAATAAAGTTAATAATTTATTATGCTAAAGAACAATATTTTAATTCTACGGAAAACACTGTTTCAGATGCGAATGTGTCAAATTCTAAATTATATTTGAAACTACTTAAACAGTTTATTAAAACTAACAAAAACTCAGAAATAATTCTTCCACTAAAATATACATCTGTTAATGGTGAGGATCCAGTCTATTTTAATGATGCAGATAAAGCTAACTGTTTAAACAACTATTTCGTCTCCATCTCAACAATAGATGAAAATATAAACAATACTACTCTACTTCCAGAGTGTATCTTTAAAACTAATACTACCATTGTAAACATGATCATTACTGAATCAGACATTATTGATATTATCGGTACTTCAGACCCAAATGAAGCTGTCGGAGAAGACAAAATTAGTCACAGAATTTTACAGTTTACAAAACACACTATATCCAAACCCCTGTCTATGTTATTTAATAAATCCTTACTTGAATGTAAATTTCCAGAGTCATGGAAGTCAGCTACTGTAATGCCTCTTTTTAAGAAGGGTCAAACAAACGTGCCATCTAATTATCGTCCAATATCTTTATTAAGCGGTAAACTTATGGAAAGGTATGTCTACAAACATATTTATAATTTTCTGATTGAAAATAAACTAATTTACAAATTGCAATCCGGATTTCTTAAGGGACATTCAACAGTTTACCAACTCATAGGCATCTATTATTCAAGTTAAGGCAAAATGGAATAAGAGGAGACATATTGAAATGGATCGAAAAGTTTTTATTGGTTCAAGTGTGTCAAATATTAAGGAAACATCTGCTGGTGTTCCCTAGGGTTCGGTCTTAGGTTCTTTATTTTTTCTTGTGTACATTAACGATATTGCAGAACATCTTTTAAGCATAACTCGTATTTTTGCAGACAATACATCGCTTGCATCTACAGCTTCTAACTTACCAGATTTAGAAGGTATTCTTAATCACGATCTTACTGTCATATCGCAGTGGTCCAAGCAGTGGTTAGTAAATTTTAACCCAAACAAAACAGAAGCAATTATGTTCATACTAAATAAAAATGTTACTTATCCATTTTTAATTTTTGATAATGTCCCAGTAAAATTTATTGATCACCACAAACATTTAGGCATAACTTTTAGTCATAATGCAAAGTGGCACTATCAAATAGATAACATTGTAAATTCGGCTTTTAAAGATTTTGGGAATGATGCGTAAATTTAAATTCCTGTTAAATAGAAAATCACTCAACCAAATATACATTTCATTTCTCAAACCCACTCTAGAGTATGCATCAGTTGTTTGGGATGGTTGCACTCATTACGAAAAGGACAAATTGGAGAAAGTACAAAATGAAGCAGCGCGTTACAGGATTAACTCGTTCTGTGTCTATTCAAAAATTGTATACCGAAATCGGGTGGCTGTCTTTGTCAGAGAGAAGAAAACATAAAAAAAATAATTACGGCATATAAAATTAAAACTGGCTTATTATCTTAATAATTTATTTCCTGAAACAATAGGTGTTAATATACCATACAACCTTAGAAATGCATCCGATTACATAGTTCCAAATATGAGAACACAATTATATGCAAATGCATTTATTCTCTCGTGTATTTCTTAATGGAACACCCTTCCTTAACACATACGTTGTTCAGAATCCTTAATGTCCTTTAAACGTACTTTCGTCACCAATTACCAGTGCCTCAGTATTATCTTACTGGAAGTAGAAAGCTATCTTTAATACACGCACGCATTAATTTAGGTTTTGATAAATTTACAAATCGACTAACAACAGATTCTAGATGCCCAGGTTGTGGTAACGAAAAAGAAGACGTCGAACATTATTTTATAAAATGTATTATATTCTCAAATGAACGAATCCGACTTTTTAGAGCCACGCGTCGATTTCATCCTCTCAGTCATCATACTTTACTGTTCGGTAAAGACACTTATACTGACGATAAAAACTCATTTATATTCACATCTGTGCAACAATTTATCAAAGACTCAAAACGATTTGATATTAATAAACTAAACAATATATGTGCATAAAAAGTCGGCCTGATGACGATTCTTCTAATTATAGGTTATAATTAGATTACGTTATTATTTTATCATACAACCAGTTCCTTTTTCTTTCCTCCTAAATCCTTCATCTGTAAAATAGTTATCTAATATCTAAATCAAATTGTTTTATTTATAATATGTTGTTTATCTGCAGCCCGTGTGGTTCCGGCTAAGAATAGAATCAATGTCGATCTCTGCATAGGGGTAGGAATTCTCCAGATAGGTGTCATGTTCATTTTATCATTTTTTTGTCATATTCACTATTGTGGTTAAATTATCAACCCCTGTGAGGTTTCAGGGAGCCATATGAGTGATAGCAAGAATGGGACCACTGTGGCTCAACAAGAAGCAACAATTTGAGTAATACGATAGAATTTGCCGAAACTCTGCAGTTCTGCAGGTATCAAGGTTATAGGTTCATTCTGCATATTCATTTGTTGGTGTTTTTTTTTAAATCTGTATGTAAATTTGTTGTTTTTGTACATGTAGAGTGAACCTGGAATCTTCCTTCCTGTTGGCGTCGAATAACCTATAATGTGTTGGTACGCTGTAAAACCCTATTCATTGTTTATCTGCAATTGTCATTTTGAGTATTTGAAATTCATTTTGTGTAGGGAAGGGCCGTAACTAATGTTGGTAGAACTTGTGAACTTTTGGTTCTATATGTATATATATATTTATGTTAAAAAGCAATAAAATATGTTTAAACTAGACGGAATAACTATGAAAAGTCTTCAATTTTTACCGGCTTTTATTAATTTCGACAAAGAGCATTTTTATATAAATGCATTTATAACCACAAGCTATGCAATTATTACCAGTCAACCCGTTCATACTTTGATGTGTTACATGCAAGTGACTTGAAGGCTATTGAACGGGGTGCTATTTATTTTCCTGTTTGTTGTATGCTGTATGTCAGGTATATTATGCAAATGCTTCTATACTTAAACACTATACTAAAACTCACTCACTCACTCACTCAGTCAGTCAGTCACTCAGTTAGTCAGTCAGTCAGTCAGTCAGTCAGTCAGTCACTCACTCACTCACTCACTCACTCACTCACTCACTCACTCACTCACTCACTCACTCACTCACTCACTCACTCACTCACTCACTCACTCACTCACTCACTCACACATTATTATACTCGTCGTCATCGGTATCATATTTTATATTATCCAGACATAAAACTATCTATATAAATGCATTTATAACCACAAGCTATGCACTTATTACCAGTCAACCCGTTCATACTTTGATGTGTTACATGCAAGTGACTTGAAGGCTATTGAACGGGGTGCTATTTATTTTCCTGTTTGTTGTATGCTATATGTCAGGTATATTATGCAAATGCTTCTATACTTAAACACTATACTAAAAAACTCACTTACTCAGTCAGTCACTCACTAAGTCAGTCAGTCAGTCAGTCAGTCAGTCAGTCAGTCAGTCAGTCAGTCAGTCAGTCAGTCAGTCAGTCAGTCACTCACTCACTCACTCACTCACTCACTCACTCACTCACTCACTCACTCACTCACTCACTCACTCACTCACTCACTCACTCACACATTATTATACTCGTCGTCATCGGTATCATAGCCGTAATTGTAAACATTATCAATCTAATAACTATAATCATCATCAGTAGCAGCAACAGTAGCATCCTCCTACGCCTCGTTATTATATACTGTACATTATGATCATCAGCGTCACCGTTGTTAACACTGCCGTCGTCATCATTATTATCATCATCATCATCATCATCATCATCATCATCATCATCATCATCATCGTCTTCGTCATCGTCGTTAACCGTCTCACACAACTATTTCATTTCCCATAAATCTGTTGTAATATTTATGTCCAAACCACAGTGAAACAAAATCTGCAGCATGTGCCTGGGCTCAAATACTTCTTTGGTTCAAGATCTGCAATTATAAGGAAAGAAAAAAGCATAGCTTGACCGGGTTTGTTTTTTCAATTCAATGCTTTTGTATTACCTTTCAATTTCCAAAGTAATACTATGTTAACTATTCGCCCATGATGCGGTTCGAACAAACAATTCTGAAATGATATAAAATTGCCCAGAAGTCTGGTACCAACATCAACTGTTTAGTAGTGATTTCTAAAAAAATGACCATTTATCCTATGGTTTGAAAAAAAATCACTGCAATACAAAGCCCTGAGCGAAAAGAAAAAAAATATAACTAAAGTTATATTTCTACCTTCTTCATCTGTAGTCGAGGGAGTTAATAGTGGTGTGGGTACTGAACGCTGTTGTCGTCATCATTATTATCGTCGTCCTTGACATTGTGGTCATATCCTGGCAACGAGGTTATAACTTCTTTTATGCTTATCTCCAACTCGTGCTGAAAATAATTCCCTAGATTCGTATACAACACAGACTGAAATGAAAACACTTGACTAAGTCTAGATGTTGAAAGTATTTATACAGATTTGAGGTAGACAGGGTATTTATATATACTAATAAACTATGGTGAATTTGGTGAGTCTTCTTTTTCTTTGATTAAACGTGAATTCTTGTTGAGTTGAGGATGGAACAATGTTTAATAATCTCGTATCCACGGCTTAAAACGAAATCAGAATGGAATTTGATAATGACCCCCCCCCCATTACTTCTTATTCATCATCTGAACGTTAAAGTTAAGTCAGTACATTTACACACTGTAGTAGCATTTATTATAAACTTGACATGTTGTTATAATTCAAGATAGTATTATCATCACATTGACCACTGGAGAATTTTGTGGTGAAATCTCAGATATTTACACGGTCTTATCATGCATATTCAAAACAAATTGACACATGCTCGTGAAGGGTCCTGTTTATTTAATACAGCTTTCGTTTAGATAAACAAATAAATAATAAATCGGCAAACATTCTATCTATTCAATTAGAATATTTTTAATCGCCTCTCGTCATAGTACATGAACTTTTGATCTTCCTCAAAGAGACAAATAAACCATATTGCTGTGTCATGTTATTATTTTAATACTAATTTTAAAAATGACACGGGGAGTAACATGGATGATTTAGAATCCGAACATTTTGGTTCGAAACCTTTGACCGCACCTTCATACTTTGGCCGTATCTGGCTATTGCCCATGCCGGTGACGAGTTTATTTTTTTCTTATGATGACGAAAGCCTATCTAATTTACGGTTTCTTATGGTGACGAAAGTCGGGCGGATCATTATATTTGATTGTTTTTTATGATGACGAAAACCGGACGGAATATTACATTTGATTGTTTCTTTTGATGATGAAAACCGGACGGATCATTATATTTGATTGTTTCTTAAGATGACGAAAACCGGACGGAACATAAAATTTTATTGTTTCTTATGATGACGAAACCGGACGGGAAAATGTATCTGACTGTTTCTTATGGTGAGAGAAAACCGGACTGAACATAATATCTGATTGTTTCTTAAGATGACGAAGCCGGACAGAACACAAAATCAAATAGTTTTTTAAAATGACGAAAATCGGGCGTATGATTTTATCTGATTGTTCCTCATGATGACGAAAACTGGACGGATCGTTATATCAGATTGTCTCTTATGATGACAGGTATATTAAATATACTTAATTCTTTTTAAAATATGTATATTTAATGCTTTAATTTTTACGTTTTTCATTTAAAAAAAAAAGAGAATAAAATTAAAGGAAATGCTCATTCTCGCCCCAGCCCCACCCCCATTTTTGTCCTATTTTTGTGCATTTCAATTATTTTTTTTGATTATGAAGAAAAAAATATCTATTCTGGTTCACTCTGAGTAAAATGTGTAAATATTATGTAGTAGCAATAGTTCTTTCACTGTTAAAAACAAAATGTATCTACCTAAATGACATAAATTGTAGGGAAATGCATATTTTCGCTGAGTGGTCTAAAGTGCCGTCTTAGATCAATTACCTTTCACCGCTAAGGTCGTAGGTTCGAGTCCCGCTCGCTCGAAACACTTTATGTCAGAAAGTTTCCAGTTACTGGTGGAAGGATATTGGTTCTACTCAGTTTGAGGTCTTCCTCCACCAATAAAACTGGATATGCCATGTATAACCTGAAGCGTGTTGAAAATGGTGTTAACCCCCTTAAAACACACACCAAAAAATCGCTGTACATGTACACGTTGATGGTGTATTGTATCAAGGGAATAGCGTAAAATTTAAATGGATACAGTATAATTATTTTTTTGGCACACAAAAATTAGAATTTAATTTTATGGAATTATACAAGGCCATATTTTGGGGGTTGTGACTCTTGCCCTTTGTTGAAAGCGACACTAAGTACCATCTACTTCATGATAAAACGAAAGTAAAATGAATGTTTTTATTCGAATTTCCTTCTTGAAACAAACTTATCAAATTTAAACTATCATTCTTATAAAACTAAAACTCTTGTTTAATTTGTTCAAAAGTTTCATGCACCAATATGTTGCATTACAATATTAAATAGGTATACAATCGCACCTGTATAAGCGGCTATCTCTATTGAGCAGCCACTTGTCTTAAAAAGCCGCATTTTCTATTTCCCATTTTTATGTTATCAGTGCATACTAACCTGTGTTAGGCAACAACCTGTCTTGAAGGTCACGTTTGCACCTTCCCTTGACTAGCTGCTTAAAACAGGTTTGACTGAACTTTGTTTTTCCACATGAAATATAAACGTCAATGCCTGTACAACTCCTATACCCGCAATATAGAGAGATATCTTGATGTCTAACATCTATGTCATAAAAGAAAACTACGTTATTTCAGAGGCCCACTGGTAATGTTTGAGTTTCAACCGCACGTAACCATAATAAAAATAACATAAAACGAATTTGTTTACTTGGTGTTAATTATTAATTACCCCATTCCAGTATCTCCATACAGAACATACAGGTCCGCATTCTAGACGGTAGTAAATCGGGAAATAACCAGACAAAACAAATGACATTGTGTGACCCACGATATCACGTTTTCATTTTAATTTCAAGAGCGATGTTTGTATCAAAAGTTTAAATGTAAGAAAGACAAACTCATTTGCCATTGCTCTTGAGAAAAAGGGATGAAATTAAAACACATCTTTCATTTCGTCACAACGTTGGAATCCGAGAAGAGGAAATATCACAGTGCACCGGGACGACGTCGATGGTATGCTGGCACAAACCAATCAAAATGCAAATATTGGTGCCATACCAACAGGACAGCATTCCGTTATTTGACATATAAACGACGGTGAAATACGGAAGGATAATGGACTAGCGCTCTCATCTTAAAATGTATGTGCGTGACAATTCCTAAATTGGAAATCAAACAATGTTTCGGAGAGAGAGAGAGAGAGAGAGAGAGAGAGAGAGAGAGAGAAATAAATATGTAGATTTTAACAGACAGACAGACAGACAGACAGACAGACAGACAGACAGACAGACAGACAGACAGACAGACAGACAGACAGACAGACAGACAGACAGACAGACAGACAGACAGACAGACAGACAGACAGACAGACAGACAGACAGACAGACAGACAGACAGACTTATAAGACAGACAGTCTATATAAGACTTATATAATTAACAACAAATATAAGACAGAAATATAGATGACTGCAAGAGATTGTACAAAAAAATAAAGAAGTAGTGTGTTAGATTGATAATCGAATTCTTGTTCTGTATTGAATTCTCTTGAGATATGCACTATTAAACTTTGATGAGGTTATGGGCAAGATACCAATCAGCGACAAATCATCAGGTGTACTTATCAATAAGTTACACCTAGTGCACAGTCTATGTGATACTTAATATTGTAATACGAATCATGTTTCATAAACAGACCTTGGTTATTATCAGCCGTCTTTATGTATAGAGTGTTATGTACAATAGGCATATCATGTCACATTTTAATGCCATGTTTTAATGCCATGTTTTATATTTCATGTCTTACGCCATGTTTTATATTTCATGTATTATATTTCATGTTTAAAGGCAATTTTTTGTGTTCCTATCATGTCATGTTTTAGTATCATTTTTAATGCCATGTTTTAATGTCTATAGAAGTAGGCAAGTGTGGAAATGCACCTACACATGCATGTGTACATGTAACGATATACATGAATGTGACGAGTTAAATTATATTTTCGTAAGTTTCACATTTTCATGATGGCAAAATATCTAAATAAATCATATTATACAATAGGTTGCATTTTGAAGTTTATTGACCTATTCGACAGTTATTCCCAACAAATTAAAAAAGAAAATAGTATGACATATATTACAGACAGAATTTAGCATGTTGGACAGTGTATTGAAGTTGCATATTGAGCGTACTAAAACAGCGTTTGTAGTATATGCCGGTTACATATTGAGTACTAAAACAGCGTTTGTAGTATATGCCGGTTGCATATTGAGCGTACTAAAACAGCGTTTGTAGTATATGCCGGTTGCATATTGAGTACTAAAACAGCGTTTGTAGTATATGCCGGTTGCATATTGAGTACCAAAACAGCGTTTGTAGTATATGCAAGTTGCATATTGAGTACTAAAACAGCGTTTGTAGTATATGTCAGTTGCATATTGAGTACTACAACAGCGTTTGTAGTATATGCCGGTTGCATATTGAGTACTAAAACAGCGTTTGTAGTATATGCAGGTTGCATATTGAGTACTAAAACAGCGTTTTGGTATATGCAGGTTGCATATTGAGTACTAAAACAGCGTTTGTAGTATATGCCGGTTGCATATTGAGTATAAAACAGCGTTTGTAGTATATGCCGGTTGCATATTGAGCGTACTAAAACAGCGTTTGTAGTATATGCGGGTTGCATATTGAGCGTACTAAAACAGCGTTTGTAGTATATGCCGGTTGCATATTGAGTACTAAAACAGCGTTTGTAGTATATGCCAGTTGCATATTGAGTACTACAACAGCGTTTGTAGTATATGCCGGTTGCATATTGAGTACTAAAACAGCGTTTGTAGTATATGCCGGTTGTATATTGAGTACTAAAACAGCGTTTGTAGTATATGCAGGTTGCATATTGAGTACTAAAACAGCGTTTTGGTATATGCAGGTTGCATATTGAGTACTAAAACAGCGTTTGTAGTATATGCAGGTTGCATATTGAGTATAAAACAACGTTTGTAGTATATGCCGGTTGCATATTGAGCGTACTAAAACAGCGTTTGTAGTATATGCGGGTTGCATATTGAGCGTACTAAAACAGCGTTTGTAGTATATGCCGGTTGCATATTGAGTATAAAACAGCGTTTGTAGTATATGCAGGTTGCATATTGAGCGTTCTAAAACAGCGTTTGTAGTATATGCCGGTTGCATATTGAGTATAAAACAGCGTTTGTAGTATATGCGGGTTGCATATTGAGTGTACTAAAACAGCGTTTGTAGTATATAACGGTTGCATATTGAGTACTAAAACAGCGTTTGTAGTATATGCAGGTTGCATATGGAGCGTACTAAAACAGCGTTTGTAGTATATGCGGGTTGCATATTGAGCGTACTAAAACAGCGTTTGTAGTATATGCGGGTTGCATATTGAGCGTACTAAAACAGCGTTTGTAGTATATGCGGGTTGCATATTGAGCGTACTAAAACAGCGTTTGTAGTATATGCCGGTTGCATATTGAGTACTAAAACAGCGTTTGTAGTATATGCCGGTTGCATATTGAGCGTACTAAAACAGCGTTTGTAGTATATGCGGGTTCCATATTGAGCGTACTAAAACAGCGTTTGTAGTATATGCAAGTTGCATATTGAGCGTACTAAAACAGCGTTTGTAGTATATGCGGGTTGCATATTGAGCGTACTAAAACAGCGTTTGTAGTATATGCGGGTTGCATATTGAGCGTACTAAAACAGCGTTTGTAGTATATGCGGGTTGCATATTGAGTACTAAAACAGCGTTTGTAGTATATGCCGGTTGCATATTGAGTACTAAAACAGCGTTTGTAGTATATGCCGGTTGCATATTGAGTACTAAAACAGCGTTTGTAGTATATGCCGGTTGCATATTGAGTACTAAAACAGCGTTTGTAGTATATGCCGGTTGCATATTGAGTACTACAACAGCGTTTGTAGTATATGCCGGTTGCATATTGAGTACTAAAACAGCGTTTGTAGTATATGCCGGTTGCATATTGAGTACTAAAACAGCGTTTGTAGTATATGCAGGTTGCATATTGAGTACTAAAACAGCGTTTTGGTATATGCAGGTTGCATATTGAGTACTAAAACAGCGTTTGTAGTATATGCCGGTTGCTGAAACAGCGTTTGTAGTATATGCAGGTTGCATATGGAGCGTACTAAAACAGCGTTTGTAGTATATGCGGGTTGCATATTGAGCGTACTAAAACAGCGTTTGTAGTATATGCGGGTTGCATATTGAGCGTACTAAAACAGCGTTTGTAGTATATGCGGGTTCCATATTGAGCGTACTAAAACAGCGTTTGTAGTATATGCCGGTTGCATATTGAGTACTAAAACAGCGTTTGTAGTATATGCCGGTTGTATATTGAGCGTACTAAAACAGCGTTTGTAGTATATGCAGGTTGCATATTGAGCGTACTAAAACAGCGTTTGTAGTATATGCGGGTTCCATATTGAGCGTACTAAAACAGCGTTTGTAGTATATGCAAGTTGCATATTGAGTGTACTAAAACAGCGTTTGTAGTATATGCGGGTTGCATATTGAGCGTACTAAAACAGCGTTTGTAGTATATGCAGGTTGCATATTGAGCGTACTAAAACAGCGTTTGTAGTATATGCGGGTTGCATATTGAGTACTAAAACAGCGTTTGTAGTATATGCCGGTTGCATATTGAGTACTAAAACAGCGTTTGTAGTATATGCCGGTTGCATATTGAGTACTAAAACAGCGTTTGTAGTAGATGCAGGTTGCATATTGAGCGTACTAAAACAGCGTTTGTAGTATATGCGGGTTGCATATTGAGCGTACTAAACATTTGTAGTATATGCCGGTTGCATATTGAGTATAAAACAGCGTTTGTAGTATATGCAGGTTGCATATTGAGCGTACTAAAACAGCGTTTGTAGTATATGCCGGTTGCATATTGAGTATAAAACAGCGTTTGTAGTATATGCGGGTTGCATATTGAGTGTACTAAAACAGCGTTTGTAGTATATGCCGATTGCATATTGAGTACTAAAACAGCGTTTGTAGTATATGCCGGTTCCATATTGAGCGTACTAAAACAGCGTTTGTAGTATATGCGGGTTGCATATTGAGCGAACTAAAACAGCGTTTGTAGTATATGCGGGTTCCATATTGAGCGTACTAAAACAGCGTTTGTAGTATATGCCGGTTGCATATTGAGCGTACTAAAACAGCGTTTGTAGTATATGCGGGTTGCATATTGAGCGCACTAAAACAGCGTTTGTAGTATATGCGGGTTCCATATTGAGCGTACTAAAACAGCGTTTTTAGTATATGCAAGTTGCATATTGAGTGTACTAAAACAGCGTTTGTAGTATATTCGGGTTGCATATTGAGCGTACTAAAACAGTGTTTATAGTATATGCGGATCTTATACCACATGCTTTTGTTGTGTGTGATCTTATGTCACAGTCTCTGTGTATAAGTTCGTGCATATAATAATGTCAGCTGTTTGTAATCTAAGCCTATATAAAAACATTGCAGTTTGAAGTAAAATTTCAAGTAGTCTTGCTGTTTTTTTAGTTGCAGTATACATATGCTGCAACCATAAGCACTTCAACAATTTTAAGCACAATTTGCTGAGAATGGTTTCGTTTGATAGAGAATTTTATTGTGTGAAGAAAAATTCTGATTTGTACTCCTAAGATGAATGGAAGAGATTTCGCGAGATTTCGCGAGATTTCGCGTGAATACGCGAGCGTTCGTAAAATCGCAATCAGTTTTCCTTCTCTCTACAAGTCCTTGCCAGCACTTAGCAAACACGGATAATGTGTCTTGATCGCATTACGCTCCTGGCTGTCCTTATTTTCCTTGGTTTGAAAACTGGGTTGTTCATTGAACGTGTTTCATCCTATAGCTGTGGACAAAGGCAGCTAATGAATCAGCAGTTATCTGATTAATACAATGTAATAATTTATTCATGCCACATCATCGTGGTATATAGAAAAGCGATAATGTCGTCTGTTGCTAATACGCGGCGTGTCGGGTATACTGCATTGTTTTTTGATGTTATATATTTACAAGTGCATTTAAAATGTATATTTATTGTACGGCAAGTCAATACAGTATATTAAATTACGGACGTTCCTGGAAAAGTGTCTATTCAACTACAAAAGCGCACAAGCACACAAAGAAAAAGCAAAAAAGTATACTAATATTAAATGAAAAACGTGAATGCTAAAATCTGCAGATGTTCCTAATTAGAAATGCAAGATTTCATTTGTTCATAATAAAAACAATGACACAATACACTTTTAAAACCATTGGCAACGAGTTCAGTGTTCCAGAAGTACATTTCTCTACATGCAGAACAGTATAAAATTAATTGGCATGTGAGACGTTAACAGACAGGTAGAGAGCTGATATAGCTCACATTGGCCAAACCCAATATACTCTCTGCCTCGGCAGCGATTGTTGCCAGTCGAATAAAAAGCATCGCTGCTTGTATAGTTTCATATGACATATCATTTGATCCATATATTTTCTTTTATTTATAATTACTGTAAATCGAGACCTTCTTGTCGTAAATGTCTGACAATCGGTAACGAAGAAATCGATGTAATACCCACACTGAGAGTTCCCTTTGTTATGGTCACACGCTAATTTGCGTCAATCTTTGACTGTGCAAATACAGGCTATTTTAATACTTTAAATCATGTTTTATATCACACAGCTTAATGGTTCTGTCTACTATAACTTCTAAAATATAGTCTTCTGCAAACTTCCCATTGTCCTTCATCAAGACATTTTTACCTCCCATAAACTATTTTATTAAAGAGGCACTGCCTATATCGACGATATTTTTTTGGTCTTAGTAATAAAACTGCACATTAGTATCCAATAGCATATATTATGGATATTCTGTTCGTTTTTTGTCTCTGTAGTACAACAACATTCATTTTTTTTTTTTGACCTCATCATAGTACTAAATCGCGTTCCGCGATAACGTCACTCATTGGCCAGTATCGGCTTATGCTAAAACATTGACGAATAAAACGGAAAATACCGTCCTGTGTTATTAACGAATTTCTCATAAATAATATAAGCTACAAGGACGGAATCGTCCATTATCTTCGAATTAGACATTCCTCTTTGTGATTCAATAAACTTTCCATCATTTACTGAACCGAACAATATAGGTGATGCATCTTTAAACGTTATTTTATCGCGAACATGGTCTTTGTCTTTTAACTGTCGGTGTTACATATATTTATACAGTTGTAACAAAAGGATTTTATGTTAAAAAAGTCGAGCACCATGAAGAATTATATATATCGTAACTAAATAGACTATAAAAAGTATGTGTTACATTGTATTATGATTATTTTTAAGCTGCATTTAAGAGATATGAAAACGCAACACAGGAAGAGATATGAAAACGCAATACAGGAAGATATACGTAAACGCAACACAGGAAGAGATATGAAAACGCAACACAGGAAGAGACATGAAAACGAAACACAAGAAGAGATATGAAAACGCAACACAGAAAAAGATATTAAAACCAACACAAGAAGAGATATGGAAACGCAATGCAGGAAGAGATACGTAAGCGCAACAATGAAAGATACATGAAAACGCAACACAGGAAGAGATATGGAAACACAACATAGGAATTTATATGGAAACGCAACGCAGGAAGAGATACATAAACGCAACATATGAAGAAATATGAATACGCAATGCAGGAAGAGATACGTTAGCGCAACACTGGAAGATATATGAAAACGCAACACAGGAAGATATATGGAAACACAACGCAGGAAAAGATGCGTAAGTGCAACACAGGAAGAGATATGGAAACGCAACGCAGGAAGAGATACACAAACACAACACATGAAGAGATATGAATACGCAACGCAGGAAGAGATACGTAAGCGCAACACAGGAAGATATATGAAATGCAACACAGGAAGAGATACATAAACGCAACACATAAAGAGATATGAAAACGCAACGCAGGAAGAGATACGTAAGCGCAACACAGAAAGAGATATGAATACACAACGCAGGAAGAGATACGTAAGCGCAACGCAGAAAGAGATATGAATACGCAACGCAGGAAGAGATACGTAAGCGCAACACAGGAAGAGATATGTATACGCAACGCAGGAAGAGATACATAAGCGCAACACAGGAAGAGATATGATATGCAACACAGGAAGAGATACATAAACACAACACAGGAAGAAACATGAAAACGCAACACAGAAAATGAAATGAAAACGCAACACAGGAAGACAGACATAAACGTAACACAGGAAGAGATATGAAAATGCAATACTGGAAGAGATATGAAAACGCAACACAGGAAGAGATACATAAACGTAACACAGGAAGAGATATGAAAACGCAATACTGGAAAAGATATGAAAACGCAACACAGGAAGAGATACATAAACGTATCACAGGAAGATATATGAAAACGCAATAATGGAAGAGATATGAAAACGCAACACAGGAAGAGATACATAAACGTATCACAGGAAGAGATATGAAAACGCAATGCAGGAAGAGATACATAAACGTAACGAAAGAATAGATATGAAAACGCAACGCAGGAAGATATACATAAATGTAACGCAGGAAGAGATATGAAAATGCAATGCAGGAAGAGATACATAAACGTTTTACAGGAAGAGATATGAAAACGCAAAACGATTTGATAACAAATGGTAATTATTTACTTTTTAGTGCATATCATCATGTGGAATGTTTACAACAGAGCGTTCATACTCCAGATAACAACAGATACACCAAATAACCACTCCCAGAAAATTAAAAATTCAAGTTGACTTGAAAATCATATTTGAAATTTTGAGACACTATTATTTACCTATTCTGCCTTTATGTCTCCAACGATTCATCTCTACAGTGTTTGTTATGGTTGTGTAGTTATATATAAGCCCTGCTTTGAAACATGCATAAAACTATACCGAAATTTGCACTAATGTCATCTGGTGTTTTATTAAGTCAAGCTCCTTAAGGTCTCACTACACAGTTGAATTTTGTTCTTTGTTCTATATATAATACTGTTTAGGGGTTCCGTGGTAAAACTATTTTCCATATGTGATTCTTTTTTAAAGTAGTTTTTTTTCAACGCAGGAATTTATCCCTACATAAAAATGCACAATAACTGGTAGGTTGACCAGCTTGTTTCTTTTAAAAAGGGTGCAGTGACACCCTAAGATTTTATTAAAAAAGAAGTCCTCAAACGCTCATAAAAACATGTTTATGCTAAAATGCTATAAAAGTCACTTTTTTGACAGCAGCGATGTCTTATTGCAGTATATGCAACGCCAGCCTTTGCTCTTCTGCAGCAAGAAATCACAACCACTATGAACAATTCTAAAAATATTTCAAAACCAAATTACATAGGACTTGTTTATGCGTAAGAGTCATGCTACCGTGGGGAAAAAGGGGCGTAACTGTGTAGTGAGACTTTAAGTTGGACACTGAGACATGGCAAGTTTTGTTTATTTCTAAGTATATGAAAGGCATGTGTCATAACTGAACTAAAGACACAAAACAACCGTCTATTACGCTTCGCAATCAAGTTTTATTTGCATGGTATTAAATCAAATCAGAGACTACATCTCTGTAAACATAAAGTTAAACAATATTAATACAAATTTTGGCATACGTTTCCCTTGAAGGTGCAATAGAAAAATGATGTTGATGATAGCCTAGGAAAGAGGTATATTTTTTTCTTAAATAACCCTAACTCCCAACGTAAAATATGATGGGCTGTAAAGTAGCTTACACATTTTCAGTGGAATAAAATACGTGACTCTTTAACTGTTTTTAATTGTTTTACTAAGATGTTTTTTAATTTTTTTCTTTTTTTGTCAAGGGGCGTATATAGAAATATACAAATACACATACAGTCAAACCTGTGAAAGCAGTCACCTCTATTAAGTAGTCATTTGTCATGAGCGCCCACAATTGTTTCTCGTTTCTATGCTTTCAAAGCAAATTGACCTGCAATTGTCTGTCTTAAAAGGTAATCTTTGCCTCTTTCCTTGACTGCTTAAGAAAGGGTTAACTGCAGTTAGAAATAATAACACACACATGGACAGCTGCCTTCAAATGATTTAATTGTGAGTTTATTTTTCTGATCTTACAGAAAGAAAAATTAATACACATTTTCTAACATTTTTTCTAACGTTAATTAGCATTTTTGCATTTTTCTAACATCCTTGTAAACATTTGTTTTCTCTGTTAGATTAGGTACTACGTTAAAATAAAATGATAGATATGTCTGTTGCACAATATCTAATTTAAAACATATTTAACCAAGTGAACTTGTGACTTGTGACTCGTGTAACGTGAATCTATTATTATCACACGTATATAATATAACCATACTGAAATATTAAAACCTGTCTAGGCCGTCCTTAAAAAATAAATTGTTTGCCGCGCTCCTACCTACTCACTAAAAATTGCAGCTACCATCCTTTTTTAATTGACTTTCAAAGCGTTAATTTTTTTCTTGATTTCTGTCTATTTTTCTTTAAAATGGTTATGCACAAATATAGCTACCTACCCACCTACATGAAAAATACTGGGTCAGAGCACAGCAAACAAATATTTTTTAAGGGTGGACCTATGGATAGTGACAAGTCAGTGACTAATACTGGAAGGATTAACAATGTGCTTCAATCGCCCTGGATTAACGGACATCAGACGGTTGACTAAAACCTGGGTACTGTGATGTTAATCTGATAAGGGCATTAGGTTTACTATCGTACAGAAATAGCGCAAACTAACTTCAGATAAAACTGTTTACACAGGCAGTTTACAGATAAAGTTTTAAATATCAAAATATCATATACAATTGTTCCTTAAATTATAATTTCTGTTTCTAAAATATACATGAAAGTACTTTTTTTAATATTTGAATTGAATTAATGGTTCAATTATGGACAGACTGGCGGTATTTCTAAAACAGCATTATACAAGTGTGTATAACACTCGATAACTGACATCAATAATAAAACATTGCGATCACCATTAACATGGGAAAATGTCCACAGCGGTAAGCCATATCACGTATGTATATGTACAAATGCCACGAATACATAATATAATATATACTACCTTTTTTTTTTTTAAAGAAGGAAAGACAATTCTCAGCGAAGTATTAGTTATACCGAGACACACTGATAACAATGGAATTATAAAAAAGCATTTTTACTGTTTTGCATAATAAAATAAAAATAAAACATTTTCGACTTCAGTAAAATACCAGTTACTTCACTCACTGAAATTGGCACACTTACCTGTGCCTTCGCTACTCGTGGTTATACCACCCCAGTGTTCACTCGGTGAAATTAGCACACTTACCTGGTCCTTCGTCACTCGTGGTTATACCACCAAAGTGTTCACTCGGTGAAATTGACCCCATTACCTGCGACTTCGCCACTCGTGGTTATACCACCCCAGTGTTCACTCGGTGAAATTGGCACACTTACCTGGGCCTTCGTCACTCGTGGTTATACCGCCCAAGTGTTCACTCGGTGAAATAGTCACACTTACCTGCGACTTCGCCACTCGTGGTTATACCACCCCAGTGTTCACTCGGTGAAATAGTCACACTTACCTGCGACTTCGTCACTCGTGGTTATACCACCCCAGTTTTCACTCGGTGAAATAAAAATGTTGTTTCTCTGAAACCAATAATCTGTTTCTATTTTTTTGCTGTCAGTAAAAAACACAAACTGGTAGTTACTTATAGGTATAGAACAACGTTGGAAACAAGAAATGCTTAATGGCGTTTATAACTATTCCTTGTTTCTTCTGATTAAAAATGCATTTTCCTTATTTTAATGCTCATTTTGTCATTCGAATGGTATTATTGATGTATCATGAATTTAGATAAAAATGATGCTTGGAATTTGGGGTATGAATATATAATTTTGGCAACTTTCATTTTGTCAACAGTGTGCACACTCTTGAATTTTTCATATTTGGTTAGTGCAGATGTTGACAAACCATATGTGAGTTTCACTTCTTTTTTTCTGGTCTCTGTATGAAAGATAAGCATGCACTTTTTTATTTACTACAGAATAAAAAACGGAAATCAATGGTGGGCTCTGCGAGTCGTAAAAAGAATACATTAGTAGGATACAAGTTGTGAAATGGCCTGTATATACCCAGCTATGTTTACTGTTACCTTTATCATATAAACACATTGACAGTCCTCTTATTTATAATTGTTTGTGAATAATGATACGCGAAAGAGATATCCAGAAGTCCGCTAATGCCAAACTGATCTCTTAATAAACTTTCTTTATGTGACCTGACACTTTTCAAATGATCATCGCAACATAAGCGACGTCGTTATCAGGTTCCGCCCTCTCACATTTATAACTGTTACTTAACAGTTTGGGTTGTGTCAAAACCAATGAGGCTCGCCATGCGTCTCGGAATAATGTACGCAGCGTTTGTTTAAACTTTTACATTGACTGTGAAAGAAATTATTACAACTTATGCAAATAAGTCTCAAATTCGTCCTAGGAAGAACCAGTACTGAATTTATGCGGAAAAAGTGTCTTGCTCAAGGACAACATATAAAGTCGAGGTTGAGGATTGAACCCACGACCTTCCTATCATGGGTCCGATGCTCTGATACCACTGGACCACGAAAAGTACTCAACGTTAAACATGTAAACGTATTACTTAAGGGGATGCTCCTGTTATAACTGATTCATGTTTATTTATTTTTTCTATTACTAATGATAAGAATATTATACTGAACAAAACAACAATTACACACCCCCCACCCCCCCAAAACCCCCCCCCCCAAAAAAAAAAACAACAAAAAAACAAATACATGTAACGGGATTCCAATCAATCCGCAGATATATAGACTATGCAATGAAGAAATATATCAAGAGCGGCGGTATAAATCGCTTACCCGGATTTAATCGATGATGCCCGGAAATTTCCGGACGTTTACGGACACAACTATCAAATCATTGACGTTACTCCACGAGCAAAGTCTAATTCAAATATCGTCTATAATAGCGAGTTTAAATACATGTTTTCTAACGACAAACAGCAGTATTTTGCACCTATCATGAACTAGATAACCACTTCATAACTAAATACTACAATTATTATACCAGTTTTATATTGTTGATACTAGTTATGCTGCTTTAATTAAAAAACAAAATAAAATGAATTCTCTACATACCATTCGATTCTAAAATATGAATATAAGTGTAGCTACTTTGTAATTATCTATGTTCTCCAACTCGAGTCGAACCTTGTAGTCTTTAGTTTGTCATAATGGTTGTGGCCTCTTTCATGATAATTACAAATGAGATGCAAGATCGAAATCGTAATGAAAAATATGTGTATACAGAATTCCTACGCGTTTGAGGAATTAAATCAATTTCTGTTTAAAATGCCAGATAAGACGAATAATTGTAAATACGTACAGATTATACCCCAACATGTCAACCAAAAACAGATACGAGAATGTCTCAACGTTTTCTGTCTCATTGTAAAGTCAGATCCGGCTACCGGTCAATTGATATGCTACTGAGGGATAGATAAAAAGTGCATCACTTTTTTTCTGCGTATTTTTAGTGTTGTTGAAAATTTAACTTATTCAATGGGTATGGTAGCATAAAGTTGACGATGAAAATGGACATCAATTATTCTGTTTATCTTTTTAATTTGGTTATAACAATTTGTTCTTTCCAAAAAGGTGAGTTTATATTTAAATATTTTTTTGATTTCGTAAAAATAATCTTTTTTTTTTGTGGGTGGGGTGGGATCGGGGTGGAGGGATTGAGTAATAAAATCTTTAACTGAATTGTATACAATTAATTCGGAAATATTTGCGCAATAATACAAACATATATAATATCCTGCATAAAAACAGAATGATTATCGTGTATTTATTATATATATTTATTCATGTATATATGAAAATACAAGTATTTTTTGTAAAAACTTCCATTAACTTACTAACTAACGTAGTAACTTACTTGTTTATTATTATTATTATTATTATTATTATTATTATTATTATTAGCAGCAATTCCAATTTGGTTTTACCCAAACATTAAGGTCGGAGGCACATGTATATTTTATAATCATTGGTTCTCTAAGGGTGTTTTATTGATAAATGATATTATGAATACATATGGTAATTTCTACTCAATGAATGATTTTATTAATAGGTACAACATAAAAACAAACTTCATCGAAGGGGTACCTACACGCCCCTTATCAATATCAATAATTATGAAAGATACAAAAGGATGTAGGGCAATTTATCAGTCTTGTATACAATCCGCTGCTAAATGGAAAAATGATTTGGATATATGTACCAATTTAGTTGAAACCAAATTTTACTGCCTTACATTTAACATAACAAAATACACAAACTTACAATGGTTTCAGTACAGAACAAATCATGAAATATTAGAAACCAATTCTCTTCTTAAAAAATGAAAATAAAGGATTCTGATATTTGCAGTTTATGCAACAGAGAAATAGAAGCAATTAAACATATTTTTATTGAATGTGACATTTCTAAACAATTTATCTCCTGTTTGATTAACCATATTCGCAAAAAATGTATAGGCATTAATTTATATTGGACAAATACAGACATTATGTTCGGAAATAAAAATTTTGACAAAGTTTTGAATAAAATAACATCAATTGCAAAGAAATTTATTTACACTTAGAAACTTAAAACAGTTAAACCTACACTTGACAACTTTAAAAAAAAACATATAATAAATCTGTATAACACAGAACGGTATCTTGCAACAATAAATTGTAAAATACACACTTTTGATATTATTTGGAATGATTATAAGCCACTTATATCTTGATACAAATTTGAAACATTTTACATGTTACTCTTTCAGTTTTAATCCAGACACATTTGTTAGATTACAAATACATTTATAGTTTGTAGATAATTAATTATATCAATCCCTAACCTCTCCCCAGAGTGTTTTTATTTTGTCCTTTTTATCTTTTCTCCAATCAACTATAATATTTAACCGCTCATTATCAGGACTAGACCTGCAATAAGACTACTTATTTAATGTTTATATACATCAATAAAGCATTACTTTCTTTTCAAAATAATAAGTTTACAAAGTCAGATAAAAGAATGTTTTATGACAAATGGGTTTTTTTTTAAAGCATTTATCTATCATCAATAAATGAACTCCAACATTCAAGTTAACATGTTTTGTTGCTTTAAAGTTTATACATTACAACAAGTGCAAAGTATTTTGATAACGTAACAAGGTTGACTCTCATCAGTGTTTGTTAGACTAGATGAGTACTTATTAAGGATGTGTAGGTAAAATTTTGCACTTTTTAAGCTGTGTAGTATTTGCTCAGGAATTTGCAGAGCTTAAGCTTATATACTTATTGTTTCAAAATATCTCTAATACAGATGATTAACCTGCCAGATGTTTAATGATATTCCACTATATAACTAACTACTTTATATTAAATTGTGAAAACTGATTTCAATGACATTTATATTGTTATGCACGTCTACAAATGCATATATGTACAAGTTATCTTAATGTTTAGTAGCCATTGAGTTGTTGACCCCGGTTTCACTAATCTAACATATTTTGATAGTTTCCTCAGCGATATTTTTTAATTCTAAAACACCACACTTACTGATTATGCTGCAAGTTATATTTTATCATTAAGTACAGAGGAGTTATGACTGTATGTGGTAATTTAACTGTGAAATATTTCAAATAATAACTAAAAGAGAAACTGAAAAAATAAAATGCTTGGGGAGGATTTCTGTTTGAACATTTTTTATTTATTACGATAATACGGCCCTTGAGATTTAAACTACACAAACAAACTATCTCGATTTAGTGGGCACTGTTAGTTACTCATTCAATTCCCACAGACACTGAGACACTCAATGGCTATTAGAAATTTCTAAATGTATATATAATTGTCATGAACTATTTTGTATCAAAATATCTGTTTTTGTACAACTTAATTGAAATAAAAGTTACAAAAAAAGAAGCTCGACTAGACACAGCGTATGTAATTAGGAGAATAATAACAGTAGTATAATAGGAGGGAAAATAGACCTTTTTTCTGCCACATTTTTGGGGCAAATACCACATTTTGTGGGCAAACCGAATACGAAGAAAACCGATAATCGCCGAAGGCGAACGAACGCGGTATATTAGTTGTAGTTACCACAAACGGTCTTAAACGGAAACGGCCGAGCGAATATCGGCTTTTTTTTTACTTCGGTAGGTGGATTTGAAGGTAAAAGAAGGAAATAGCTTGATGTTTTATTTGTTTACATTATGTATATATAACTTTACATAAAAAAGCAGTCGTTTTTAAAAATGTTCTTATGCAAATTGTTTTATTAGATTTTACAAAACAGTATTCTCATCTCACTTTCGTTATTTAAAGATAACCTGAGTATCTTTAACGAGATCGTCTGTCCACGTCGTTGTAGTAGCGTATTACGTTTTAACTATTTCCTTCTTTTACCTTCAAATCCACCTACCGAAGTAAAACAAAAGCCGATATTCGCTCGGCCGTTTCCGTTTAAGATTGTTTGTGATAACTACAACTAATATACCGCGTTCGTTCGCCTTCGGCGATTATCGGTTTTCTTCGTATTCGGTTTGCCCACAAAATGTGGTATTTGCCCCAAAAATGTGGCAGAAAAGAGGTCTATTTTCCCTCCAATATACTACTGATAACAGTATTTACTTAACCCTTTAGTCCATAGATACGCATTTTCCCGCATCAATATGAGAAGGCCATTGAAAACAGTGCAGGAAGAGTTCAGATTGCTCGTTATGAGCAATCTGAACACTTCCTGCACTGTTTTCCACTCTGTCAGTTAATATAAACATAATTCACCCATTGCTGATACGTGGTGAATTAATGCTTTCAATATTAGAGGTGTCCAAAGGCGTCTATATGAAGTGAAAGGTTAAGCAGGTGAAATGGGTCGGTTTCTTGTTGCCATAAATAACCTATTCTTTCACTATTTCATTTCATTAGTTTTTTAATAATTATACGTATAATACTCTAAACTGTTGTTGAAAATTTGAATAAAACTATTTAAAAAAATAATAATATATATATATATATATATATATATATATATATATATATATATATATATATTAGCAGCAGCAGTAGTAGTAGTTGAAGTTGTAGTAGCAATTAATCAATTACAAAGATAAAACGATCAACATAAGTATCCATGAACAATTGCTTCGAGTTATAACTGATAATGCCGTGACAAGGCCAAGTCGCTCATATTATAAAAAAATGTTACTCTTTGCGCCAGTTATTTTTAATGTTAACATTTTATCCCATCTAGTTTACTGTCGCGTTATCTAGGCTAAGCGTAATGTTTCGCTCAAAGATAAAACTGTAAGATTTCAAAACAATAAAAACAAATGGCATAGGCTATTTTTTGTAAATGCCATTTTCGACACATTTCAGGTTAAATATTGCATGTCCAGTTTTATTTACGCAGAAAGACCTCAGAATGAATCTAAGTAAAACCACCGTCCTTACTCATGTAAATTGGCAATCTTTCTCACATAAAATTTTAAGAGCGAGCAGGTTCGAACATGCGACCTTTGTGCATAAATCAATATAACATATATGCATTATACATGTGTGCATTTTAGGAAAATTAATTTTGCGTTTTGAATCTATCTATCTATCTATCTATCTATCTATCTATCTATCTATCTATCTATCTATCTATCTATCTATCTATCTATCTATCTATCTATCTATCTATCTATCTATCTATCTATCTATCTATCTATCTATCTATCTATCTATCTATCTATCTATCTATCTATCTATCTATCTATCTATCTATCTATCTATCTATCTATCTATCTAGCTGCCTGCCTGCCTGCCTGCCTGCCTGCCTGTCTGCCTGCCTGCCTGCCTGCCTGCCTGCCTGTCTGTCTGTCTATCTATCTATCTAGTATCCGTCCGTCCGTCCGTCCGTCCGTCCGTCCGTCCGTCCGTCCGTCCGTCCGTCCGTCCATCCATCCATCCATCCATCCATCAATCCATTTTTTTATTTGTTTGTTTGTTTATTTGTTTGTTTATTTATTTATTTATTTATTTTATTTATTTATTTATTTATTTATTTATTTATTTATTTATTTATTTATTTATTTATTTATTTATTTATTTATTTATTTTATTTATTTATTTATTTATTGTAGGGTGAATATGACGAGCCGAATATGGCATTTAAATGGTTATGTTGGATATTTTAATTTTAATATCATTTCACGTGAAGTACTCTTTTATTATGCTTAAGTGAAGTGCACACTTTTTAAATTATATATATATAAAGTTATGATTAAATTATAACGTAGCAATTGAATGAATTACTTGTAATCAAAAGTGGATTTTTTTATAGCAATCGTTTAATACAAAGTTCAATTATTTCTGCCATAGTCCAATAGCAAAAAAGACCACGTTCAATACCTTAGGTTGTCCTCACCTATCGTGTTGCTTTACTCATTCAGACGCTTGTGAGCCAGCTAAATTGACATTTATCTGGTTCTGGCGTAGGTTGGATTGTTACAGGTGTATGCCCACCATTGATTTTCCATCTTTGTTCTATAGTGAATGAAACATTTCAAGGGTTTGTCATTCATAGAAGAGAAACTTAGATTTTTATCGTTTGTTGACATCTGCAGTGCAAAATACGATTAGAAAGGTTGAGGTCATGTTTCATCCAAGATATTTTTTTCCTGTTCAGTGTGTACACTGTTGTCAAAATAAACTTGCGTAAACGCAATAAACAATGTATTCATAGCCAAATTTCCAAGCATCCGTTTTCTTTGTAAATTCATAAATTCAAAAAATTCAAATCACAAAATGAGCATTAAAATAAGATAAATACATTTTCAAATAAAAAAGCACCGTCTCAAAACCACTTACCTCTCACCGCTAAGGTCGTAGGTTCGAGTTCGGTTCACTCCAGATTTTTATGTGAGAAAGTCTGTCAGTTACTTGCCGAAGGACGGTGGTGGTGGTTCTACTCAGATTCATTCTGAGTTCTTCCACAACCAATAAAACTAGATATGCCATATATAGCCCTAAATGTGTTGAAAATGGCCTTAAACCACATTTAATTTAAAAAAAAAAAAAAAAAAAAAAATAGGATTACATATTGTTGCCATTATGCGCCACGGATGCACTTCCTCTTTCAAATGCCCTGGGTCGTGTTACATCTAAAGCATACCAAATAAATGGACACGTGTATATTGCGGCTGGGTTACTATTTGTACGGTCATATATACACATCAAATGTAAAAGGTGACGATTGAGATACTGTGATATGATATTTGAACCGGGTCTGGCTAGCACTGGCGTCTGACTGTCAATCGAAGGGTCGGTGAGTTTGAAACTCCGCCCGGCAACAGTCCCTGTCATGGATGATGGGTCATGGACGACGATTAGGTGTGCTAACCAGCGATAGATAACTCAAATAATGTTGAACATAATAAGGCCCACACAAACTAGGATGCTTCATGTGTGAATTGTATTCATAATGTTTAGCCTATTTGTTCCTATTTCTTATATATATTATATTTATTCCGATTTATTATATTTATTCCGATTTGTCATATATATTATATCTATTCTATTTTTTATTAATATTTACTATATATATTTATTAAAATATTTATTATAAATTTATTTACTATATATATTTATTATAAATATATTATATATATATATATATATTTATTTCTTATATATATTAAATTACTATAAATATTTATTATATATATTTAGTATATATTATGCGTGCAAGCCATGTTTGAATTATCATATATTGTAAATTAGGGATAAAAATGAATGATAAACATAGTGTTTGCAATAAAAATGAAAAGGAAGGTATTAATTGCTAAACTTGTTGTAAATTACAACAATGCTAAACATTATGATTATAAAAGAAAAAAATGTCTTTTCTAAACAAAGTTTTTTTTTTCGACCACAGGTGTAAAGTAAATGCATTTATCCCAATAATTGTGTATTGTACTTTACGTTATAAACGAGTGAAATATATACTGAACGGAACAGCTTACCTGCCATTTATTAATGATAATGAGGTGCATTTAACAAATATTTGATATTTAAGACATTTATAGCGCCCCCCCCCCCCCCCCCCCCCCCCCTGATATACTCCCTATAAAATGACGTTTCTATTTCTTGTTGATTCTTCATAGTGTATGGCGATGGACCGCTTTGGAATACAACGACGGCGTGTTACGGATCGGATACCGGGTGTTCAAGTTACGAAATGGAGTGTCCAGCTGGACAAACGATAGCCATTGGTTCACTCAAGTATGGTACCAAGAATTCTCAAGTCACGTGCTTGCTGGGTGTGAGCGACTGCGCAAAGAAAGACTATATTAGTCAATGCTGTTCATACAACCGGACGGACCAGTTCACGGAGTTCAGTCCTCAGAACAGGTCAGAGGTGTTGGAAAACTGTGAAGGGAAGACGTCATGCACTGGGCGAGCCCCAAGACTGGGATCTAATCCGTACTCCTCATATGTTTCGATGCAGTACACGTGCATTCAGGGTGAGTAGTAAATAGCGTATCTAATATAAGATACCCAAATGATATACTATTAGGCTCTATAAAGAAAACAAAGAAGAGAACATTGTAATTTCTCTACTATTTGTTATGTAAGTACTATCGAATGAAATTGTATATTCGGTTGTTAATCGCAGTATCTCTGCTGCCATTTGGTGAGATCACTAAAACAACTGCTTCGATTCTGGTAAAAACCTCATTTGCAACTTAATCATATCTCGACCGATTAAATTGTTTTAAGATGAGATACATTGTATCGCGGCTATATACACACTGAACTGAACAGCTAACCCGCCACTTTTGTATTTCCAATATCTTTGTCAAAATGTTGTGTAGCGTTGATAAAATTTACATACGGGTAATACGACTTTAACAGACAATTAACATTAGCCTTAATATTCTTCTTATCTTTGATTAAGCTTTGATACTTTTAGAGAAAATACATAAACGGTCCGGTACATACAATGTGGGGTTAGCTGTTCCGTTCAGTACATATATTATACTCGATATTAGAAATATATTCGATACTATACACTATATATACTCTCGGTAATATACATATACTCAATATTGTTAATATATACGGTACTGTATATTCATCCTTCACTAAATATATACTCAAATCTATATGTATACTCGACACTCTGTACTCGATACTATATATGGAGATAATTATTTGTGAAAAACCAGACATAAATGTACAGACCAGAATACGGCGAGTGCGCCTAGCTACAATGCAAACTATAGAATCAATATATGCTATATTTACGTATATATACTCGATACAATATATACACTCGATTCTCTCTCTCTCTCTCTCTCTCTCTCTCTCTCTCTCTCTCTCTCTCAATATATATGCTATATGCAAATAAAATCGATACCATGTATATATAATTGTCTCCATATATATTTCATATTGTAGATTTACTCGATGCTATTATAAAATATGCACCCCACGTATAATAGGTTGTGGTAGTGATAGCGGTGGTGGCATTGAGTGACTGTAATCACAATAAAGTCCAGCAATAATGTGCAATATAGAAAGAATTGTTTAAGGTCAATTAATTATTTTAACACCGAGACCATTTGCGATATTTTCAGAATAAAGGGGAAATCAAAGATGGCTGCCAAAATGGCCGCTAAAATGGCCGTCAAAGTTCACGCTTGTCCTTATAATATTTACAGTATTTTACAAAAAGATATGATTGGATACGTACGACACAAAATTGCTAAAATAATGCTTTAAAGAAAGCAAAGATAACTATATATGTGCAAATTAAAGCGGTTGTGGTAAATCAATATGACATTAGGTACACACATCAGTCAATACTAGAACAAAATTAAAGATAAAATTTTAGATATTTTACAGTTTTTGGTATATTATGATGTACACAATAGTTAAGCCTTTGTACATTACATCTTCTGAAATACCCTTTGTCAGCAAGTAGAGAGATGACCAGATTGGTTCCCATATTTTTCATTTTTTTGTCGGGGTGGGGGTTGGGGGTGAGGGTGGGGGGGGGGGGGGGCGGTGAGGGTGGGGGGGGCGTGGGTTTCGGGCTTGGAATGGTGATTGAAAATAACTGTCCTGCAAAGTCCATTTCGATAAGCTGTTCGTTTGGTGCGTTATAGCTGAGTTGTCGATACAGAGGTTGGTCACCCTTATATTACAACAATTCCTAAAATGACTCATTTATATTTGAAGAGGAGCTTATTTGGGATAGTTACAAATCGCTATATAAATGACATTACATATTCATGGATTCTTTAGAGGAAGAAGTAAATATAGTTTCAAATGCCTTATTGTTCCTGGTCTCCCCTATTCTATAGTTTCCCTTTCCCACTAAATGATGAAGTTAGTATAAGTATTAGTAGAAGTAGTAGAAGTAGTAGTAGCAGTAGTTGCAGCAGAAGCAACAGTTACTTTTGTTGTAAAAGTATTAGAGTATTAGTATTTGTAGTAGTAGTAGTAGTAGTAGTAGTAGTAGTAGTAGTAGTAGTAGTAGTGATAGTAGTAGTAGTAGTAGTACTAGTAGTAGTAGTAGTAGTAGTAGCAATAGTAGTAGTAGTAATAGTAGTAGTGGCAATAAATAGTAGCAGTACAACTGGTAGTGTTTGGGTTTATAGTGGTATAGTATTTTGTTAGTACATTCTTGTATGATTTTATAGTACCACCACAAGAAGAAGAAATAAATGAATGTAGGTTTAATGTGTGTAATTTTGGCTCCACATGCATTATTTAAGAGTTTTAACATATATATGCGTATGATCGATATCCGAATACTGAATTTTAAACCTGCATGACAATCCATGATTTTGTTTCAGAGTCTAGTTCTATAAGTATTTGTAAGAGCGGTGTCATGGAAGGTCAGGAACTGTTTCTCGAATTCAACCTGCGGCCCCACTACGTATTTCCCAGTTTGAACGGTACACGTGACTGCAGCTGCCGCGTCACGTCACGTGATAACAGTGCCCGACTGGTGGTAAAATACCTAGATCTACAGTTAAACCGACTAAACAACAGCACTTGCTCCAGTGCAATCCTACACGACGGTTATCTGAAGAAAAATTTCAGTTGCGACTCCGATAGTGAAAATAATATTAAAACCTTCAAATTAAATACATCGAGCCATGTCGTATCACTGAGAAAGTTGTTTTTGACTGATAATGGCGACAGGCCTTCTCATGTTCTTCTTCATTATTCAGGTATGCACCATTCAATATAAAGGTTTGTGAGCTGAATATGTTTCATCCGATACTGTTTATATATACAAGTAATCTGGAGAAAGGAATGTAGAGAAATTTAAATTGTGGTATTAATTTTGATTTGTTTAAACTGTAATCATTTAGTTCAAAGACACGTGGTTGGTGTCCTGAGATAACCTCTTTTTCGTCTACCTCTTTTTATGGCACCACTATAGGTGACTACTCGTACCGTCATGTATAATGACAAAACGAATGTGTAAATGACTTTTCTAAAATAGATTTTGTACAGTGCAGTTCAAAGTTTAAAATAATGGGCACTTGAAATTAAAACCTACACGCCATGGCTGATAGTTTTTATACTCTTGCAAAATATAGTTTCAATTAAAAAAACACAAACGCACTGAAATGCATTCGCGGACATTATACAACTCTAGAATACATTATTATCGAACATATTATTAAACTAGACAGAATGCTATCAATTGTTAATTATCTCCTGCTTCACATTGATTTTAACTTCTGTTCTATCTTACGTGGATTACCCTAACGTCAACTAATCTTTAAATTTTAAAACCATTCTGCAATATAATGCTCAATTAAACATATTCACTTAAAACACTCCTGTACATTTAACAAAAACTTAAGTTAATGTATACCGGATCAGTTATCAGGATGGATATAAATATCTACTAAATATATGATTGTGCTTGAAATATTTCAGATACATCATCTGCTCCACTGTCTATCCAATGTTACCCACCCGGAACCACGGCACCCATGAACGGCAATTGTTCAACTCGCATGACTACACCGACAACTACTTCACCATCGACAGTAGAGCGATTTAAAACAGACACCAAACTAAGTGCGACTTCCCAACAGAATAGTACAGCCCCATTGCTTACCACATATACCACTGAAACAGCAGTACCATCTCTAAAAACGACACCAAAAAGTGGAACAAAACTTAACATTGGACCAATAGTATCGTTATCATTATCATCATCAACAACAGAAAAATCATCATCATCATCATCATTATCATCATCATCATCAACAACAACAACCCCATCTTCATCAACAACAACGAAACTAAAACGTGTCACGGTGAATTCAACTAAAACATCTGTACCATCAACAATGAAAACGACAACACAAAAAACGACGCCAAAAACAACAACACCAAATACGACATCACCAAAACTGGCGCCAAAAACGACAACACCAAAAACGACAACACCAGAAACGACTCATACGATGACAATACCAAAAACGACGACACCAAAAACAAAAACACCAAAAACGACTCCAACAATGACAACACCAAAAATGGTTACGGAACATAATATCAAACTATCAGCAGCACAAAAAACAACAACATTACCTACAATAGTAACGGAGAAGAAATCAATAACAGTACCGAGTAGAATAACAGAACATGAAATCAAAGTATCAACTAATGCACCTGTGAATAATTTAACGGGAAATACAGTTAAAACATCACAACCACCATTATCGGTTACACCGCCAACAACTAGTTTAAAAGGACGTGCCATACAAACTTCAGAACCAGAAACATCCTCTACAATGTCTTGGAAAAATATAACAAGTGCAGCAGTAGTAGACACTACTTCAGCTGAAAAGAGAGTGGCGGACCATACAACTGATGACGCTGGTTTCAAAACAACATTTCCCGATACAAACAGTAAGTCAGCTGTAGTAGTCGTCACAATCATCTCTTCTTCGCCTCTGCTGCCAGTACTAATTCCGGAAATATTTCACTATCGTTCTTTGGCTGTTCCGACTTTTCACCATCGTAGTTTCATTGTTTCGTAATTTCGAGTATTTGCCGTTCTTGTTTCGACATTTCACCGTCATTTTTTCGTATTTTCAACTTTTCACCATCGTAGTCAAGTATTCACCATTATTGTTTCGACATTTCACCATCGTTAACTTATAGCTATACTAGCATCAGAGACTATGAGCAACGGTATTTCAGCGTTGATAACAGAAACCATTTAGAATCATTAACTTTTTGTAGCCCTCCGGCTCATAAACTATATCATCATTTTTCGGTGCATCTTTTACCATTTCATTGGTGGACACTTTCACTCGTACCGTTTACCTCTGCCATACAGAACATATCAGAATCAGAACATCTTTTATCTCGTAATATTGTATACTGTACGACATAAATAAGTATTTCATAACCACTGCACCATTTTGTTACCTGTGTGCTAACATAGATATTTAAAAAAAAATAACTCATTAATTATAACTACAATGGTATGTGGAGTACATATTGCATTTTAACAGTTTAGACTTAAACAATTTTATTTCATTTGATTTATAATAAATTTCTATCAATGACCATAGACTCGTTTTTTCAGTTTACATGTATAGAGACAGAGAGTACATGTTTGTCACTTACGCAGATAAAACAACAGCTGAAATTGTCACTTTAGGTCTCCCTACACAGTTGGATTTTGTTTTATGTTCTATATGAAATAAGGTCTAGGATTTCAACAGTAAAACATCTTTTCCACATACTTTTTTATAGTATTTTTTACATAGCACGAATGTATCAGCACATAAAAATGCACGATAACTGGTAGGTTGACACGCTTGTTTTTTTAAAGGGATTATATTGGCAAGTAACACAAGCACGCTGTTAATCCAGACTTTTCCTGTGTGCAGTGTGCACAAAATAATGATTATGAATTGACGTATAACCTTTATTTACTTGGAAGTTATAAAATTAACAGTAATTGAATAATGGCCCGCAATAAAGTATTGCACAATGTTTATATTGAACTCCGTAAACTTCCGGATCTAAGTCTCGAAATCGAGATCGGGAACGAATCTTCACGATGTTATCCGATGATTGATCGGAAAACCGAAAGCAGTTCGTTGAAAACAGAATTCAGAAACCCTATGTGTGTTGTAAAGAGGTTATGCAATTAGACACTTTAGACGCGTATATCTCTAAGTTATAAGTGTATCTTCATGCTGGGCGTGTGTATTTAGGACAGGGAATTGACAGTTATATGACAGTATAATCCCTTTAAGACCCTAAAATTTTTTTTTAAAAAAGGAAGTCCCCAATGCTCATAAATATATGCATCTCTTAACATTCTGTATGTTACTTTTTTAACACCAGTGATGTATTTTGCAGTGTATGTTATGTCAACGTTTGCTCTACCCATCTGCTGCAAGAAAGCACAGTCCCTTTGAACCATTTTGAAAATATTTCAAACCAAATTACATAGAACTTTTTGAAGTGAAAGAATCATGTTACCGTATCAAAATATGGGAGCAACTGTGTATTGAGACCTATAGACAATGGTTATATCGTATACATTACTATGTAATCAAACACCGAAACTTGCTTTTAATAGTTGTTTTATTCTTCTACATTACATGAGTAATGTTTGACATTTTTAATAATATTATCATTGGAAGGCAAACAGATAATTCTCCAGTAGTTAATATAACATGCATATTCTACCAAACAGCATGAAGACATGATTTCATAAAACAGGATACTGAACGGAACAGCTAACCCGCCGCTGTTTTATTTCCAATATCTTCGTCAAAATGTAAAGTAACGCTATTAAAGATTGTTTACGACATTAACAGACACTTCAGTGTTTTAAATAGCTAAAATTGTCTTTAAAATGTCAAATACATAAAGTGTCAAATACATAAAATGTCAAATACATAAAATGTCAAATGGCGGGTTAGCTGTCCCGTTCAGTGTATATGTGTTTAATATTTGGACTGCTTTGATTTGGACATGCTATTCTTTCCGTGTCCTTTTACATCGATAGTTGGACAGTGTTAGTTTTGCGTGTTCCATCACTGATATAGTTGGACCGAATATGCTTTTCATGCATAATTACATAGACATTTTATTGAAAATTTTATTTGTACAATTATTACAAAAAAAAATACAAATTCAGTCAAACCTGAGTAAGCGGTCACCTGTATTAAGCAGCCTTTTGTCTTAAGCAGCCACATTTACTATTTTTCCGCGTATATGCTTTAAGAGCAAATTAACCTTTATTAAGCAACAACCAGTCTTAAAAGGACACTTTTGCTCTTTCCCTTGACTGGCTGCTTAAGACAGGTTTGACTGTATATGCAAGTGTGCAAGATGCAATCTTTATTGTGGAAGTAATGTGAAAGGAAAACAGACAAAAACATCCTTTTGTGTGGGTGGTTAGGGTGGCTAGGGGCATTCTTCCGATTGGTGATCACGGAACCTCTCGTTATGAACGCCGAGATGTTGATTCCAATCTTGGAAACTTTGTAAAAAACCCGCCGCGGTAACGGGGCATATTTTTAAATAGAGTCATTGGCCAGACTATATTCTAATTTATGTGCAGTACAGTTTAGCTGGAGTGTATCAAAATGTTAGCTTGAAATATTCACACTGTTTTGTATACAAAAAATAAGAGTTTTGTGTCAGGTTTATTTGAATGTACATTTCTATTATCAGATGACGACAACAATGCTAACAAAGGACTGATTATTGGTCTGACCGTTGCCGCCATTCTTCTCGTGTTCATCATCGTCGCTATCGTCATGTTCTGCTTCTGCTCAAGGTGAGTAATTTAAGGCACGCATTTAGCATTTACTAAAAGTGTCACTACATGATGCAAAATTTTAAACAAATTTTAGGGCGTCACTGCACCCTCTTTAAAAAAACACGCTGCTGGTCAACCTACCAGTTATTGTGTATTTTTTATGTGAGGATATATTTCTGCTATGAAAAAATACTATGTGGAATATATATTTTTACAATGAAAATCCTAGAACTTATCTTATAAAGAACAAAGAACAAAATTCAACTGTGTAATGAGACATCATTACACCTGAATAACTGTTAATATCAAGAACTAGTATATAGAATATTACATGCAGTGAGCAAAGGCAGTGACTTAAGTACAGGGACTGGCGCGCTAGTATCAATTCAATATGCACGGCTAAATTTCGGGTGGCACCTTTAGTATTTTTTTAAATATCTCTTTGAACCTGTGTCTGAATTTAATTACTTTGGTATTAATGTAAAGCTGATAAAGTGTTGACTTTTTCAATTATATATTAATTAATATTTTTCTTCTTAATTTAAATTATTACGGGTTGAAAACAATTTTTTTTGTGAATATTTATTTCCAACAAAAAAGATAGTGTTCTCTTTTTAACATTTTTTTTAACATCACATCATAGAAATAGAACTCTTATGTAGTAAGATGAAGAAGTAAGTTAGCCATGTTTGGCGAAACTATCATATAGATATTTACGATGTTTTTTTTATTTCTTACTTTAAAAATGGCTAAAAATGAGAAACGATCGCAGAAAAATAACTTTAAGCATAAAAAGTCTTCATTTCTTTAAATTTAAAAACGAACAATTTACCATCAAGCCCTTTCTTCCGATACCAAAATCACAAAAATATGCTGGTTGAAAAACGTCAAATGTGCAACCTGAATTTTAGACAAGCACCTGTAGTCACGTATCTCTGTGTACTGTAGTCACGTATCTCTGTGTACTGTAGTCACGTATCTCTGTTTATATGTCTCTGGCTAAGGATATTATTCAGTGTGCGGTACGATCCACAAGGGACTATAAGCGCTGATTTGTCACAATTATAAATATGTACGTAACATACTCCCTCTGGGATGCGTAACAATAGCTTGAGTTCGATTTATTTTCTGGAAGGATTTGTACTGTGCAGTTGATAACGGCTGCCGTTGAAGCAAATTCGACTGTGATCATGTGATATTTCATGTTAAACGATAGGAATTAGCATATGCAGTGATTTAGTTATCAATTAGTGTTCACGAGTCACTGGTATATGACTGCAGATGCCAACGTACGTGTGTACAGATGCACGTATATGCAAACTAAATTCTTAGATTGTACTAGAGTTTATAAAAAAAATCAATCAGTTAGTAATTTAGTATAGATACTCGGATAATAAGTAAGTTTGTCACTGTTTTCATTGATTATGGCTATATCATAAATCGGGCCCGATTAGCTCAGTCGGTTACGCGTCTGACTATCAATGCAGGGGTCGTGAGTTCGAATCCCCCGCCCGGCAACAGTCTCCATGATGATTGATATACGACATTGTGTCTCATTATCAGTCGTCTCTCACCAGTGATTCAAGTGTGAAAGTTATCAGTTACTTGCGGAGATGGGGTGTGCTCGAGTACTGGTTAATCCCAGGAAACAGTGGTTATGTTAACTGATCGTCTGTTAGCCCTCGATGGCATAAAAATGACGCTAAATATTCAATCAATCAATCAATCAATCAATCAATCAATCAATCATAAATTAATGAAGTGCGGACTACACACATATGCACGTACATGTTATATATACATGTAATCATCTCTTTTATAAACGTTCTTTCGTCTTTTTTCCTTTTGTCTGAGTCTTTTTCTTCTGTCTTTCAGGCTAAAACGGAAAGAGAGCCTTCGTAGAAATTATGTTCAAAATACGAATATATTTTACTCTTTTCCGGAAGATTACAACGGTACCGAAAATACACAGTTTGAATCTTCGGAGGTCCAGAAAAGAGACTCGACTTTGTCCACCATACCCCGGAGTTCACTATACAGCAGTGTTGGAAATCCATCTCCGTCTTCCACTATCGGCAAGATGAGCAACCCTCTATACCTTGACGAATACAAGATTAAAGCGACCACTACCGCGGACATGGCACCTGCCGCAGACGACTCTGCGGAGGCGTTTCAGGAAGGACTTTATCCCAGACTGGACAGACAGTCGTACTCTAGCGACACTAGCAATGAAACAATCGAGCTGGTAAATGATGAAACGGACGCATTGGATGACGATACAAACATGATCAGAAATCACGAAAACGGCGGGAAATCCGTCACCTTTGACCCAAACACATTATATGCTCAAGTGCGGAAAGAAGGCAAAACGAAATTTTAATACAATTACTTTTATAGAACCAAAGTCCATTTTGAAGTTGCATGGTCGATCATCATTCCCAAGGTCGGCTAAACTATGTTTTATTTCATCTCCTACCTTTACAGTTATATTGTGCTATTTGACATTTTTATTTGTATATATTATATCATAATATATATGTGTAATTGTTTATTTGAGATGTAATCTAATTAAATAAATATGTGTTTCGTTAAAAATTATCTTTTAATCATTTAGACTCCAGTAATACGGTCAGAGTCAATGACCACCATATTCATTATGTAAACTGAATGTGTGTTTGTCGTGCTGCTAGCTACCCATTCCAATTAGACTCCAGTAATACGGTCAGGGTCAATGACCACCATATTCATTCTTTTTTTTTTTTTTTTTTTTTTTTTTTTTTTTTTTTTTTTTTTTTTTTTTTTTTTTTTTTTTTTTTTTGTCTCCCTTGCTCAAAATGGCGTAGGACGTGTTTTGTTTTTAGAGCCACCGAACTGTAAATAATAGTAATTAACTGATGAATTAGCGTTGTTATAGTGTTGTTTTCGCAAGGACGTGTAATTAAGGAAATATTTGGACATATTTGAACATATATTTGACTCGTGAGTAACTTGTATGTGTGACTATTGTGTATATAGAATATTGTATAAAAACGTTAACTTTGACCCTAGTTGACCTTAATGTTAATTGAAGGTACACGAATTGGGGGCACGCTGAAAATTTCAAACTCTATACTGCAGAGCAAAGTTTACGCATCATTGCTGTTACTCTGTACTAGTCAACACCAAGTATACCAAAATGAATCCCGATCAGTGTAATGCATCAACTCCAATGACGGTTGATGACATGAACACCAAGAAACGGGAATTATCGTCACCATTTACGGATGCTGAACTAAATCCCGAGAAGAAAAATAAACATGCAAGTGAATTAGACTCCTCCTATATATCAGACATAATAGAAACACCATTACTTAAAACCAAGCCTGTTCATCTTGCCGATAGTGACTTTAAGAGAATCGCCAGCATGGTCAAAGAAACCCTTACATGTCAGGTTGAATCACTTGTACAGTCAATTGTAGAAGGTGTCACACTTTCGATGAACAAGAAAATATCGGAACTCGAAACCAACAACGCGAAACTGTCAGCTGAAGTCAAGCGATTGAATGACAGGATTGCAAAGCTTGAAACCTCATCGGATGAAGCCGAACAATATAGTAGGCGCAACTGCTTACGCATTGTTGGCCTTCCCGAATCACCCGAGGAGAGCACAGATAACCTTGTTATTGAAATAGCCAAAGCTTGTGATTCTGAAATTTCGATTTCGGAAATTGACAGGTCACATCGAGTCGGCAAGCCAGTCAACGGCAGACCAAAGGCCATCATTGTAAAGTTTTCTTCTTACCGAGCTCGTGACAAATTTTTCCGCGGCAGATATAAACTCAAGGACAATAAGCGATTTAATCGTGTTTTTATTAATGAGGATCTGACTCATCATCGGAACCAACTTTTTCACAAAGCCAGGCAACTTGTGAAAGACAAGTTTATCTCGCAGGCATGGACAACAGATGGACGAATCTTCATCAAGGATAAGAACGGGTCTCGCTCCATTATAACAAAATCTTCGGACTTGGACAATTTTTCGTAAATGCCACGCTTTATTTGCTGGCTAGTGTATTTTCAGTCAGTTAACCGTGCACGTTTTTCAGTTGGTCTCTTAACAAAGAGACATAACAAATTATTATACATGTTGAACTATTTTAATGACAGTTATGTTGCCATAATGCGTACTTTACACAATAGGTAGACCAATAGTGAAATGCTATAACCATGTGGTGTGCTGAGCTCAATCAAACAAAACAGAAAAGATGAAAATTAAACATTAATATCAAATAATATTCTGTATAAAACTGTAAATTGATTTTTTGATTATCTCTGTCTAAATATGTATTTATGCGCAGACTGGCTCTTACATTGTATCATGATGATATTGTTTTGCTTTGATGTGATGCACATATATGATAAACTGCGATACGTATGTTCTATATATCATGGTCACGCCTTTGTCCAAAACAAGTGGGGTCAATATGTATTTAAACCATAATGGTTATGAGTACTGTCCAATGATGAATTTGTGTATTGAAACATACTGGTATATACATTGTAATATGATGAATATGTATACTGTGCCGTGAGGGGAATGTGTATTGTACAAAGAATGTATGTCTACTGTACTATGATAGGTGTGTATATAATACTATGTATGTCCGTATTGCTATTATATGCGTATGCATTGCACAGTGATGGTACCTCTGTATTTCTATTATTGGTTCGTATATTATGCCAAGATGGGCACGCCTGTATTGCTGTGATGAGTGTGTCTATTGTGCCGTGGGTATATAATGCATTGTGTGTATATTGCGCCATGATGATGTGTATAGTGTCATGAGGTGTACGTATATATTGTATGAATATTGCACAACGACTGTACGTCTATATTGTTCGAATATTGCACCAACGATGGGTGTGTATATAGTTCATGATAGGTACGTCTGTATTGCTATTATGGGTATGTGTATTATGCCATTGAAGGTACGTTCTTTATTTAAGTATACAATCGTTAGATTTAAGCATATAGATTCAACACAATATAATTTTCATTTCACTTTATTATCTGTTTGTAAATGTTTGGCTCTTCAAGCAATATTGATGAATACAATGTCACCATCTTTCATTCTTCTTAATCTGATTATTTGCTTTTTACATTTCTCATTCATATACTACAATCTCTTTCTTTTCTCATCTTTTTCTCTTTACTCTTTTTTGGAAGGGTTGTTTATTGGGCCGATGCTTCTAGAATGCACATCTTTCCGATTGTCACTCATTTATATACGTGTTGTGATGTTACCCAATGGGTAGTGATGTAAATGCATGGAGGGTGGCTATCGGAAATTTTTACAATAGAAATCATCACGTTTTGATGGCACATGTGTTTAAAAGTTATCCATTGATGTTTTATTTGTTGATGTTTCTTAAACGACTACAATTTACAATCGCAAATGCTTTTAATCATTGCAATAATATAGCAGTTGAAAGTATTTTAAACATAAGATTTACCATTGTAATTACTTTGTTAGTGCTCATGTCTGGAGATGTAGAGTTAAATCCTGGACCCTTCACAGAAAATAGACAACACTGTCTTTCATTTTTACATTTAAATATACGTAGTATCCGAAACAAACTAGAGTATATAAAGCAACATTTTTTGGACTTCGATATTATTTGTTTTACAGAATCTCATTTAACTACCGTTATTACTGGGATTGATTTAGACGGATACTCTGAACCATTTCGTAAAGATAACACTGCACACTCTAGTGGACTTCTGAGTTATATATCTACTAAGCTTATGTCGAAACGAATGTTAATTTTAGAATGTCCCTTTGTTGATAGTATATGGGTAGAGGTGAACTACGGGCGGGAAAGCTTTTTACTTTGTAATGTGTATCGTCCTCCAAATACGCCTGTTTCATTTTGGAACTATTTCAGTATAAGTATAGAAAAAGCACTTGATCTATCCAAAAATATTGTCATCGTCGGCGACATAAACGAAGATCAATTTAATATAAATAATTATCACTTAAAGAATGTCATGCTTATCAATAACTTAACTAATGTTATAACTGAACCCACCAGAACAACGCGTACCTCATCAACTCTTATTGACCCAATTATAATCTCAGACACATATACCAGTTTGAATTCTGGTACTTTAGATGTCCCAAACGAAATAAGTGATCATAAAGCTACATATGTTTTTATCCCTTTTGTTAATATTTTACCCACTATTGTTACTCGACAGGTTTGGTTTTATAATCGGGGTGATTATGAGAAAATGAACGAATTGATAATCAATTTTAACTGGGGTTTTTTGAACACATGTTCTGTAGACTTGGCCTGCGAGCGTTTTACTGAATCTATTTTAGTTTTGATGCAATCTTGTATTCCTTCTAAAGAAGTACAAATTCGACCAAATGACAAACCATGGTATGACTCAGAAATAAGACGACATTCAAGACAACGTGACAGACAAAAGACAAAGGCCGTAAGGACTCAAAAGACAGAAGCATGGACAAAATACAAACAATTAAGGAATAAAGTTAATAATTTGAAAACACATGCTAAAGAACAATATTTTAATAATATTGAAAACACTGTTTTAGATGCGAATGTGTCAAATTCTAAATTATATTGGAAACTACTTAAACAGTTTATTAAATCTAACAAAAACTCAGAAATAATTCCTCCACTAAAATATACATCTGTTAATGGTGAGGATTCAGTCTATTTTAATGATGCAGATAAAGCTAACTGCTTAAACGACTATTTCGTCTCCATCTCAACAATAGATGAAAATATAAACAATAATACTCTACTTCCAGAGTGTATCTTTAAAACTAATAATACCATTGCAAACATGATCATTACTGAATCAGACATAATTGATATTATCGGTACTTTAGACCCAAATAAAGCTGTCGGAGAAGACAAAATTAGTCACAGAATTTTACAGTTTACTAAACACACTATATCTAAACCCCTGTCTATGTTATTTAATAAATCCTTACTTGAATGTAAATTTCCAGAGTCATGGAAGTCAGCTACTGTAATGCCTCTTTTTAAGAAGGGTCAAACAAACGTGCCATCTAATTATCGGCCAATATCTTTATTAAGCTGTGTTGGTAAACTTATGGAAAGAGTTGTCTACAAACATATTTATAATTTTCTGATTGAAAATAAACTAATTTACAAATTGCAATCCGGATTTCTTAAGGGACATTCGACAGTTTACCAACTCATAGACATCTATAACCAAATTGCTCAAGGATTGGATTCCAGACAATACACTTGTATGATCTTTTGTGATGTATCAAAGGCATTTGACCGAGTTTGGATCAAAGGTCTATTATTCAAGTTAAGGCAAAATGGAATAAGAGGAGATATATTGAAATGGATCGAAAGTTATTTAGTGAAACGGAAACAAAAGGTTTTTATTGGTTCAAGTGTGTCAAATATTAAGGAAACATCTGCTGGTGTTCCCCAGGGTTCGGTCTTAGGTCCTTTATTTTTTCTTGTGTACATTAACGATATTGCAGAACATCTCTTAAGCATAACTCGTATTTTTGCAGACGATACATCGCTTGCATCTACAGCTTCTAACTTACCAGATTTAGAAGGTATTCTTAATCATGATCTTACTGTCATATCGCAGTGGTCCAAGCAGTGGTTAGTAAATTTTAACCCGAACAAAACAGAAGCAATTATGTTCACACTAAATAAAAATGTTTCTTATCCATTTTTAATTTTTGATAATGTCCCAGTAAAATTTGTTGATCACCACAAACATTTAGGCATAACTTTTAGTCATAATGCAAAGTGGCACCATCATATAGATAACATTGTAAATTCGGCTTGTAAGATTTTGGGAATGATGCGTAAAATTAAATTCCTGTTAAATAGAAAATCACTCAACCAAATATACATTTCATTTCTCAGACCCACTCTAGAGTATGCATCAGTTGTTTGGGATGGCTGCACTCATTACGAAAAGGACAGATTGGAGAAAGTACAAAATGAGGCAGCGCGTATTGTTACAGGGTTAACTCGTTCTGTGTCTATTCAAAAATTGTATACCGAAATCGGATGGCTGTCTTTGTCAGAGAGAAGAAATTATCAAAAATTAATTACGGCATATAAAATTAAAACTGGCTTATTACCGGACTATCTTAATAATTTAATTCCTGAAACAATAGGTGTTAATATACCATACAACCTTAGAAATGCATCCGATTACATAGTTCCAAATATGAGAACACAATTATATGCAAATTCATTTATTCCCTCGTGTATTTCTTATTGGAACACCCTTCCTCTACACATACGTTGCTCAGAATCATTAATGTCCTTCAAACGTATTTTAGTCACCAATTTCTTTAACGTACAACCAGTGCCACAGTATTATCTTACTGGAAATAGAAAGTTATCTTTAATACACGCACGCATTAGAAATGGGTGTAGTAATTTAGGTTTTGATAAATTTACAAATCGACTAACAACAGATTCTAGATGCCCGGGTTGTGGTAACGAAAAAGAAGACGTCGAACATTATTTTATGAAATGTATTATATTCTCAAATGAACGAATCCGACTTTTTAGAGCCACACGTCGATTTCATCCTCTAAGTCATCATACTTTACTGTTCGGTAAAGACACTTATACTGACGATGAAAACTCATTTATATTCACATCTGTGCAGCAATTTATCAAAGACTCAAAACGATTTGATATTAATTAACTAAAGAATATATGTGCATAAAAAGTTGGCCTGATGACGATTCTTCTAATTATAGGGTATATTTAGATTATCTTATTATTATATCATACAACCATTATTTCCAATTTCCTTTTTCTTTCTTACTAAATCCTTTTTCTCTATAATAGTTATCTAATATCTAAACTGTTTTATTTATAATATGTTGTTTATCTGCAATTGTCATTTTGAGTATTTGTAATTCATTTTGTGTAGGGAAGGGCCGTAACTAATGTTGGTAGAACTTGTGGCCCAACCCTTTTGCTTATATATGTATATATATATATATATGTTAAAAGGCAATAAAATATGTTTAAACTAAACATATTCATTATGTAAACTGAATGTATGTTTGTCGTGCTGCTAGCTACCCATTCCAATTGAACTCCAGTAATACGGTCAGGGTCAATGACCACCATATTCATTATGTAAACTGAATGTGTGTTTGTTGTGCTGCTAGCTACCCATTCCAATTGGTCTCCAGCAATACGGTCAGGGTTAATGACCACCATATTCATTCTGTAAACTAAATGTGTGTTTGTCGTGCTGCAAGCTACCCATTCCAATTGGACTCCAGTAATACGTTCAGGGTCAATGACCACCATATTCATTATGTAAACTGGATGTCTGTTTGTTCTGCTGCTAGCTACCCATTCCAATTGGACTGCAGCAATACGGTCAGGGTCAATGACCACCATATTCATTATGTAAACTGAATGTGTGTTTGTCGTGCTGCTAGCTACCCATTCCAATTGGACTCCAGCAATACGGTCAGGGTCAATGACCACCATATTCATTATGTAAACTGGATGTGTGTTTGTTGTGCTGCTAGCTACCCATTCCAATTGGACTCCAGTAATACGTTCAGGGTCAATGACCACCATATTCATTATGTAAACTGAATGTGTGTTTGTCGTGCTGCTAGCTACCCATTCCAATTGAACTCCAGTAATACGGTCAGGGTCAATGATCACCATATTCATTATGTAAACTGAATGTGTGTTTGTCGTGCTGCTAGCTACCTATTCCAATTGCAGCTACCAAAACTATTTTTATTAACTTTCAAAGCGTTGAGTTTTATTAACTTTCAAAGTGTTGATTTTTAATAACTTTCAAAGCGTTGATTTTTTCATGATGTCTGACTATATTTTGTTCAAAACAACCCTAAAATCAAAATCAAGCAAAACACACAACAGTTATCGACCTACTAACATGAAAATTACTGGAACGTAGCCATGAACATGAACAGACAAATAATAAATAGCACTTATAGACAGATAATCACCTACTAAGTAGCCCAGAAATGTTCTATTTTAATCAAGCTAAGCTTGTATTTTATTCCCTCACTAAACGTCAAGTGGGGACTGAACTTGTTTTCGAGTGGAAACCATATCAGAGACACAAAATGGAAAGTATGAACCGTTTTGGGGGAACGTCATAACTCATTAATTGGTTTTGAAATGGAAATTCTTTAAATCAGACTGTTTCCCATATTATTTTCGTATGTAAGAGCATTCCCCTGCAGGGCCCCTTTATAAACCAGCCCCTTGATTTGTCCTTTAGATAAAAAAAATTAAGGTGGGGGGGGGGGGGGGGTGTGTGGGGTTGGGGCGGGGATGAGTAAATGAATGCGAAAATGAAATCCGTTTACCCAATAGTATTCCTATGTCAAAGGAAAATGCCATTTGAATGGACTCTATACATTCCAGCTCGACCCAGGGTCGTATTCACCAACCATTCTTAAGAATATTCTTAGACTTAAGGTTGAACATCCAAATTTCACCATGGCAGATAGAATAAGTGGGAGAGTTTATTTGACTATATATTAGTTGTCCCTACATGCTTGCAAATGTTTGTCTCCAAAAATGATCTCTAAGTGTGTTTTTCAATATTTATTCTCGAGTTCAAGTTTTAAAATATTCTTAAGATTGGTTGGTGAATACCACCTCTGATGCGCCTCAAATGATAACATTCAGTACTGCTTTAGGCTGCAGACTAAATAGCAGTTCATATGAACTTTGCGCTTTCTTTGCAACTGAGCTAAAAAAAATAGAAATATCACTGAAGGTGATGAATACTCCCAGATGACACAGTTATTGCACCCTTTTGCTGCCCGCTTTGACACAGCGAACCAATTAGAGTAACAGATGTGGGTGTTTGACGCTTATATAGCCCAAATATGCTTCTGGAGGCTCAACTGGCTTGGTACCAATCACCCTTGTGAGGTTTCATTGAATTCCGGTCAGCGGTTACCGACAAATAGCGACCACAAAAATATATGAATGAAAAATTCAAAGGGCCATAACTCGTTCTATTCTCGGCAATATGTCTACAATATGTACAACTGGGCCTGGTTCCAGTCATCCTTGTGAAGTTTCATTGAATCCCGGCCGACGGTTGCCAAGGAATAGCTATCACAAAAAGTGTCAACATGACGGACAGACCGACCGACCGACCGACGAGCGTGACTCCTATAAAGCCCCATATACTTTGTATCTGAGGGTATAATAAGAAAAAATAATTGTAAAGCAAATGACTAACAAGACTAGCTGCAAGACAGCGTGCTTTGATACGTTACACCGGTGACGTATATGTACACTGGTTACGCGCATATTCGAATCATTGTTTTTGATAGGCATCTGGTCGAGCTGGAGATCGAACCCACAACCTCTAGTGTCAGCAAATAACATTATATCCACTGTACTACCACCCGCTGGAAAGTTACTATAAATTTGAATACTATTTCTACAATTATCTTAACAGATGAACATATAATGATTAAATGCGACGTAGAATAAAAAAATACTTTGGTCAGTAGAAATAAAGGAGAACAATTAAAGTGATGAGTACATCTTTTAATATAAAACATATATAACATTTTAGTTAATATTAGACAGCTGGACAATAATACACAACCAAGTTGATCAGTACAAAACATTAAAAATCATAAAAAAACCCCATGTAAAATCAGCCCACAAACGCATATCTACATATTGAACGGAACAGCTAACCCGCCACCTGGCATGGCATTTTGTGTATTTCCTTGTAAAGTACCAAAGGAATTTCCTTGAAATTTAGACTTCAATAATGAAGAACATTTAGGCTATGAAAAATCAATACATAATGTATGTTAAAGTCATAAACAAAGTATAATAACTCTACTCAATGTATTAACGAAGATATTGAAAATACAAAAAATGGCAGGTTAGCTGTTCAGTATACTTAACTCCCAATACCCAACTAATATAGTTTTTATATCTTCTTTATACTAGAAATCTATTCAACATAGCTCTTCTGTTCATTTTTAAACATTTTGACTGGTTCAATAGTCTGAGAGTTCATGATTACAAACACTCTTCAGAAGATTGAATAGACGCTTTTTTGATCTATTGATTGAATATTTATTGTCATTTTTATGCCATCGAGGGCTAACAGACAATCAGTTAACCTAACCACTGTATCCTGGGATCCGAATGGTTAACCAGTACTAAAGCATATCCCATCTCTGCAATAACTTATAACTTTCCCATTTGAAACAGCGGTGAGAGATGAATGATAATGAGACACAATGTCGTATATCAATCATCACGGAGACTGTTGCCAGGTGGGGATTCAAACTCACAATCCCTGGTAGCGCTATCGACTGAGCTAATCGGGCTCGGTTTAAATGGATGCAGATAAAAGTTTCCTATCCTTCTATATAAATCCTTACACATATCACCCACTTTTCTCACCACAAAGAAAATATGATATGTTTATACAAGCAGACAGACTTTTTAAAGACTTTAATATTTTATTAGAGTGTCACATTATAAAAGTAACAATATAATACATTTTATACGAATACAAATTCTATACCAGGCCAATTTTTTTTCAACTTTTGAGACACTTAAACATGTTCTATTATCACTTGGATACATATATACATAAATGCAATGAAAAGTTCATAATTTATAACAAATGAATACAAATGTAACATTATAATTCAAAATATATAAATATAACATTAACTGCACATTATGTATACATACATTAACTGTATTGTATTAGATTTTTTTTTATCATTTAACAGAAAAAAACAAACATCAATACAAAATAAATACAAAAAAAAGTAGTACATAAAACAGCCCATATATATTTATATTGCAGGGAATCGCCTAGTATTTTCATTTGTTATACCTGAGGTTAATATAATTTATTGTTTTCGTATATTGCCTTAAGTATTGAGTTTATTCAGAATTAAAACATGCAATTCAATAGAGTATAAAGTTGTACTTGCCACTGCGAGTTGATATTTTATAGAATATTTGTTTTAAACATATTTATTTTACATCAATTGTGAATCTACAGTGTGGTCTAGTGGTAGAGTATTTGCCTCACATGTGGAAGGTCTTGGGTTTGATGCCCGGCCTGGTCATACCAAATACTTGGAAAATGTTAATAGAAGCTTCTTCGCATGCTGCTCAGCATTTAGAGGAGAGTTCTATGTCTGATCGGCCCAGTGTCAGTATAATGTGAATTGGTGGGTTATCTAACCATGTGCCTGCTGCACGACACTTTAGTGTGGCAGCACTTTGAATACTGTCTCAAATAAACACCGTTGTGATATGACTGAAAAATTGATGAAATCGCTGCTAAACACCATACAACAACAACAACATGCATAGATTGTGAAATATGTTCTTACAACATAGACAAATCACACTCAAAGTCTTCCTGGGTAGAACCAGTACGAAGCACATGTGGATAAAGTGTCTTGCTCAAGAGGACTACATAAAGCCATGGCAAAAGATCGAACCCACAACCCACTGATCATGGGTTGGATGCTCTACCGCTGGACCACAAGCTCCAATATTTGATACAGGAAGCTAGGTGGTGCTACAACAGATAATGAAATGGGCGAGTTAAAACATTATACAATACAAGTTAGTATCACATCTATATACTCCCGTACAAGACAATACATGTGTATTTCAAATCTATAGGCACATATATAACCCAATACATGTATGTATCACATCTATAATGTATGAACATATACAACCTAATGCAGGTGTGTATCACATCTGTATGCATATATACAACCCAGTACAAGTGTGTATCACATCTATATGCACATATACAACCCAAAACAAGTGTGTATCACATCTATATGCACATATACAACCAAATACAAGTGTGTATCACGTCTATATACATCCATACAACACAACAGTGTATCCCATCCATATGCACCCATACAACAAAACACATGTGTATTTCAAATCTATAAACTCATATAAAACCCATCCGGAAAGAGTTTTCACATCTAGAAACACCTGTAAATCCCATTTACAAGTGTACATTGTAATTTGTGCTTGTATAGAGTATAGAGATTGTGTATCACACATTTACAATGGTGTATCACACATTTACAAGTGTACATCACAGTAATTTGTGCTTGTATAGTGTATAGAGATTGTGTATCACACATTACAAGTGTACATCACAGTAATTTGTGCTTGTATAGGGAATAGAGATTGTGTATCACACATTTACAAGTGCACATCACAGTAATTTGTGATTGTATTGTGTATAGAGATTGTGTATCACACATTTACAAGTGCACATCACAGTAATCTGTGCTTGTATAGAGTATAGAGATTGTGTATCAGACATTTACAATGGTGTATCACACATTTACAAGTGTACATCACAGTAATGTGTGCTTGTATAGTGTATAGAGATTGGTTATCACACATTACAAGTGTACATCACAGTAATGTGTGCTTGTATAGAGTATAGAGATTGTGTATCACACATTAACAAGTGTACATCACAGTAATGTGTGCTTGTATAGTGTATAGAGATTGTGTATCACACATTACAAGTGTACATAACAGTAATGTGTGCTTGTATAGAGTATAGAGATTGTGTATCACACATTAACAAGTGTACATTACAGTAATTTGTGCTTGTATAGTGTATAGATTGTGTATCAAACATTTACAAGTGTACATCACAGTAATGTGTGCTTGTATAGGGTATAGAGATAGTGTATCACACATTTACAAGTGTACATCACAGTAATGTGTGCTTGTATAGGGTATAGAGATAGTGTATCACACATTTACAAGTGTACATCACAGTAATGTGTGCTTGTATAGTGTATAGAGATTGTGTATCACATTATACAAATGTACAGGATAAAAGTTTCAAAATGAGTGATCACATATAAACAAAAATAAATTAATTCAGGGTCTCTATAATACATTTCTAACACATGGGTCCGCTGTGGCCATCAGTGGTCTAAGGCGCCATCTCAAGATCACTTACCTTTCACTGCTAAGGTCATAGATTCCAGTCCCGCCCACTCCAAACACTTTACAGTGAGAAAGTTTTCCAGCTACTTGCGGAAGGTTCTACACAGATTCAGTCTGAAGTCTTCCTTCACCAATACAACTGGATATGCCAAATATAAACTGAAATTTGTTGAAAATGGCATTAAGCTCTAATCTATAATACACATAGGATATCTTGTCATACTTAGAGGGTCTTTACCATACATGTGTCATAAAGACCCATATTAAATGATTTTAAAAAAAAAAGCCCATATAATTGTATGACATAGTATGCATAGTATTACAATTAATAAATAATAGACCACATATACTATACTATACACATACACTCATATATATGTGTATTACAATTAATCGATGATTGATCACATATACTACACTATACACATACACTCATAATGTCATATGCATTGCCAGCAATACATAATGTACATACACTTGACCAACACAACAAGAACACAGAATATAGAACAATCTATATTAAAGCACTATTTGATCACAACTTCAACCAACTGGCTATATATTATGCTGTTAACAAAACTATACAGTAAACTCAAGGGTTGGGAGTACAATGTAGAACTTGTATAATTAACTCCTTTACTAAATAACTCTGAACACATATAATATATATGTTAAATATACATCTTTCACAACTACGGTGCATGTGTGTGTGCAAATGTGCATGACTGTGTGCATGTATGTGTGTTTGTTTGTTTGTGTTTAAATGATAAATGTTATTTGATAAAATGTTTCCTGAATTATAACAAGAGTATTTTGTGGATGATAAATAAAACATTAATTGATGAGTTGCAAGTGCTTGTATTGCTTTAAACATACTTTCACTATCATGAAACATGTTACGGGAGAGGTACCAGCATTATTTGGTATATTTAATGTTCTGGTACCAGCATTATCTACTATATTCCATATCATTATACCGGCAATATTTGGTACTAATATATTTTATATCATGATACCAGCATTATCTGGTACTAGTATATTTCATACTATGGTACCAGCATTATTTGGTACTAGTATGTTTCATATCACAGTACCAGCATTATTTGGTATATTTCAAATTATGGTACCAGCATTATTTGGTACTAGTATATTTCATATCATGGTACCGGCATTATCTGGTATATTTTATATCATAGTACCTGCATAATTTGGTATATTTCATATTACGGTGACAGCATTATTTGGTACTAGTATATTTTATATCATTGTACCAGCATTATCTGGTATATTTCATATCAAAGTACCAGCATTTTATTTGGTATATTTCATATCCTGGTACCAGCATTATCTGGTATATTTCAAATCTTTGTACCAGCATTATTTGGTATATTTCATATCATGGTACCAGCATTATTTGGTATATTTCATATCATGGTACCAGCATTATCTGGTATATTTCATATCCTGGTACCAGCATTATCTGGTATATTTCATATGGTAACAGCATTATCTGGTAATAGTATATTTCATATCATGGTACCAGCATTATCTGGTATATTTCATATTGTGGTACCAGCATTATCTAGTATATTTCATATTGTGGTACCAGCTCTATTTAGTATATTTCATATCATGGTACCAGCAGTATCTAGTATATTACATATCATGGTACAAACATTATCTGGTATATATCACATCATGGTACCAGCATTATCTGGTATATTTCATATCATGTTACCAGCATTATCTGGTACAAATATATTTCATATCGATGTATCAGCATTATCTGGTACTAGAATATTTCATTTGTGGTATCAGCATTATCTGGTACTAGTATATATTATATATTGTGGTACCAGCATTATCTGGTACTAGTATATTTCACATTGTAGTACCAGCATTATCTGGTACTAGTATATTTTATATTGTGGTACCAGCACTATCTGATATATTTCATATCATGGTACCATTATCCTCTTGGATATTTCATATCATGGAATCAGCATTATTTGGTATATTATATGTCTTGGAACCAGCATTATCTTGTATATTTCAAATCATGGTACCAGCATTATCTGGTATATATTATATTGTGGTACCAGCATTATCTGGTTTATATCATATGGTACCAGTATTATCTCATACTACTATATTTCATACTATGGTACCAGCATTATCTGGTACCTGTTTATTTCATATCATGGTACCAGCATTATCTGGTATATTTGATATGCATAGTACCAGCATTATCTCGTATGTGTATATTTCATATCATGGTACTAGTATCATCTGGTATATATCATATCATGGTACCAGTGTCATCTGGAATATATCATATCATGGTACCAGTGTCATCTGGAATATTTCATATCATGGTACCAGTGTCATCTGGAATATTTCATATCATGGTACCAGTGTCCTCTGGAATATATCATATCATGGTACCAGTGTCATCTGGAATATTTCATATCATGATACCAGTGTCATCTGGAATATTTCATATCATGGTACCAGTGTCATCTGGAATATTTCATATCATGGTACCAGTGTCATCTGGAATATATCATATCATGGTACCAGTGTCATCTGTAAAATATCATATCATGGTACCAGTGTCATCTGGAATTTATCATATCATGATACCAGTGTCATCTGGAAAATTTCATATCATGGTACCAGTGTCATCTGGAATATATCATATCATGGTACCAGTGTCATCTGGAATATATCATATCATGGTACCAGTGTCATCTGGAATATTTCATATCATGGTACCAGTGTCATCTGGAATATATCATATCATGGTACCAGTGTCATCTGGAATATTTCATATCATGGTACCAGTGTCATCTGGAATATATCATATCATGGTACCAGTGTCATCTGGAATATTTCATATCATGGTACACTAAATAAAACATGCTTAATACAAATAACTCGACACAAATCGGAATGAATAAAGATCAACACAAAAATAATATGACAAAATTAAAGGACGGACACTTAATAAATTGGTTATTAATATAAAAAAATGCAAAATTGCTTTAACTTATAATGCTGTTTAAGATAATAATTATTTACAAGAAGTCCTTGACCTTCATAAGCTCTCCTGACACAATCTGACTCATTTTTTAATACCAGACAGAAATAAACATAGGACTACAGTTCATCTCAAAAATCATCACCAGACTCACTTTTGATATAAGCAGTTTATCAATAACATAGCATCAGGTGTTTTAATGGGCAATCAGAGTATTAAACATATTCCCTTGATCCCATTGTCTTATTTTAGTAATGGTGACCTTAACTATAGATCCTTGACCTTAAAAGCTGTCCAATGCTTTCATTTTACATATACAATTTACATATGGAATTTCAAGGTCTATTAATTAAGGTGAACTCAAATGACTGAGCACTGACACTTTTTATCTATTTTGAGCAACAGTGACCTTGACATTGAGTGAATCACCTCAAAAACAATATCATGCTTCCTTTGTAGTTTACATTTATTTGTAACCATACAACTCATTGCAAACATGTATATAAGAATTAACCAGTGGTATTGTATCAGAATACAAGTATCTCAAGTTATTGAGTGAAAACACATTTTTCAATTTCATGTTACAGTGGCCTTAACCTTGAAAAAAATGGACTCAAAAACAAAGCAAAGCTTTATTTTCATTCAAGTAATATACCTTAGTTAAAAAATTCAAAATATCTTAATGGTAATTCAAGTTATTGAATGGGAACCATTTTCTGTTTTATATAGTAACAGTGAACTTGACCTTCGGCTAAGTGACCTCAATAACAACACAAAGGTTCCTTTTTAATGTATTATGTGAATGTTCTATAAATATAATCAAAACATATGAATGGAAAACTGATGTTATTGACCAAAAATGTAAAAAAAACCCTCTGATTTAAGTCAAATCTTTTCAGACAAAGATAAAAAAAAGTCCTTTTATATTATTTAACTCAAAGAATAATGAGACATTTCAACTTAAACAACTTCATGCAAAATTGGTGTACTGTTTCTTGTCATAAGTAAAATACATGGAGTTAAGACTAGATATTCCAAATGTTGTATAATCTTAACTTCTTTTTTTTCTTCTATTTTGAATGGGTTTTTACACCATTTTAAACACATTTCATGTTATATATGGCATATCGAGTTTTATAGATGGAGGGTGACCTCAGACTGAATCTAGTTTAGTTTCTCAGCTGAGACACCCTTCTTGAAATTAAGAATGTTTTTAAAAAAACATCTAGATATTAAATGTAATTTTACAGTCATATTTTATGAAAATTCAATGAGCAGTGTCAGAGCATTAGCTATCACAAACAAACATTTATCTACAGACAGACACAGAATGATGCACCGTGTCATTAGATCTGCTTATCTTAGAGCTAATGATAAACTTGTCTATTATAAAACATTATCACAGATTTTAAGTTTCTTTGTTATTTGTATACAGGATTACATCCAATGAACATTAAACAAACATAACAATTTATAAAACAACCCATCCACCACACATAGATTATCTGTTATCTGTCTTATAATGAAGCATTTATTACCACCCCATTCCTTAATCCCCACAATACAACTTTTTTCCTTGACCCCTCAATACAAATATTTGCCATGACCCCCACCCTACCAAAAAATATTTTCCTTGCCCACCCTACAAATATTTTCAAGAATGGTAATAACTGTTATGAATTACATGACCTTCCATTCCAGAATGGCAATACCCATGTCACTGTCAGGAAAACAGCAGCTGTCTAGGGACAACACAGCTAGTCTACTTCCACTGTGTCAGAGTATTGCAATTAAATTGCCAGAAGAACAATAAGCACATATTAATAATATAAGTATGAAGGTCTAAATACTTGACCTAAATATGGAGCATAATTGTCAATAAAGATCATTGTATATAATACTTGACCTCCATGTTCTCTAAGTGACCTTTCCAACAGGGTCAACCATGTGAAGGGTTATGATGACAGATGTGACAGTTACGTTATTATCTGCAGATGAAAAATAGGTTTACCCCAGAATAAGAACAAATTCTCTATCTTCTTCAAATAATTAGTCAAGACAAAAAGTTAAAAATATGAGTAAAACAAAGAGATAGACAATGTCTAGCAGACAAAGTCTGTCCCAATCCCTTATATCTCTCCAATAAGGTCTGTTAAATTTAAATGAAAAAGCAGGGAATTCCACACCTGTCCCACAATCCATAGTACTTTAATGCTTAGGAACCAAACTGTGACATCATTCAACATCATCCTTGAACCAACTGACCAATCAACATGCTCATATCTCACTGCTGTGTAACAGACCCAAGCGAGGAGAGCTGGGTCTGTTCTACAGTCCTTAACAGACATGGAAGCCCAAATGCTGCCAATTGTATAACAATTCAGCTTGTCACCTACATGTCGGGGATTAGTGCAAAACTAGTCTATACACCATTTTGTCTATAGTGAGTTAAACTAATATTGCATTTAGCCCTCTGTGTAGTTCACAAGAAAAGCATGCTGATACAAATAATGAATGCTGTAAAGTTCAGTGAATACTCAACCATAAAAACAAATAAATTTAACTATTGTATATAGCAATAAGGCATCAAAGATGGTATATCTGTGTGAAATTTAAATATACATAATAATTTTATTTTGCTTTCTTTTATCTCTTTGAAACTTTATACACATGTATATATAGATGCTACAATGTAACACACTTACAGATGCTACAATGTAACACACTTACAGATGCTACAATGTAACACACTCACAGATGCTACAATGTATCACACTTACAGATGACAAAATTAACACCATGTTGTCTTTACATTGATCAGTGAATATAATGCTATACTGAATATCAGGTCTTGGATAATATACATAAAAACTTTTATTAACTCCACACTTGACTTTTTGTTGTTTTCTATAAGTGCTGAATAAAAATTTTTTAAGAGGATTTAGCGCCATTTTCAACACATTTAAGGTTAAATATGGCATATTCAGTTTTTTTTGTGAGGTAAACCTAAGAAGAATCTGAGTAGAGCCACTGTATTTCTGCAAGTAACTGGCCAACTTTCTCACATAAAGTTCTTGGAGAGAGCTGGACCCGAACCTATGACCTTAGTGATGAGAGATAAGATATCTTGAGATGGCTCCTTATACCACAGAGGACCCATGTGTGGGGTTAAAAAAGTTGTTAAGTATATTCTGATATATGATAAAATAATCAATTTTGTTCTATCACACAAACATAATGAGGTATCTTAATGCTAAATGCATACAATACGTTTCACACAACGAAATTAAAGAAATCTGTATTTTGATTGGATGATTCACTTTGTAATATCACATAACTGAGCTTATAAGGTGAACACGGTTTCACCCTATTGCAACATGTACAACATCACAATATTACACATGCCTTGGACTGGTGGTCGCCACTGTATTTGTTAGTCCGAATTTGTTTCTGCACACTATTTACACTTCTAGCTTTTTGGACGACATTATAAATATTTCCAGAAGATTCTCCGGATGTTTCACTTTGGTCGTCTGATTTTGGTAATGGCTTTAACAGCAACGTTTTGTCTATCTGAAAGTCATCCAAGTCTTTACCTGTGCTGAGAAATTCTTGTTCTCGTTTATAGATGTCTTCTGCTTCAGCTAAAAGCTTGTCTACAAGCTCTTCTGTGATTGGATGACTGGTGATCCTCACGCCAGAAAACTCAAATTTTACCCGGTTTACTTGAAATAAGATAAAAACAAAATGTCATCACTTACATGTACAATGATGCCAAATAGGTAATACACATATTAGAATATTCTAATTTATTTTAGCTCAACAGCTAAGAAAGCTCAAAGCTTATGTGAACTGCTCTCGAGTCAGCTTCCTTGGTAGAACCAGTACTGAGTGTGTTTTTTTTTAAGAGACATTGGGTCGAGCTTTGGATCAAACCCTCAACCTCTTGGGTAAGCAGCCCACACTCTATCCACTTCACTATCACCCTGTTTATTATATTGTATAATATTTAATTCAAATGAATGAATCATATATAGGTCTCTTTTGTGCATTTGAAGTTAATTAATGTGATGTTGACAATATATTTAACAAGAAGAAAATGGAGAAAATTTATTTCTCCCACCTGTAACCTTTTACCCAGTTTAGGAGATGAACAGAGAAAATATATTTTCAATACCAAAAAAATATAAATGCCTTAAAAACCACTGAACCAGACAGCCACAACAACATGCACAGCTAGACTTCATACTACTAATACCGCTTACAAAGTTTCATCAAAATCCAACAAACAGTTAAGAAAATGAAGTGCAGACAAGATTTCTTTTTTAAAACATTGAAAGACACATAATCTTTGGCACTGAACCCCACTAAGATTTGCACCACTAAACTTTAGATTGAAAATTCTTACAGAGTTTCAAGCGGTTAAGGAGATAAAGTGCAGACAAGAATTCTATTTTAAAACATAGAAAGAGCTGTAACTCTTTAAAATGATCAACCCAGAACCTTGCGATGGATTACAAAATTAGACATTAGAAAACATTTCGTTAAAAGTCCAAAGAGCAGTTCACGAGATGAAGCGCAAACAAGATTTCTGATGGACAGACAGACTGGACAACTAAAACAGTTTGTACCCACTAAGTGGGAGACATAATAAATATTGTTAAAAATCTAGTTAAAACTTATTAATTTTTAACTGAAAAAAAAATCTGAACATACCATCTGCTGGAAGAATAATGAGGGGAAACAATCCACCAGGTGGCTCAAACATGACTCGTGTTAATGCTATATTACGATTGATTGTCAGATAACAGATTATCATTCTTTCCTCTAAATGCTCCTGGGAATGCGGTATCAGCATACCCCACCCCACAAGGTCACCTACCCGCATGGCTTTCTCAGCTGGAATCAAACAAAATATATCATAAATTTCCTGTATCAGTCTGGACAGTACCCATTGTCACTCAGACTGTTTTATGTATTTCTTATTATAAGAAAGCTTTATTTTTTATTCTTATTCTATAAAGATATAAATTAATAATACATATACATATAACGAAAGTGCATACATATGATAAAAACACAATATATTTTGATTAACTATAACTGCATTAAATCAAATGCAAATACACCGAAATACTTTAAAATCGCAACACTCAAATAAACAGAAATAAAACATCAAGTTCTTTATCAATTTTTTTTTAAATTTATTTTATTAGATAAAATAACATCTTTCTACCTTTCCTGGAAAGTTTCATTAAAATCTATTGCAATTATCACTTATTTTTGTTGATTTGATACCTACAGCCCCATGTTATATTAATTATTATCAAATAAAATAAATTTCAATCAGTCTCTCTAATGGAATAAAATTTTAAACAATAATGAGAAATCAAAAGTAATTCTACAACAGTATCAGTTTAACCCTTTACTCCATAGATGCATGTTTTCCCGCACGAATCACAGAAGGCCTTTGAATACAATGCAGAAAGAGTTCAGATTGCTCATAATGAGCAATCTGAACACTTCCTGCACTGTTTTCCACTCTGTCAGTTAATATAAACATAATTCACCCAATAATTCAAAAGCCTTCTATATTAGGTGTCCAAAGGCATCTATATTAGAGGTGTCCAAAGGCGTCTATATTAGAGGTGTCCAAAGGCGTCTATATCAGAGGAGTCCAAAGGCGTCTATATTAGAGGTGTCCAAAGGCGTCTATATTAGAGGTGTCCAAAGGCGTCTATATTAGAGGTGTCCAAAGGCGTTTATATCAGAGGTGTCCAAAGGCGTCTATATCAGAGGTGTCCAAAGGCGTCTATATCAGAGGTGTCCAAAGGCGTCTATATCAGAGGTGTCCAAAGGCGTCTATATTAGAGGTGTCCATAGGCATCTATATGAAGTAAAGGGTTAAGAGATAATTGTATGCAAAATATCCCGTGATCCTGTACACTACCTTCTCCTATAGCCCAGAAGCGTAGATATTCTAGTCTAAAGTTGGACATCTCCATGTTATCCCGTGTGCATGCCGCTGTCAACGCCACGACAGGAGGGGGACAATCCCCACCAAATTCGTCCAGTACTTCTATCTCAAAATGGTTGAAATCTATATCATAGAATATAACCAATTGTTATCACCAGCGACTAACATGAATAAAGGTTAAATGCATTGTATTTATAATACAATGTATGTTTAACATCTCAAAATGGTTTAAATCTATATGATGTAATATAACAAACTGTTATCACCAGTGACTGACTTAAATTTAAGTTAACTGCATTGTATTTTAATGTACAATGTATGTTTAACACTGTATTAAATAAATTTTCAGTAATAATATGACATTTTAACCATTTTCACACTGAAGTATCTTGCCACAAATACATGGCATTATCCCAACCCAATCACAATGAACCTTAAATTCAAATATTGGAACTAAAACTCAAAGATTATGACAGGACATAAAACTTGAGGAAGAGAACCAGACATGAAGAAAGGAACCTAACATAATGAAGGGAACCAAACTTAGATGTCTAGGCATAAAATATGAGAAAGGGAACCAAAATGAGAACAGCCACAGTGATGCTGCCTCTAAATATATCTTTAAAGAGAACATCTTACATGTGTGAACATTTATTATTGAAATTATTAAATGAGTTGGCAAAAGAACATTATGCCAGGCTCTGTCATGCATCATATCAATTTTGTCAATGAGTTTATGTTTAACTAAATTTTACAGAAAATGAAGCTGAAATATGGGCCATAACTCCTGTAAAATTAGACAATGACAAATATCAAACTTGGAATTGTGTTTTCTTATTATATAGCTACACAACAAAAATTCATATAATAAAATACATAGACACATTCAGAAGTTATTAATCATAACCAGTGTGATGGACGGGCACACAGACTCATGGACAGACACCTACTATTCCTTCATTACTCTTTGACTGACAGGGCATAAAAAAAGTGTGTTAAGTTTTGATCTGACTCAACTCATGGAATGGACATTACAATGAGGTATTCCCCTAAGTATACACCACTGCCATATCTTAGATATGGTGTTAAATTCTAGTAATATACAGATAACACCATTCTTTAAAGACTTTCATTTTTTAGACAGAACTCCTTGAGCCGGACGACCTTTTTCATTCCTTGCTGTTATGTATTCCTATGTGTTCACCATGCAGGAGATATTCGACAATTTTCATTCTTATACTTTACTTGAAAAACGTCTCAAACTAAAAAAGACTGCTTTATCATCAGGATTGGATTTATAAGAACTTAATTCATTTTTGTTTTTATGCATGTGTAAAGAACGTAGAATCACACACAAATCTTATATAAATCTGTTGGACTTTAATCAATTTGACATTCTTTCTTGCATAAAAAACATAAGAACTGATTTTAATTCTGTAATGAAACAAACTGACTATGGTCTAGACTGTGCGGACACTGTATCACGGCAGTCTTCTGGTGCTCCTTCACAGACACCGTATGTGTTTCCATGTCAACTGTACAGTCTTCAGGTAAACACCAATGTTCCAGGTTGCTCTACAAAAAGAAACATCAACACATTAAGCATACAAAGGTGATACAATTATTAGCTTCATCAGAATAAAATCCATTGCTTTAATTATTTTTTTGCTTCAACAGTTCTATGCTTTCAACCACAGCAGTGGTCGTGTGGTAGGGAATCTATCTTGCATATTAAAAATTGTGTGTTTGATTCCTGACAGGGTTATGTTAAAGACATGAAAAAGGATTCTAGAAGCCTCCTTACATTCAAGACTGGTTGGACCAGTGTCAGTATAATGTGACTAAATGGGGTATTACAACATGTATCTGTGGCATGATATTCTAATGCAGGGGTCTAGTGATAAGGGGTATACCAGTAGTTTAATATTCAAGAAACTCTTCTCGGCAATATTAAACTAGACCAATGTTTTTTATCACCTGATGAAAACTCAAAGATGTGCTTTTAATACTTATATTAAAAATTTTACATCATATTTTCTATTTGTTTTCAACAAAATTATTACATTTTTTTCCCATTTTGATATAATTTATACGCATTAACAGACAAAGCCAATGTCATTGTTGGAACAGCGTCGTCAACACATTGAATCTGTGCACATATTTTCATGACATTTTACCGCAAACATCACATGAAACTTATGACATGATGTCGCACAAGCAAAACAAGACCATGCCGCCACTGAAATAAAACACTACCCAGCTGCAAAAGTTTTCCATTAAGAAATGAAATATAGTTAATCCATATCATTCATTTAGAACAATTGCATTAGGAATGTAAATATATGCGAGAATTAAGCAGTCAATTAAATGTAAAACAAAAACAATACTAACAAATGAAAATACAGGGGCCTGTGCAATCCTGTTTTGCCAGTAGACACGTAACTCCACATCATAGCCATTGCCACACAGTGATACCGTGGGGAAGAACTCAGCAGGGTTATTGATGGACAGATACCGTGTTCCTATTGGTTTGTCATTCTTGATGATCAGCACTACAGAGTACCCGCGGTCATCAAATGTTCTTATATCTAAACCTATAGTGTCTCCTGAAAGGTGGTGTATTGACAAAATATTTAACCAAAATACTCGTAACAATAAAGTTTGTGTATATTCAGTTATCAATTGATCTGACGAAAGAAAGACTATTGCACTGCCCACTGGTCATATGGCGTTGTTTGTCCAAGTAAATACAACACAGTATTTTATTCGACATAGTCAGCTTGTCTAAGGAAAATGGAAGTATACAGCAACCAATATTGATCACTGATTGGATAATTGACGGTGATTAATATCAATTAACAATATTTCAGTGTACATAGAAAGAGGAAAAAATGCATGTCTTCAATCTGTTAACTATTTCTTTTCTTTATTTAGAAAATACAGAAAAGTAAAAATAATTATCACAACAAAAGGAATTAATTGAATTAAATTGTATATTCTGATTTTTAAAAATAAAATAGAAGACAATGCTTTGATATTAAAATCACAAAAGTCTTTTGTTTTGTTCATTTGTACATGCAAAACTTGAAAAAGTTTAAGCACTAAGGAAAAGTGTTATTGTTCTACTCACTGAAATAAAAAATTTAAATCAAAACAAATTTTCTTTTAATTAGTGATTATACAATTTGCAGAAAATACATTTTATCAAGTGGAATAAATGCATTAGAATTTTAAGGGAATGTAAACCTTAATAAAAGAGGTTAGAATTTACCTTTACCAAGGGCTTATCAGTAATCCAAGTGGAATAACTACATTAGAATTTTAAGGGAATATAAAGCAACACAAGTGGAATAAATGTCTTTATGTCTGGAATAAATACAAATTTAATGGAATATTAAACTTACCTTCACCAAACCTCTCTCCTTCAATGTTGCCATTAAATTTTTCGTTAAAGTACATTTTCCCGTCTCTGGAGTAGTAGCCCGTTGATGGTGAATGTTTACCAGGATGTTTATTTAACGGGAACTCCGAGTCCCCGACACCTAGGCTGATAGCGGAGTCCTCATCTGAAAACAAGCCGACGATAATATTACAAGTGAACTTGATATAAATAAAGATAGTAAACAAAGTCATGGATAGATGAGTCTTATCAAAGAACAAAAAAGTTTAAACTAATTTTTTTATTTCGATTGTGAAACAAGTTATATTAACTTAGACAAATCATGTTCAAAGTCTTCCTGGGTAGAACCAGTACTAAGCATTTGCGGAGAGAGTGTCTTACTCAAGGACACCACACATGTAGAACCAGTACTAAGCATTTGCGGAGAGAGTGTCTTACTCAAGGACACCACACATGTAGAACCAGTACTCAGCATATGCTGAAAGAGTGTCTTACTCAAGGACACCAAACATGTAGAACCAGTACTCAGCATATGCTCTGAAAGAGTGTCTTACTCAAGGACACCACACATGTAGAACCAGTACTCAGCATATGCTGAAAGAGTGTCTTACTCAAGGACACCAAACATGTAGAGCCAGTACTCAGCATATGCTGAAAGAGTGTCTTACTCAAGGACACCACACATGTAGAACCAGTACTCAGCATATGCTGAAAGAGTGTCTTACTCAAGGACACCACACATGTAGAGCCAGTACTCAGCATATGCTGAAAGAGTGTCTTACTCAAGGACACCAAACATGGCCATGGCAGAGGATAAAACCCACGGCCTGCTGACCATGGGTTCAATGCTCTACCACTGGACCATGTACTCCATGTAGTCCAGCAGCCAAAAACAAACTTTTGATTAAGGTTAAAACAAAGCCAGACATGAATTATTACCTATATATTGTTGTTTACATAGATCTGTTATTTATTTCAAAAGTTTCTATAAAGTTTATGTGCTTATTTTTCTAATTTTGCAAAAGATATATATCAATAACACATACTGTAGTTACTTATGCTTTTCTTATAGTCATACTAATCAATCTTCCAAATCTAGGCCTATCATTCTAAGTGATGTGTACTCCATAATGCAAGTTTGACAGCAATGTACCATGTTGATCGCAGAAATGTAGGATTTACAACCCATGCAGCAAATCATTCAGGGGCAAGGCATCATTATGAACTATTTTTTCTGATTACTTGCACCGTATATCTCCAACAGTTATAATAAAAAACAAAATGGCAATACACTGGTAAAGGCATTCAGAAGCAAAAAGAAACCATGTATTCAAAATTAACCCACTCTTTCCAGACTTACATAGAATCTCATTTTTCACTGGCTTAATTAAAATGCTCACCATGAAAATAATTAAATTTCTCTGGCATTTCCCTGACCCTATGGGGACCTGTATAAGTTTTAAGCATAATTTAACCTATTATTTTACTTCAATTATGAAACAAGTTCGTACAACTTAGACAATCTATGCTAGAAGTCTTCTTTGGTAGAACCAGTATTTAGCATATGTGGAAAAAGTGTATTACTCAAGGACATCACACATAGCCCTGGCGGGGGATTGAACCTACGATCCTCCGATCATGGGTTCGGTGTGGACCATGCACCCCACACTCCAAATTCCCTGTATGACATTTACACATGCAACAGTTAACCAATTTTCTGTATACATACTTAGTTTTACTATTTCTGCACAAAAATACGAGGCTGACGGCGACAATGGTTGTCTAAACTGTATGGCGTGTATTCTCTTTACTCTACTTGCAAGTCGTAACACACATGCAGTGTCTGCTATCTCTACTTCAACATCTGGTGACTTCCGCATCATATTGTCTTTAATTGCTAAAGTAAACATGCAAATAATAATTAGAAAAATCAGATTAACAGAAACAAGAAGCCCAAGTGGGCTTAAGATGCTCACCTGAATAAAGGCCAACCCCTATGACGGCCTAAAATTTCGAATTTCTTGAACAATTTTTTTTTTAAAATTTAACTTAACCACCAGGCAATACGAGATGTAAAATACCTAAGCTACAGACCTTGTACATTTGGAGTAAAAAGTATTTTAATAAGTTTTCCCTTTATAATACTATGTGAAACTGTGACCTCTGCCAAAACCTTAAATTTTATCCTTTAGATCCAGTTTGAAAAGGAGAGGGGTACTAAGCAATGCTATATATAAAAGATATTTTGTAAAACTGTGACCTCTGTTGCAGTCCCTAATTTGACCTCAGGAACATGGCTTGAACAAACTTGGTAAAGGACCATCAACGCTACATGTAAAAAACTATCTAACTATCAGTTATCAGAAACATGAAAATTTTTTGCTCATCAGTTTAGAGAATTCCCAATCTAATCCCTGTCCATAAATACATCTTTTTTTATATTCTATTTCTCCCAAAACACTTTCTTAACCCTACAATCTTTGAACAGAGAAAAAAAAATCAGATGTTCTACATGGTTGCGTGGACAATGATAAACATAAGACCTTTCATCTATTTGTCATGTTGTTATTTCTTACCTCTGTGTTCTAAATCTTCTGCTATTAACTGAACAACAGAATCATATTTTTCGCGATACATGTTGTCTAATAATTCTTTTGTTGACTCGTTACCAAGATCTCTGTTGGTTTCCACATCAACCCGCACTTTGGAAGCTGTAATACCAAACAAAGCTCTACCAATATTTTATTTTGAATTTCATAAAATTTATATTCAACACCATGTTAAGTGATATATATGTAACTGTATATATTACTGATTAATTGTTAAATGTAGATGGATGTACAGTAAAACCCAACGGAACTGGAAAAAATAGTTCGAGGTAAGGGTTGTTCAAGCCAAGCATTGTTCAACATCATGCCATTCATGTATACACATGTACATCGAATTAGGAATTCAGCCGGGACCTGTGGTTCAAGCTATATGTGGTGTTCCAGCCATCCATGTTCGAGTTCAAGTACAGTGTTTATAACTTTTGAATGAGATGTCATACACTCGTGGAAATTTCAATGGAAATGGGTCTATAATGATATTACAGGTAAGTTGATGTATATTGAACAGATCAGCTGACACGCCACCTGACATTTTAAGAAACAGGCATTTGATTTTTTTCTCTTAAAAGGTATCCAAGAAATTTCCTTGAAATTTGGAAGGACACTGATATGTTTAATCAATACATAATTGTCTGTTTATGTTGTATATACATTTTGATAATTCTACTCAATATTTTGATATTGGAAATATGAAAGTAGTGAGTTAGCTGTTCCATTCAGTATATGTAAATGACAACTGACAAATGGCAAAGATAAAATATACACTGTTCACTAGATGCAATGTAATTTATCTAAAAAGCACATTTTGACACATTTCACTCATGTGAAATCCATTAAGTTTGGTTTCATTGTGATCCCCCACACCCACCAGAAAAAATTGAAAAAAATAATGAATGTTTACCTGCCCGAGTGAGTACAATAAGGGGGAAGAAGCCTCCAGGTGGCTGAAGCATCATTCGAAAGAACACAATCTGCATATTTAGCGTGACAAAACACAGAACAAACTGTTGATGTTTGTCATTGAAGTCTGCTTTGTCCACCTCATCAGGGTTATAGTGAATACCAAACCCAATACGTTGGCCAACACTCGACTCCAGTTCTGTAAACAAAATCACACAAGTCAGTATCTGATCGGTCAATGCAAGACTACTTAAATAGAACAATGTTGTGCTGAATTCTCTTATTGTATTCTTAGTTATATACAAACTAAAGAAAATATGTTCTAATCATCAAAAGTGCACAATGGTTGTAAATAAATCACCAGGATTATAGAGAATACCAAAACCCAATCAAAGGAGAGAAACTATATAAGAATTATTTTCTTTCGTTTCAATCCTTTTACTATGTATGTTGTGGAATATGCTGTACATAATTAATGAATGAATTATGTTTAAACCGAACCCAATACGTTGGCCAACACATGACTTCAGCTCTGTCAACAAAATAACAAGTAAATATTGTATTTTTCTTAGTTATACATGGTCTAAAGAAAATATGGCCCAACAGCCAAACGTATACTATAATCATAAGTGAATCACACACACACAACTGTCATGAATTTGTTAAGAACAACCTTTGTTGATTATGGAAGTAGCAGGAAGATAATGATTTATGTGTATACAAATGATGTAACATGTTTCTCAACACATGAAAGTGGAGAATCTTCCAAAGTATTTGAAGTGAGGTTTGGGAAATAGTAAACAAGAGAGCCAAGATGGTCCTATATCGCTCACCTGACTAACCTTGAGTTACCCAACTTAAGTAGATTATATAATACATGTACACTCAAAATTCCAGAAAAACGAGATTGGCAAGTATTCTAATTTGTTTTGAAGATGTAACAGATGCGTAGAAGAGTTCAAACATGGTAGAGGTTCACCCATGGTAAATGTCAGTGAAATTACATTGAAATCAGGTCAGTAGATTCTGACAAGAAGGCTTTTGAAGTTTTTACTATAGCTGCCTATATAGTAAACTAGCACCTAAAAAAAAAGTATCTGTGCATTACGACAGTATTTTTGTCAAACAAATAAAACAAGGCATCTAAATACTTGAGTTGTTATTAGCATGAACATTTATTAATTAATTTTTCAATATTTTACCATAGAGTAAATTAAATACTTTTACCTTGGCCATCGGCTTTCCATCGGAAGAAATCTCTCAAAAGAACAGATGTGGGTGAGGGTTTTAATGGACTACAGGTTGCTATGCCAACAGCTGGACTTTCCCCACCTTCAGCCTCCTCAACAATAACTTCATAATGCACCATATCTGTAAAACATTCTAAATCATTCACCCAGAAATTTAATCTTGACAAATGATAAATGATTTTATATTGTAATGTGTATTTATTTTGGTGTTTATTAATGGTGTTTAGCGTTGCTATCAACAAAGATGTCTACTTGAGACAGTATTCTGAGAGCTGCAACACTGCAGTATAATGCCTCAGACACATGGTATGATACCTCACCTAGTCACATTATACTGACAATGAGTTAGCCAGACCTAGAACTATCCTCTAAATGTTTGAGCGCCAAGTAAGGAAGATTCTAGTACCATTTTTCAAATCTTTGGTATGAGCTGACTGGCAATTGAACCATCTGCAAGCAAGGCAAACTGTCTACCCCTAGATCAACACTGTGGTGTGTATACATGTAGCATCATTTAAAATTATCTGTACATCTTATCACAACTGTGACTTGAGACAGCATTATAAGTGAAGTCACACTCATGTATCTTATCACAGCCACTAAGTAAGGTACCAGATACCTCATCCAGTCACATTTCAATAACACCATGCTGACCATGTCCTAGAACTAGCCTCAAAACAATGACCATCAAAACAACAAAAAAACTTTAATCCCCCCCCCCCCCCCTCCCACTCCCAACTCAAGATTCTATGATCAACTCACAAACGAATGAACTCATTACAGAATACATGTAAATACCTGTAACTTTCTACCTCAAATCTGCATTAATAATTTCAAATTCAAGGTTAAGTTAAGTGTTAGCACTTAAATTTGTGTTTTAAAATGAATTCTCGAAACTAAGTTTGAGCACCAATTTGAGTTGGGCACAAAAAAGGTTTTATAACCTCTGAGCCTGTATAAAGTATTCATTTAACCTTCATTGGGTGGAGAGGATGTATATGACAATATATTCATCTTCCAATGACTTATAACTAAGGTGAGGATCAAACGCACGACCACCCAAATGCAATATATAACTTGTACTCCCTCTACAGCTAACTGTACAGTTACTGTAAGAAGTATTAGCAAATTACCATTCATCATTTTTTACACTTACATGTATACATAAAATAAAACTTATTTTCATGATCAAAAGATAAATAAATTAGCTGAAAATATATTTCAGCAAACAATTACTGACCTTTGGTAAGTGGGACTGGACTTTGGATAGTAACTTCTGTCATTTTCTTATCATACGTGAACATATCTTTAGATAAATCAAACTGCACCCCATGATCTCTTATCCAGTTAAGCATGTTTTTCTGGAATAAATCAAATATTTTGTAAAAATAAAGAGTAATGCTGTTAATTGTACATGATAGTGTATGAAATAACATGTACTTTATTGATTCATGTGTACTATATGTATCAATTATTTTTATAAATCATTAGGAGACTGTGGCTGAGCATGGATTCGATGTCACAAACCCTGAATTAATGGTCAGTTAGCCAACTGGGCCCAGCTATAGATCAGTTAGTATGTGTAGATCAGCTGATGTAAATATATTATAAATGTACAATATACCAGTATCTATTGCGTTATTATAGTTCCTTCAACTCGACAAATCACTTTCAGAGTATTCCTGGGTGGACCCCCCCCCCCCCCCCCCCCCGAGTCCTGCACATATATGCAAATGGTATCTTGCTCCAGGAAACCACACATAGACCTTCAATCCTGGGTCCAATACTTTACCACTTCAAGGACAGAAAAAATAATTTCCAAGCCAACAAGAGTGCAAAAATGACACAATATATGCCCCTCATAGAAATTCAATTTGGTAAAGAGTATTTACTTCAGCAATTCTGCTTACAAAATAGAACATGGTTATATCTAAATGAAAATTGTAGGAGTGTTTTCTTTTTGTATGATTGCTCATTGTATCCTACTGACCCCCAAAACATAGAATATTATTAATATTATTAAGTTGTTGTATTATATTATACAATATATTAAAGTCATAAACATTCTGTTAATTTCACACCAGGCCGACCAGACCTAGAACTATCCTCTAAATACTAAGTGCCAAGTGAGGAAGCTTTTAGTTCTATTTTTCAAGTATTTGTTATGATACGGCCGGGGATCAAACCCATGACCTTCCGCTTGCAAGGCGTATGTATTACTCCTAGACCACAGCTGCGATTAACTGTCATAATATATACAGATGTTAAACAAATGATTCATCCACATTTACATATTAAATCATTTTTATAACCTGTGTTGAATGCAATCAGCAATGTTGTAAAACAAATACAAGATTATTTAACTAAACTTTACCTCATCAAATTTAGGGATACCCATAAAACCACATTGTGGCCACATGATCCCCAAGTCAATGGGGCCATGCTCTAAACAAACAGTTGGTAAAAATTTACTGTGGTCAGCCTCGAACAGATACCTGCAAAAAATTAAACTGTTTTGACAATACCATTATTTTAACAGGTGAATTAAGTGTTGTCATGCAATACAAAGTCCCCTAACAGTTGACAACAAATAGTGTTTTTTCTAGACCTGGAAAAGGGGCAGGGAGCAAAGTTTCGGTGTATTAGGCATATTATTGCCAAATTTTTTTTGGTCTCTTCTATGTAGGATTATCTCAACTTGACAACAATATACTAAAGAACTGATATACATTTTACTAATGATATTTTGAGAGTGGTTTACATATGGGAAAACCGTTCAAAATGAACAATGGGAAATGCGGAAAGGTTAATTGGTTAGATGCATGTTATGATGTAAGGGATTCTGTACAATAATCTACCTGCCACAGGTCACAACAAAAAATCAATAAATGTACAAAATAACCCACATATGAACTGTATGAACAAAACTCATTATTTATTTACCTGGTAGCAACTGGAATACCATTCTTTAAGAACAACACAGTCGACATATTCTCTCCAAAATGGGTAACAAGTACTCCAAACATATCACCTGTATTTTATAAAATTTATTATTATCAAACAAATATATTTTACCTCGATTGTAAAACAAGTTATCACAATTTAGGCAAATCATGCTTGAGTATATGCATATAAAGTGTCTTGTTTAAGGACACCAAACATAGCCATGGTGGAAGATCGGACACATGACCCTCCAGTCCTGAGTCCATTACACTTAACCACTGGAAAACATGCTTTAGTACAAAATTGGTAACCATCTACACTTTTCAGTCAAACCTGTACTAACGGTCACCTGTTATAAGCAGCCACCTGCCTTAAGCGGCCAGTTTCAGACCCTCCCGTCGAAATTTACTATATAATTTAACTGCAATAGGCGGTCGCCTGGCCGACGCGGCCAGCGGCCAACATTTTTGGTCCCAAATCAATTAAAAACCTCCTAAAACGGCCACCAAATGAACAAATTTAACCGTTAAATATCGATTTTGGCATATAAAAATTTCATTACGGCCACAGAATTAATATTTAATTAAAGTACTAAAAACCAAATAAATCAAATAATTATAATAAATCTTTAATTTAAAATAAGTTTCTTTTAGTTTAAACTTTCTTAATTGGCCGTAAACAAACCAAACAAAGCTGTTATTGTGTTCTACATATTCGCCATTTTTCTGACTCAAACCAAACAAAGCTGTTATTGTGTTCTACATAATCGCAATTTTTTCGACTCAAACACGAGTGTAGTGCGTGATAATTTTCACGTCTCTATTTTTAGCTCGCGTCAGATCAAAGTGTTTTGTGTAAATGCATTCTATACAAATTAAATGATACCTATTAAAATAAACCAAACACATTAATCATATTTTAATTTGTTGAAAATATCTATTAACAAAAAAATAATCAAAATACATGACATTCAAAATAAATGCCAATGCATGTATCTTTAATATTTGTTTACAACATTTACAACTTGTTGCCATATTTTTTAAATGTGTAAAGATGCTTCAATCATATGTAAACTATAATTTAGGTTGATTTTAAGAAGTATTGTTTAGATGTTTATATTTTTTTCAGTATATCTACAAATTTTAAATATGAAAGAAACAAAAATTGTATTGTACAGAGTGAAACAATAGTTGTATTGCATAGAATGAAACAACAGTTGTATTGTACAGAATGAAACAATACATTTATTGCATAGAATGAAACAATAGTTGTTTTGCACAGAATGAAACAATAGTTGTATTGCATAGAATGTAACAAAAGTTGTATTGCACAGAATAAAACAATAGTTAAATTGCATAGAAAAAAAACAATAGTTGTATTGCGTATAATGAAACAATAGCTGTATTGTATATACTGAAACAATAGTTGTATTGTATAAAATGAAACAATAGCTGTATTGCATATAATGAAACCATAGCTTTACTGCATAGTATGAAACAATAGCTGTATTGCATAGAATGAAACAATAGTTGTATCGCATATAATGAAACAATAGTTGTACTGCACGGACTGAAACAATGATTGTATTGCATAGAATGAAACAATAGTTGTATTGCATATAATAAAGCAATAGTTTAGAATGAAACAATACATGTAGTTGTACTGCATAGAATGAAACAATAGCACATAATGAAACAATAGTTGTATTGCACAGAATGAAACAATAGTTGTATTGCATAGAATGAAACAATAGTTGTATTGCATATAAAGAAACGAAAGTTGCATTGCACAAAATGAAACAATAGTTGTAATGCATAAAATGAAACAATAGTTGTATTGCACAGAATAAAACGATATGTGTGTTGCAAAGAAATAAACAATATCTGTATTGCATATAATGAAACAATAGTTGTATTATATAGAATGAAGCAATAGCTGTTTTGCATATAATGAAACAATAGTTGTACTGCATAGAATGAAACAATAGCTGTATTGCATAGAATGAAACAATAGTTGTTTTTCATATAATGAAACAATAATTGTACTGCATAGAATGAAACAAAAGCTGTATTGCATAGAATGAAACAATAGTTGTATTGTACAGAATGAAACAATAGCATAGAATGAAACAACAGTTTTATTGCATAGAAGAAACAATAGCAGAGAATGAAACAATAGTTGTATTGCATAGAAATTGAATGAAACAATAGTTGTATTGCATAGAATGAAACAAAAGTTGTACTGCATAGAATGAAACAATAGTTGTATTGCACGGACTGAAACAATGATTGTATTGCACAGAATGAAATGATAGTTGTATTTCATAGAATGAAACAATAGTTGTATTACACAGAATGAAACAATAGTTATATTGCATACAATGAAACAATAGGTGTATTGCATACAATGAAACAATAGTTGTATTGCATAGAATGAAACAATAGCACAGAATGAAACAATAGTTGTATTGCATCGAAATTGAATGAAACAATAGTTGTATTGCATAGAAATTGAATGAAACAATAGTTGTATATTGCATATAATGGAACAATAGTTGTATTGCATAGACTGAAACAATGGTTGTATTGTACAGAATGAAACGATAGTTGTATTTCATAGAATGAATCAATAGTTGTATTGCACAGAATGAAACAATAGTAATATTGCATACAATGAAACAATAGGTGTATTGCATACAATGAAACAATAAGTGAATTGCATAGAATGAAACAATAGATGTATTGAATAGAATGAAACAATACATGTAGTTGTATTGCATAGAATGAAACAATACATATAGTTGTATTGCATACATACCTATGGAGAACTTTTCACCTTTTGTGTTTGCCGTGTCTGTATGAGAGGTAAAACATTTGCCTGTGTCACTATGGTAACCAACGGTGTTGTTCCAGTGACCCGGATGTGCATCATTGTCGATGTCTGGACCAGCAATGCCTAGTGTGATCTTACTTTTTTGAGCTGTGAAAGGATAGCAATCATTTTTTTCTCCAAAAAAATGTACAACCAAGAAATGCACATATAACAACCACATACATTTTATCAGTTTATACTAATTTATTTTAGCTGGATTGCGAAGGAAGCTCAAAGTTTATACAAACAGCTCTTGAGTCCGCTCCTAGGTAGAACCAGTACAGTGTTGTTTCATGAGAAGCTATAAGGTGGAGCTGGGGATCGAAGCCCAAACCTCTATCATGAACAGTCAACACTCTACACTCGCCCCACATAGCATTACATGATACATAAAAAATCCCACTAAAGGCCACATGTCAAAGTATCATATCTAAGACCCCCCCCCATATATTTATTTTTTGTATTTATGTGTTTTGTGTGATTATAATAATGTTCATTTGGTTGGGTGGTAGTGGGGTCCCAGGTACGATACTTTGACCTGTGCTAAAGGCAACATTGATGCTTGGTTCATTAACTTAATGTTAATGTTATCAATCACTAAAGGTGACATCAAATAAATGACTTTTCCTGTTTAATACTTATTGCATGGTAACAGAAGTTGACATGACATGCAAAATTTATGTACATTGATTTGTATTTGATTGAAATTGTATATGCAGTAGTAGTCACAGTAACATCACAAAACCCACATACAGTGAAAGCGTTTACATGCATTTGGATATCTCAAGCGTCATAAACATTGAAAGTTGAGTTATGATGATGGCCTCAACAATAATGTTTTATATATAACAACATGTATGGTGCATATCTATGTTGGAAAGTGTTCACCAGGCCCAGTTAGCTTAGTTAGACATTAAATACTATGAAATACAACATACAGTATAATAAATGTATAAATACGCTTCTTTTTAATGGGATTTAATGGGGTTCAACACATTTCAGGTTATATATGACATATCCAGATTTACTGGTGGAGGAAGACCTCAGACTGAGTAGAACCACCGTCCTTCCGCAAGTAACTGGAAACGTTCTCACATAAAGGTTTTGGAGTAAGCGGGACTCGAACCTATGACCTTAGCGGCGAGAGGTAACTGATCTCGAGACGGTGCCTTAGACCACTCGGCCACAGAGGACCCCATAAATGTATATAGAGAAGTCACACTTATTCTAGGCATGGATGTCTACCACAAGACCATGAAGACTTGATGTTTAAAAAGCAAGTACAAATTTAAAGAGGTCAAAACTTTTCAATTAGACCACAGTAGGTTAATAATATTCTTCAAATTAAATACCTAATGCCCTTATCTGGGCAAAGAAATATGGATGTTCTGGTGTGAGTGGCTGTTTGTACTGAAGGAAGTTGCTTGTCTCCGAGTACTTCTTTAGCTGTACGTTACTGATCTGGCCTGGTATTGGATGATTGTCATCAAATAAAATGTCTCCAGCGCATCTGAACAGCCCAGACATGGCAAATGGTTTACTCTGATGCTGAAAAAAAGAGAAATAATCATTTTACTACTGAAATAGAAAGCCCAATTTTTAGGACACATTTGTTAAAATCTACATAAAGTGTTGGCTTACCTGAATCTGCCTCTTTCAGGTGTTAAAAGTGTCCCTTTCAGAGGAAACAATTTTATTTATTATTGAGAAGAATGATGCTTAATGAATTCATTTTAAACTATATTGTTTTAATTTTTTTAGACATTTATATGAATTTTTCAAGACATGCTGCCATATGTAAGCATCACACAAAGTGCTTTGGTCAGCAAATTTGCTTATCTCAGAATAACAGTAAATGTATAACTGGTGTTTTTTCTTAGAAGCCATAATCTAATTTATTGTATTTTTAGCAGCCACTGCAGTGTTTGAGATTATAAGTTTTGAAGGTTGTCTAATTGAAGAAATATTTGCAACATCATTATCTAGCCCATGGTCTCTCAGCTTCAACTTTCAGTTTTCAGAGACATAACTACTAAAGTAGCTGGAGTAACCTTGACAACCTTGATTTCATTACTGTTTGTGTTGTGGTATGATGAAAAAAAAGAAATTATAAGGACATAATTATAAAGCTTTTACTTTGTGTAAAGGCATCTGACTGGTGCACTAGATTTTTCCAGCAGCCCAATTTAACCAAATCATTCTCAACATTATTTAAGTGTCCCTCATAATCAAGATCACTTAACTCTCACTGCTAAAGTGCTGAAACAGTTTTATGTGAGAAAGTATATTATTTATTTGCCAAAGGACAATGGTTGTAATCTTATTCAATATATATTAATACAAGATATCTCTCCAACAAAACTGAATGCCACATTAGTCCTCCGATGTGTTCAAAATCCTGTTGAATCCCATTTATAAACTAAAAATAATCTTTTAGCACTTATCTGAATAATTATAAACAGATGGTGTTCTTTGCTTGCTAAGTGATCCGGAACTGTTCCGAGTATTTGTTTATTTTTAGATTTTTTGATCGAGCTTAACTGTGTGTTTGAATGAAAACCATGTTGACGTGGAATATGAGTACTGTCATTGTTTTACATTTGATAAAGGTGTATTTTCTATAAGTTTTGACAATAAATAAACTACAGTAATTTAAAACAGTCCATGTTTCTAAAAATATTTGAAATGCCATCAGAATTTCGTCAAAATTTAAAACATGTGACATTTATATAACAACCATTATTTTAGTTTTTCACTAAACCTGTATTTAAGAAGAGTGTTTACGTTGTTGATATAACCTCTAAGTAACAAGAGAAAACATATTTTTCGACAAATTTCTGCTACCACTTTCCATTTGTTGACGTTGTTGCTAAATACATGTTTACAACCGGAAGTGCACCGCCTTGATCTAGTGCGCGCATAAAAATTACACAGGCGTATTTTTCACATGCCACAGTACAACTATTTGAAGCTATTAAAACAAGAGGCCCAAGAGGGCCTGAGGACGCTCTACTGACTCATAGTGTCCATAGCACTTTTTGAAATTCTCCTATGCAATAGAAATATCGGGGCGGGGTCATTTTTAACTCTAGGGACAAGATTTGAACAAATCTAACAAAACTATAGTTGGTCATCATTACTACATAAACATTTTGAAAATATGCTGGGCCGTTCATGAGAAGAAGATTTTTTAAGTTTTGAACTATTTTTAGTAACTGCGACCATCTTGAATTTCAGATCGAAAAAAAAAATCTTCTGTTTAGTCTCCTACGCAACAGAAACATGCATGTGAAGTTTCAGTTTAATCGGCCTAGTGGTTTCAGAAGAGATGAAAGAAAAAGAGAATTTTCTGTTTTCCCATAGTATCCCTATGTAAAATTCTAAGTCCCCTTACAGGGCTTCTATAAATTTTAGCCCCTTAATTCTTATCTGCAATCAAACCCCTACACATAGAGATAATTTATGCCAAATATGTGCAAATCTGACATGCCGGTCCTTAAGAAAACGATTTTAGTAAATCCCAATTTGTACCCTTTTGGGGCCCCTCCTGACCCCTTAAGACAGTGGAACCCATTCATTTTTACAAAATCTGAACCTCCTTCACCTAACAATGCTTCTGTTAAGATATAGGCAAAATCATTTCCATTTTAAAAAAAGAAAATAAATAAATATTATAATGACATGTGTCCCCTAATTGAACCATCGGGGTGGGGTCATATTAACCCTAGGGACACCATTTGAACAAATCTAACAAAACTATAGTTGGTCATCATTACTACATAAACATTTTGAAAATCTGATGGGCCGTTCATGAGGAAAAGATTTTTTAAGTTTTGGACTATTTTTAGTAACGGTGGCCATCTTGAATTTCAGATCGAAAAAAAATCTTCTATATAGTCTCCTATGCAACAGAAACATGCATGTGAAGTTTCATTTTAATTGGCGTAGTGGTTTCAGAATAGATGAAAGAAAAAGAGAATTTTCTGTTTTCCCATAGTATCCCTATGTAAAATTCTAAGTCCCCTTACAGGGCCCCTATAAATTTTAGCCCCTTAATTCTTATCTGCAATCAAACCCCTACACATAGGGATAATTTATGCCAAATATGAACAAATCTGACATACTGGTTCTTAAGAAAACGATTTTAGTAATTCTCAATTTTTACCCTTTTGGGGCCCCTCCTGACCCCTTAAGACAGTGTAACCCAGTCATTTTTACAAGTCTGAACCTCCTTCACCAAACAATGCTTCTGTGAAGATATAGACAAAATCATTTCCATTTTAAAAAAAAATAAAAAAAAATATTATAATGACATGTGTCCTCTAATTGAACCCTTGGGGCGGGGTCATATTGAACCCTAGGGACACCATTTGAACAAATCTAGCAATACATAACTATATATCAGTTCTAGTCAAATATGACCAGTTCAAAAACATACACTTGTTTAACATTCTAACCATATTTGGTCATAATCAGATGAAAACTGAAAGTGTTCACTTAGTTTAAATCCCTGAAAAAAAAAAAAACACCTAAAGATAAATCGAGGGTGAATGGACAAACAAAAGACAGGGTGATCCCAAAATTTTGGCTTACGTGACTTAAAATGACAAAGCAATAATTATAAAATCAAATATCTTTATTTACTTAGGCTGTCACATGTTTTTCCATGGTGTTAAGAATAAATATTAATATACAAAAATAATTAAGATCAGCTGACATGCCATAGTAACTTGTCAAAAGCAAAAATGTAAAGTAACATTAAAACAAAAAACAAGAGGCCCAAGAGGGCCTGAGGACGCTCTACTGACTCATGAACCCTCGGGGCGGGGTCATTTTTAACCCTAGGGACACCATTTGAACAAATCTAACAAAACTATAGTTGGTCATCATTACTACATAAACATTTTGAAAATATATTGGGCCGTTCATGAGAAGAAGATTTTAAGTTTTGAACTATTTTTAGTAACTGCGACCATCTTGAATTTCAGATCGAAAAAAAAAATCTTCTGTTTAGTCTCCTACGCAACAGAAACATGCATGTGAAGTTTCAGTTTAATCGGCCTAGTGGTTTCAGAAGAGATGAAAGAAAAAGAGAATTTTCTGTTTTCCCATAGTAGTTCTATGTAAAATTCTAAGTCCCCTTACAGGGCTTCTATAAATTTTAGCCCCTTAATTCTTATCTGCAATCAAACCCCTACACATAGAGATAATTTATGCCAAATATGTGCAAATCTGACATGCCGGTCCTTAAGAAAACGATTTTAGTAAATCCCAATTTGTACCCTTTTGGGGCCCCTCCTGACCCGTTAAGACAGTGGAACCCATTCATTTTTACAAAATCTGAACCTCCTTCACCTAACAATGCTTCTGTTAAGATATAGGCAAAATCATTTCCATTTTAAAAAAAGAAAATAAATAAATATTATAATGACATGTGTCCCCTAATTGAACCATCGGGGTGGGGTCATATTTAACCCTAGGGACACCATTTGAACAAATCTAACAAAACTATAGTTGGTCATCATTACTACATAAACATTTTGAAAATCTGATGGGCCGTTCATGAGGAAAAGATTTTTTAAGTTTTGGACTATTTTTAGTAACGGTGGCCATCGTGAATTTCAGATCGAAAAAAAATCTTCTATATAGTCTCCTATGCAACAGAAACATGCATGTGAAGTTTCATTTTAATTGGCGTAGTGGTTTCAGAATAGATGAAAGAAAAAGAGAATTTTCTGTTTTCCCATAGTATCCCTATGTAAAATTCTAAGTCCCCTTACAGGGCCCCTATAAATTTTAGCCCCTTAATTCTTATCTGCAATCAAACCCCTACACATAGGGATAATTTATGCCAAATATGAACAAATCTGACATACTGGTTCTTAAGAAAACGATTTTAGTAATTCTCAATTTTTACCCTTTTGGGGCCCCTCCTGACCCCTTAAGACAGTGTAACCCAGTCATTTTTACAAGTCTGAACCTCCTTCACCAAACAATGCTTCTGTGAAGATATAGACAAAATCATTTCCATTTTAAAAAAAAATAAAAAAAAATATTATAATGACATGTGTCCTCTAATTGAACCCTTGGGGCGGGGTCATATTGAACCCTAGGGACACCATTTGAACAAATCTAGCAATACATAACTATATATCAGTTCTAGTCAAATATGACCAGTTCAAAAACATACACTTGTTTAACATTCTAACCATATTTGGTCATAATCAGATGAAAACTGAGTGTTCACTTAGTTTAAATCCCTGAAAAAAAAAAAAACACCTAAAGATAAATCGAGGGTGAATGGACAAACAAAAGACAGGGTGATCCCAAAATTTTGGCTTACGTGACTTAAAATGACAAAGCAATAATTATAAAATCAAATATCTTTATTTACTTAGGCTGTCACATGTTTTTCCATGGTGTTAAGAATAAATATTAATATACAAAAATAATTAAGATCAGCTGACATGCCATAGTAACTTGTCAAAAGCAAAAATGTAAAGTAACATTAAAACAAAAAACAAGAGGCCCAAGAGGGCCTGAGGACGCTCTACTGACTCATGAACCCTCGGGGCGGGGTCATTTTTAACCCTAGGGACACCATTTGAACAAATCTAACAAAACTATAGTTGGTCATCATTACTACATAAACATTTTGAAAATATATTGGGCCGTTCATGAGAAGAAGATTTTAAGTTTTGAATTATTTTTAGTAATAGCGGCCATCTTGAATTTCAGATCGAAATTTTTTTTTTCTGTATTGTCTCCTTTGCAACAGAAACATGCATGTGAAGTTTCAGTTTAATTGCCCTAGTGGTTTCAGAAAGGATGAAAGAAAAAGAGAATTTTCTGTTTTCCCATAGTATCCCTTTGTAAAATTCTAAGTCCCCTTACAGGGCCCCTATAAATTTTAGCCCCTTTATTCTTATCTTCAATCAAACCCCTACACATAGGGATAATTTATGCCAAATATGAACAAATCTGACATACAGGTTCTCAAGAAAACGATTTTAGTAATTCTCAATTTTTACCCTTTTGGGGCCCCTCCTGACCCCTTAAGACAGTGTAACCCATTCATTTTTACAAATCTGAACCTCCTTCACCAAACAATGCTTCTGTGAAGATATAGGCAAAAATCATTTCCATTTTTAAAAAAAAAAAAATATATATATTATAATGACATGTGTCCCCTAATTGAACCCTCGGGGCGGGGTCATATTGAACCCTAGGGACACCATTTGAACAAATCTAACAATACTATAGTTGGTCATCATTACTACATAAACATTTTGAAAATCTGTTGGGTCGTTCATGAGAAGAAGATTTTTTATGTTTTGGACTATTTTTAGTAACGGTGGCCATCTTGAATTTCAGATTGAAAAAAAAAATCTTCTGTATAGTCTCCTATGCAACAGAAACATGCAAGTGAAGTTTCAGTTTAATTGGCGTAGTGGTTTCAGAATAAATAAAAGAAAAAGAGAATTTTCTGTTTTCCCATATTATCCCTTTGTAAAATTCTAAGTCCCCTTACAGGGCCCCTATAAATTTTAGCCCCTAAATTATTATCTGCAATCAAACCCCTACACATAGGGATAATTTATGCCAAATATGAACAAATCTGACATACCAGTTCTCAAGAAAACGATTTTGGTAATTCTGAATTTTTACCCTTTTGGGGCCCCTTCTGACCCCTTTAGACCGTGGAACCCATTCATTTGACAAATCTGAACCTCCTTCACCAAACAATCTTCTGTGACGTTATAGGCAAAATCATTCCAATTTTAAAAAAAAATAAAAAAAATATTATAATGACATGTGTCCCCTAATTGAACCCTCGGGGCGGAGTCATATCTAACCCTAGGGACACCATTTGAACAAATCTAACAATACTATAGTTGGTCATCATTACTACATAAACATTTTGAAAACCTGTCAGGTCGTTCATGAGAAGAAGATTTTTTTAAGTTTTGGACTATTTTTAGTAATGGCTGCCATCTTGAATTTCAGATCGAAAAAATAAAATCTTCTGTATAGTCTCCTATGCAACAGAAACATGCATGTGAAGTTTCAGTTTAATTGGCCTAGTGGTTTCAGAGAAAGTGCTGCTAACAGACGACGGATGACAGACAATGCGCCATTGCATGAGAACTTCTGGCCTTTGGCCAGTAGAGCTAAAAACAGGTCATGTAGACCATATATAATGCCTCTTATTTAATTTGTACTAATTTTAGAGAAATGAGGAATGGCATTTATGTTAGAAACACATGCATATGGACTGATTACAAATATTATGATTCAACATATCAATAAATGCATTTCAATTGAGATACAATTATCAGGGTCATAAATATATTTAAGTCTCAACAAAATACTTATGTGAGCTTTTATAAAAATAAACATTCTGGCCAAGTTTGGCTCTGATTCAATGAAAACTACAGGTGCTTCAGTGTTTAGAAGGTAAATAAAAGTTTCTTACAAGCTATCAAGGGCCATAACTCTGGTCTTTCTGGTCTGATATGACCGATTCAAGTGCTTGTTTGAGCTTTTATAATTTACAACATTCTGAATGACATTGTTTAGTAACATCCTGAAATGTAAAGGTGCTAGTGTTTACAAGACAAAAATCAATATTTTTCAAATATTCAAACGCCATAAATGGTTTTGGTCCAATGAGCTGGCAGGTTCCAAAAACTCCTCCAACCTTTTATGGATATTATAATTCTTAGCTTGCTTGAGCCAGATTGGATGGAAACGAAAGGTGCTACAGTATTTACAATAAAAGTTAAGCAGATGAAAAATGTATTGACATATAACAGGTCAGTAGGGCTGAAAACAGACCCTTGGAACCGATATTTACAAGATATCCAAATGTACGAATATATAAACATCCGGACGAAATCTAGTCAGGGCTAGATAAAAACTGAAGGCGCCGCAAAGCTTACAAGAAAAGTTAATGGACAGATGAGATGGATGGACAATGGATGTATCACCATGACATAAATTAAAACTGTTCTGGTCTTTTAACCATTAGAAACTAAAAATAGACTTTTGGAAAGAGGACATGTTAAGAGATGTTTAAAAATTAATGTAAATTGATGTTAAAACCTGCCTATCCTGGGTAGGTTATATATGTCTAGATTCGATAATGGATCTGAAACAATTTATAACAAGCAACATTTCTGAGTTTTAATCAGTTTAATTTCTGCAAAATGAATTTGATTTCATTACTTGCTAAATTTGCAAACAAGTGATTCCTGAGATATGGCCTATAGGTTATTGCCAGTGCTATCTTAACAAAGTGCTACAATCAAATGCTTCATGTAGCACTTTTAGTTAATTATAATATTTATATACATGGTCATACCCTGTGTGCAAGTTTAGTTGATAGAGCATCTGACTATCCAGGGGTATCAAGTTTGAATCCCTGCCCACCCACAGTCTGTCATTCGTCTTTCTCTGCTGATTCAATGAAATATTAATATCCAGTTACTTGCTGAAATGAGAGTACTGGAAGAATTGGTTAACTTTTCAAGATCTCAGCAGAGTGATAAGGTTAACAGTGACTGATCATCTGTTAGCCCGCGATGGCATAACAATGACTAAATATTCTAACAAAACTCTATATATATGTAAAAACATTTGATCCAACCTGCAAAGTCTTTAAAGGGATTATATTGGCATATTACCGTCAATTCCCTGTCCCAAATACACACGCCCAGCATGAAAATACACTTATAATTTAGAGAGGTATGCGTCTAAAGTGTCTAATTATTACAAACATCAGATTTCTGAAGCCACGTTTTTGTTTTTGTTTACATTCGCCATTTTCAATGAACCGCTTCTGCGTTTCCGATCAATCATCGGATAACATCGTGAAGACTCGTTCCCGATCTCATTTTCGGGGCTTTGTTCAGGAAGTTTACAAAGTTCAATATAAACATTGCGCAATACTTTATTGTGGGACATATTAAAGTTTTGGCCAATATTCAATTACTGTTAATATGATAATTTTCAAGTTAATAAAGGTTATATGTCAATACATAAGCATTATTTTGTACACACTGCAAACAGGAAAAGTCTCGATTAACAGCGTGTTTGTGTTACTTGCAAATATAATCCCTTTAAGTTCTTTGCTCCACATTAGCATGAATTTTTAAAACATGTCTGTATAACTAACTCTATGTTAAACAGAAATTGATTGCTAATATTTCAAACTCACCCCTATATACTAAATCTTATGTTTAATGAAAAAAAAATGAACTACTGGGTTATGGGCAACATGTTGATTTTGTTCCCATCCTCTGGCCCCCCCCCCCCCCCCCCCCCCCCTCTCCACTTCTAAAAGCAGTTTACATCATGCAAGTTTAAAGTTTGATGTTTAACAGCAGTGCTTTTCATACTACTAGTAACTAAGGTGTCATTTCAAGTTTTTATTTTTTCAAATTTAAATTTTGATTACCAGACTGAACCGTTTTTATTTCAAGGGACATTTTTAAAACTATTCTTAATAAGAAATATTCATCACTTTTTTAATATCCCTGATCAATTATACTCATGATGATTCATGTAAATATAACTGACATGACGCGGGCTGTCAATCAAACTTGTCGGTTCATGTACCGCCAATTTTTCTTAGACAAGTTGATGGTATCTAAGTAAACATTACATTGTATTTACTTGGACAAACAGCACCATGTGACCAGTGGACGGACAATAGTCATTCTCATATCAAGGATAGAAAAAAAAATGCAGCTAACAGAAGATAATAGAAAGCATTGACACAATCACATACTGATGAGCCTTTCTGACTTCTAGTAAATTAAGTTTTGACATCTGGCTAGAAAAGCCAAATATTTATATAATTATGGACTGTACAAAATAATTTTATTATATCTGTCACATAAGGATATCTGTTATTTTACTAGTGCAAAATTTTCTTTCTCACTCTTGGGTCAATATAAAATGCCTGCACCGAGATGTTGGAAATATCTAACAAAAGTATGTATAAAATTATAGTAGGACACTTTTCTATGTCTTAAAAGTGGTATGGCCAAAAAATTATGATGGACTTTCAATGTTTTTTCAGTTCTTGGTGAAAATTATGCTAGTATAACCGTTTCCAGGGAAACATGTCAGAGCCCTGTCTCTGCTTAAACAGTTGTTCCTTAGCAATGTACTTTACGAATCTCAAACCCTTGAAAGATTCTAAAAATACATGTATGTAGCAAAATAACAATATGGAAATTTCAGCATATCATAATTCATTTGTTACTCAACAAACTACTTCAGCTGTTGAATAAAAAATTAAAGATCTGTGGAACCAGATACTTTCAACTATCATTGCAATTTTTCTTACCAGGTTATAAAAGGATTTATTTTACTTCGATTGTGAAACTATTTCAACTTATCCTGGGTAGGACCAGTTCTAAGAATATGAAGAAAAGGGGTCATGCTCAAGGACACCGCACATAGCCACGGCAGAGTATTGAACCCATGAACCTCCGATCATGGGGTTGTTGCTCTGCCACAGGACCACGTGCTCCACATCTGAATAAACATAAAGAAAAATCTAAATATATCTAAATGTTCAGTCACTTACATAAATGTATACATAAATTCTAACATTTATTTTAAATTTCATATCTTTCTTTATATATGTAGTATATATAACTTATTTTTATGTTCCCCAAAGGGGGATCATAATAGCTGCTGCTTTGTCTGTCTGTCTGTCAATGTTCATTTCCCGAACACACTTCCAAAAGAGCTGAAGGGAAACCAACCACACTTGGAATGTCATGTTAAAGTTTAGTGTGTGGAAGTGCAGAGTGGAAGAACAATAATTCTATCTTGAATAATGACGATTTTACCTCGAATCACTTGTTAATATTCATAGAATATAATATATCTAAAAATTTTAGTTTAAGAAAAATCTGTTTTTGAATGGGGTTTAACGCCATTTACAACACATTTCAGGTTATATATGGCATATCCAGTTTTACTGGTGGAGGAAGACCTCAGAATGAATCCGAGTAGAAACACCATCCTTCTACAAGTAACTGGCCAACTTTCTCACATTAAGTTTTTGGAGAGAGCGCTACTTGAACCTATGACCTTAGCAGCGAGAAGTAAGTGTTCTTAGATCACTGGGCCAAGGAGCACCTAAGTTTAATCCTTTACTTCATATAGACGCCTTTTGACACCTGTTATATAGATGCCTTTTGATCCTTATATTGAAGGCTTTTGAGTTATTGGTTGAATTATATTAACTAACAGAGTGGAAAACAGTGCAGAAGTGTTCAGATTGCTCGTTATGAGCATTCTGAACTCTTCCTGCACTGTTTTCAAAGGCCTTCTGTGATTGGTACGGGAAAAACGCGTATCTATGGAGTAAAGGGTTAAGTGAAAATATATTTATGAATACACTCCTTTTAAGAAAGTTGAACCCTCTGTCCATTCATATATGGTCAATAATACTGTGTCAGTCAAAGCTACTTACTTAGTTTTTTAGTTTTTTTATCAAAGATAAAATTTATTTAAAACCTCATTCTATTGAACTACATGTACAAGAAAAGGTCCAGTAGCTGCATGGGGGGCAAGTTTGTCCAACTATTTCCATTTGTAAAATTGGGTAAAGCAATGTTAAATGCTGTAGATTTGTCCAGCGCTTTTCAGGGTGTGAAACTATATTTCTGGGGATATTATCATTGTAACTGACAATGCTACATGTAAAATCTCAAAGCTCAAAGGAAATGGTCACAGACACTATCAGGTATTCATTTGATGTGTGTCCCAGGTTCTAGATGCACATTTTTTTTTGAGGACACATAGATAAAGAATATATGCATAAAATCATATGCATAGTTTGAAATATACAAGTACAGTAAAACCTGTCTTAAGCAGCCAGTCAAGGGAATGAGTAAAAGTGGCATTTTAATACAGGTTAATTTACTTATATTTTTTGAAATCATAAATGGGAAATAGAAGATATGTTTGCTTAAGACAGGTGGCTGCTTAATAGAGGTGACCACTTACACAGGTTTAACTGTACGTATCAGGGTAGGTCTGGGCCCTGCCATTTATGTAAAAAAAATAAAAGTGGAGCAAAGAAATTCGATAAAAAAATGTTCACAAAGTCATCACGACACAAGTTCATTAATATTAAGAAACTTAAAAGCAGTAAAACATTAATATTAGTTTGATTTTCTGTCAGTTTCAGATGGACCCTAAGGCTTAATAACCCTGTTTTCACAAAACATCTCAACTCAATAAATATGCAATCAAATTCATATTTCATTCTCAATCAATAATACAGTGTAAGTATCACTGTCAGTTATTACAATTATATGCTTATGTGTTTATATAACAAGCTTACAAGTTCTCCACTGACCATTTATTAATAAGCACAGGGGCATCCCAATGGCTGAATGTCAGAAACAGTATGCCATCAGCACTCGAAATCTTAAACAATTATCATTCAAAAATTTAAATTCCTTTAAATCTTTATTTTAATTTGAATACCTTTTCTCATTTAATGCATACAATGAAATATACTAAATAAATGTAGGATGAGTTTTACAAATGTAAATCTACTTCAATAAATACTCTACACAGTGCTTGAGCATATTTTGGGTGGACTTGTTCATGCTCAAACCCCAGAGAATTCCAATCTGTTGGGAACCCTTAGTGAGTGACAGAAAACTTTGCTTTCAGGCATAGTACCACCATGGGAAACGGATTGATTGATTGATTGAATATTTAGCATCAGTTTATGCCATCGAGGGCTAACAGACGATCAGTTAACTTAACCACTGTTTCCTGGGATTAACCAGTACTCGAGCACACCCCATCTCCGCAAGTAACTGATAACTTTCCCACTTGAAGCAGTGGTGAGAGACGAATGATAATAAGACACAATTTCGTATATCACTCATCAAGGAGACTGTTGCCGGGCGGGGATTCGAACTCACGACCCCTGGATTGATAGTCAGACACGTAACCGACTGAGCTAATTGGGCCTGGCTCCATTGGAAACAGGAATGCTTCCATTGGGTGACATATTGGTGGTTATAAATAATCCTTGTTTCTTCTTTAAAAATGTATTTTCTTTATTTTAAAGCTCATTTCTTAATTTGAATGACATTATTGGTGTATTTTGAACATTTTGAAGGCATTGTCATGTTTGAACTGTGAATTTAGAAAAACACATTGATGCTTGCAAATTGGGGTATGAATACATGATTTTGGAAGTCTACTTTCACTTCTTCAACTGTGTATACACTGAACAGAAAAAAATTTATCTTGGATGACACATGACCCTACTTTTCTCATCATATTTGGGTAGTGGAAAGTGTTACTTCTTTCATTTGGGTCTCTATATGACTGACAAGCATATAAACTTTTTTTACTTACTAATTATTTATAAATTTTATAATGAAGCAGATTTACAATTTCAGATTCAATCATGAGCGAATACTCTAGTTGAGATGTTTTGTGAATAGGAGCCAGATTCTTAATTTGTCATGTTCTTCAGTTTTAAACACAGATTCACACTTAGTGATAATCATATAGAAGAGTCTGTCATCATGGTCATTGGAAACATTTTTTGTAAACAATATGATTTTTAACAATTTTTATTAAAGTACCAAAATTAATATCATTGGATGTTTCTTCAAGGAAATGCATTACAGCTTTTATAAATAAGTTGACCATTGTAAATGTTAAAATTAGTTAGAAATGCAATTGTCCAGTAAGGGCTGTTCCATTTAAACATACATTCCACCCATGGACGGCAAAATAATAAACTTCTAAGGTGGGAGGGTTTTTCAAAATAGGGGGCCTGATAAAATGAATTAAAAATATAAAGGGGGAGGGTCCAATTTCAAAGTGCCTTCCATGGGTGGGTTGTTTGTTTAAATGGAATAGCCCTAATTGAAATTTACAATTAAATTTTTAATTATATAAAATTTCTCCACACTTTTTCAATAAAATTATAAATAATACTCGATTGATGATGTTTATAACAAAATTTCTTAGTATAGTCTCAATCTGTGTCAAGGCTTTAATTAAATTTGTTTGCCGCTTTTGACCAACCCATAAGCCCACTGGTGAGGGAAATGTTCTTGCACCCCACCCCCTAAAAGAATTTATCTACCTATGAGGCCACCCATCTGTAAATGGTATGGGTCGGAAGTGGCAAACAAACAATTTCTGAAGGGTGGCCCAATGTTTACTAAAATGATAGTGATCAGTTCATTGCCACTGTATGCCATTTAGTCTAATTAGTTTCCCCTACTTTCTATGTGTATATATACATGTATCAATAAGACTGCTTCACATTCTGACACAACATAAATCCTACGATGAATCACTATCTTCAATTTCTGCTGTATTAGATTTTTCATGCAGCAGAACATACTCTCTGGAACTGAATCCGAACTTAATCACGTCTTTTTCCAGTAATTCCACATAGCGCTGTGGCTCGATTTTCTTATTATTAACAAAAGTACCATTGGCTGAGTCTAGATCTATTATATATGGAGCCACCTTGTTGGCCTTTCGACCGTCAGCTGTCTTGTACGGCACCATCCTGTACTGCCACACCGCATGCTGCTTGGAGCATGAGGGGTGATCCACAGGTATATCAACAATGATTCTGTCTCTACCAAATAAATAAGCACTCTGACGGTGCATATGGAACGGTTTAAGTGCTTCGTCGTTTTTAAATGGATAGAGTCGCCATCTTTTCTTTGGTTTTCTGGCTTCTGGAGGTTCATTATATTTTATTACAACACCCTTATAAGTGTTAGTGTCCTCTGTCAGCTTTCCTGACAGTTCAAAATTAGGAGCATCTTTGGGTTCTGTAGGTTCAGCGGACTGACTTTCTTCTTCTCGTTTGCCGTATCTTTGACTTTCTGTTAGATGTTCCCTTTTGTTTCTGTTGTCTCGCCGACGGTCATCATTGCGTTGCCTCTCACCATTCTGTTGTCTCATGTCATCAGCAGGTTCTTGCTTAACTCGAGACAGGTGGTAACTCTCATCGTCTCTCTGTCTGTGACCCCTACTTCTATGACCTCTATCTTCTCTTGATCTATCAATACCACTTTCTTGTTTGATTCTGTGCTTGGTCAACCTTTCTTCTCTGTCGGAATCCGACTCCGGTTCTCTTTTGATTTTATGTTTCATTGGTTGAGGACTGTGTGATCTTCTTTTATGATGATGAGATTTGGATCTATGGTGTGACTCCTGAAAGTACACAAACAGAAATTAAAAAAATGTACTACTGTTTTTATTTTTTTGTATTTTTTATTACCTGGTAATGTTTGCTACATGTGATCAAAACCATATCCTTCAAATTTTCTGTAAATTTTCTATTTTATAATAATTTATGGTTAGAGTAAAAAGTATATTCACAATTATCCTTCTTGAGTATACCCAAGCTTACAACCAATACCAGCTTAATGTAAATAGCCTTTAAAATGTTGTGTTGATAGCTGACATTTTCATACACAGCTACTTGCATGTTGCTGATTTTTTACTTCATCCATAAATACTAATTTAAGTTTTTATAAAAAAAAGTGCCCAATAATACATAGAATTGAACATGATCAGCGAAGTCATGCAAATCACGCATCTAAAGAAATTCCCCGAGTTTGCATGGGAATCTAAAAAGAAAGAGAACAAATGCAGTCTATTTTTGGTGACATAGGAGCGACAAAATTGATTGATGTGAGGTTGTTTTGACAGATACATGTATGCGTTTCTTGGGATCAAACTATTGTGTTACTCTTGATTGTACAACGTCGAAGGGCCATAAATAATGAAATAACTGCAGATCACAGTTTAAGTTGGGTCGCTTATGATATCTCAAGCAAATTTATTTGCGCTATAAGCAAAAGTGTCTGGCCTAACATATAGGTTTTACATATAATAAAGAACCATATTAGCGCTCGTACACTTAGTAGTACTACTATTTTGACTCATATTTTGGCTGCACAAGGTAGAGTAGAGTGCCTGGAGTCTTAATAATTAATCGTTAGCATTTGGTTGTTGAAGAAGGTCATATAAAGTCTGCATCAATATTAGCAAATAAAATATTCAATTAAACAACCGGTTAAATAAAAATAGGAGTATCTATATTTATAAAATAAGAAGTGTTTAAACTCCATAGTGGGTAATCATTGTTTATTGTTGTCATCTTCATCATCATCATTAGTTTTAAATAATCATCTTATCTTTTAAATAATCACCTTCTTTTTTAAGTAATCATCTTGTTTTTTAAATTATCATCTTATCTGGCTCACCAAAATGACTTAGTTCAAAGTGCGAGGGTAAATAAATACTTATACATACGATCACAATTTATTTTCATGAATAGTTGAACAGGGAAATATGTGTTGAAGTATACTGGTCATACCTATAACTGTGAGTCTAAAACTTTGCCAACCATGTAAATAATGGCATCAATAATAAACAATAATAAAGATACTTAAGTGTGCTGAGTTATATAAACAGTTGCTGGTACGAAATGTAAACAAATGCCGATGCCAACACATATCTGTAATATTGCTATTATACGGGCATTCGCAGTAATAGGTATATTGCAGTATTAGGTTACGTATGCAAGGGATATATGGAAAGAGTGAACACGCGACATTATTTTATTGTGTTTTTACGACTGACAGATGTGGTTGGGTCTTCAGCTATAAAGGGGGATTAACATATATTTTTAATTTAGAGAATTGAAATTAATTAGTAGCTAAGTTGACATGACGACTCCAGCAGAGAGATTTACGATGTTGCCATTATTAACCCTTATCTGCTTATTGTAGACTTGTAGTACTAGTTAGGTCTAATACAGGGATGGCTTTGGTGGCAAATTGTTTGTTAGAATTTTTATTCCTTCAAATCAATAAATCGCGTAAATTGCAGTTACGCTTTGTCTTGTTTTTTATTGTGGAAAGAAGAATATAAGTTAAAACATCTTTTAAGACAATTTGAATGTGAAAATAAATATTATTTACTTCTGGGCTTGAACGTTCGACTCGATGATGTTTTTTGTGTTTCTTTCTTTTATAAAACTCTTCAGAGTCAGAACTACTCGATCGTGGCCGTCCATGTTGGCCTTTAACCATGTTTATGTAGGAAATATGTTTAACAAACGTTGTTTTTCTTTTTTCTAATCATTTACCGGAAGTACAAGTTAGACTGGTTAATTTAATTTATTTTACCTTAATTACCGAAACGCAGATGATTTACCGAAACGGATGTAAATACGCAGCAACGGGAACGGGTTGATTGAAGCCTGTGTGAATTAGGTTGATTCAAGCCTGTGTGAATTACCACATTGTCCATTTTATTTAAAGCTGAACATCTGTGCAGTGAGATTAAGTAATATAAACAGATATGAAATGGTTTTATAGCAACATGAATTTGTAACTGACGCCTGACCAGCGACATATTAAGTTTTAATATAGAACTAGCTATTACCCGTGCTGCGCACGGAGTTGAGGCAGGTGTTTGGTGGAGCATGGTTTGGTTGACTGTGGCAAAATTATTCTCAAGCAATGACCCGTGCTGTGCACGGTGTTGAGGATGTGGCTTTTTATGGGGGGTGAACCATTCACAAGGTGTTGGAGTGGAGAGGGTGTTTAGCGTGATGTTACCTTTGTAGCTTTTTTCCTGCTACTGTGTCTATAGGACCTCCTTGAAAGTGACATTTTGGGTGAGTGTCCTGTTGTGGAAAAGTCCTTGTGACAAATTGTTGTCTACTTTGATGTAGATGTTGGAGTAACCTCTAGCTCGTGAAAATGCAACGTAAAGTTGTCCATGGGAGAATACAGGTGCTGGGAGATAAATTCCAAGTGTATCGAATGTCTGACCCTGGGATTTATTTATTGTCATTGAATAAGCCAGCCTCACTGGGAATTGAATCCTCTGTAATGTAAATGGCAGGTTGGCATCTGATGGAGCAAGTTTGATGCGTGGGATTAGGACTCGCTGTGAAATGTGGGTTCCTGTGAGAATTTCAGCATCAAGTATGTGGTCATGGAGGCGTCGAATGATAAGTCTTGTGCCATTGCATAGTCCTTTGGTGATATCAAGATTGCGCAGAAGCATGACTATTGCCCCTGGCTTTAAAATGAGGTTATGTGTTGGCATGCCAGTGGGGGTGATGGAGTGGAGGAATTCCATAGGGTAGTTGTTTGATTCATTTTCATCATGTGAAATGGCCTTGTCTGCACTCGTGTAAGTCTTAGACACTCCGGGAAGTTTGTTGATGACTGAATCATTTAGTGACAATGTTGTCTCATTGAGTGGTGTGAGAATGACGGTTTTGGAAAGTTCCCTTGGGTTGTTTACATGTGTGAAGACTGCATCGACAATGTTTTCTTCTTGGGAGATGATGTTGCACTGGGGTGGTATTTCAACAGATAATGGTGGTGCTTGAGCCAACTGAGATGAAAGTTCGCCATTGCCTAATTTCAGGAGCCATTGTGCGTAGTCTTGCTGATCGTCATATGTTCTCATATTCTTGGTTAGTTTGATGACTGTGAATAGTGGCCAAAGTGGGGAACGTTTCAGGCAGTTTTCAATTATGGCAGTTTGGGACTGTTTGGGCACTACAGGTAAAACTTGGCGAAAGTCTCCTCCCATTAGGAATACTTTGCCTCCAAATGGAGCGTCTATTCCTGTGATATCACGCAACATTCTATCGATGGCTTGTAGAGCATGGGCTGGAACCATAGAGGCCTCGTCAACGATGAAGAGGGTGACTGAGCGGAGGTACTGAGCATGCTTTGATGCAGGAGAAATGTTGCAGGTGCTGGTGTCTAGGACTGGTACAGGCAGTTTAAAAAGGTTGTGGACTGTTCGTCCTCCAGAGAGCAGTGTAGCAGCAATTCCAGTCCATGCAGATGCTGCAACGGTAATGGATCTACTTCGGCAGTAGGTGATAAGGGTGTTGTAAACTGTTGTTTTTCCACATCCTCCTGGACCATCGAGGAAGTAACAGTGACTGAAAGGTATTTCATCTTGTGATGGGGAGTTGATGTCTTGCAGTACTTTGTCAACTATGCTTCTTTGGTCTTCATTGAGCTGCATTAACTGGGTGGTGGCTTTTTCAGTCTCTGCTATGATGTCGATGTCTTCTGTAGGCAGATGTTCAACTTGCGAGGAGGTGATATCTGGTAGTCCTAATGCTGCTAAAGTTGTTCCATTTTGTTGGAGATATCTGCTGATGTCTTGGAGGGCTAACTGTGTTGCCACATTCGTGGGAAATTGTTGATGGGTGTAATCTTCTATCATGGCATCCTGGTGCTTTTCCCAGAGTTGCTTTGGGTCGGTTGGGGCACAATATATACTGATGGTGGCGAAAAGGGATCGCAGTTGTTGGGTCATTTGTAGGAGACTTGCCTCTGAAAGTGTTTTATCCCTTTCTGTGTCATCGATGAGGAGGTGTTGGCGTATACAGGCTTCTCTGAATGTGTCCAAGGTTTGACCGTCAACAGTACGTAGGTCTTCAAATGAGGTTGGGCTGGGAACGTGGAGCAGAAGGAGTCGGAGACAATATCGTTCAATTTCTTTCGGGCTGACCGAATACATGCGACCTATTGTTGAATTAGCTCCTCGTTTTCTTGGTTGCCATTGGTTTGTGGATTTGTTGAAGACAAAATGGTTTGGCACTTGATGATAGCAGAGATTGGTGGGTTGGTGACTATTGAGTTTGAAGAATGCCGTTAGCATTGTATCCTTGGCGGCAAAGGCTTCTGCTGCTGCAATTTGGTTTCCAGACGTAAAGTAAACTGGTTGCTGTCTCGGCAGATGGAGGGCAAGTCTGATAATTGCATGAGATTGGTGATGTAGTTTATATTCGGCGAGTCTCCAATAGGCTTCTGGTGCACTGATGTACCTGGCATCAATGAAAGTAGCAACTTCATCATGGTTTAGTTGATTTGTTTCTGTGACTTGGATGTTGGCACAGTCGTGGCCTTTGTAGACATACTTGAATAAGTACTTTACGCTTTTAATGGTAGTGCAGGCCTCGAGGTTGATGTGGGCTTGATACTTTTGTGATAAGTAGGGATTGTAGGGTACAATCCATCGATTATCAACTTCGTGCTGGCCGATTTTGATGGTCCGACCATTATCTGATCTTTTGTACAGGGGGTAGCCATTTACTGCTAATGTAGTTGTTTCTCGGAAGTCCTTTGGAAAATCTTTAGTGCATTTGTTATCTGCCATACATGGTGCATTTTTGTTGAGGATTCCACATGGACCATGAACCATTGTTGTTTTTATAACTTGGTACAACTGGGGATGCTGTGTTGGATCGGGTATTTCTGCAGAGATGATACTGTCGATATCGGCTGGCTCTCGTAATTTGCTGTTGTTATCCAAAATTATGAGAAGGTGACAGTGTGGGAGACCACGTTTTTGGAATTCGATGACATGGATATGAGCAACAGGTTTTCCGAGTACATGTTTTTTTTTAATGTCTGTCAGAAGTTCATGGAGGTGTTGATGAAATACTCTTGCTACAATATCTGGTCGATGTTGTGCTTGTTGGCGTGATTGAAGGGCCTCTTGAATATCATGACATCTAGGATTGCAGGTGAAGGTGAGAAATAAGTCTGGTTTTCCAAACTTTGCTACGATGGCCATTGCGTCCTGGTAGTTTTGTTGCATCGCCCTTGGTGATCCTTGAAAGGAAGATGGCAGTATGACGATTTTGCCTGGTTTGAGATTTTCGGTCTCAGTCCGAGTGTTTATGTGGTCCATGAGACCTTGATAAAGTTCAACACGGAGGTCGTTCTGTTTAGTTCGTATATATTGCAATCTGCCGGCTTCAACAGGTATGCATCAACTACCAACTGTTGGAAAAGCTTCCCTCCGTAGAAAATTGGGGAGAAGGATTCACGAACTGACAGACGATGCGCATAAAATTGAAGACATGTAAGGTTGTTTCTTTTTTCTGTCTTGTGGTGTTGATCATGCTGCATGTTGTGGTCCCAGCCTAATTCTCCATAGGGGAAAAATATGGGGTAAACCATAGGGTCTATGTTTGATGACATATACGAAATGTGTAGTGGTGCTTGGTCTTTTGGATGGACTACAATATCCCTGTCATGTGGAGGTGCACCATCTTGTGAAGAAAATACCACTGCTATCTCATCTTACCGTGGATCATTATATCGGCGCTGGTCAGGTCCTTTCAAGATGTGCATTGTTACCGATGGGGGTGGTGTTCCATTCTGATCAGCTAGGCGGAGTTGTTCAGCTTCAATTTCCTGCATGTGTTTGTACGCTGCTGCATAGGGGGAAGTAAGTTGTAGCACGTTCTGCAGGAGTGACATGACATCTGGAAGGCATTGGCGATTTGCAGGTTGTTGCATTCTAGCTTGTAGAGCTTGACATGCTTCTAGAATATACAGTTGGCTATAGGATGGTGTTGTACCTTCAGGAGGGTGTAGGGAGCCAGACCTGTGGTACACTTGGCCATGAAGTCTGAAGGCGTATGGGCCATGGCCTGGCGGGGAGACAATGTTGGCACCAAATGACGCAAATGCCATTGAACTATTGTAGTTCCGAATGTTAGCTCTGAAGTTTTGAGCCTTTGATGTGTTTGTTGTGAAAAGATTTTTCAGTTCTAGAGGGTATGGTCGCAGCGGCGGTAATTTAACTTTTCCTTTGTGGCAACAGTTGTGGTTTTCCTTTGGAAACAGAAGTGCGTCACAGAATTGACATTTTGTTGTTAATGGTCCAATAGAAAAGGGGTCGACCTCTGGTGGAAACCGTCTGGCAAGGAACTGTACCAAGTTCGTAGCAGCATGTCCTGTGTTTGAAACTGCTGGGACATTTTGAGGAGTTTGTGGGGTTCCTGGACTTGGAACACTTTGCTGGGATGCATCATTACCATTATGGGAGTGGCGATAAGAGGCCATGTATGTAGCACGGGAAGCCAATATGGACTGTCTCTCTTCCTCAGTTCTTTCATGTTCCCGATGACGTTGATTTTGCCGATTGGTTCTTTGCTGTGTAGGGGTCCTTTGACCGGTAATTGTCCTTTTCCGTTTAGGCATCCTGTAGGTGGAAAGGCGAGTATAAATGGACTATTAGGTAGGTAGTTTTGATTGCCATAATTGGACATACTGTAACCCCGAAAATGTTTGCGGCTGCTTATTGATAAAAAATCCTTAAAAAACTTAAATTTTGGGCTGATAAATTTTGCGGAGGAGCAGGTGCTCTTCAGTTAACATAAATAAAAAATTTAAATTACTGCTGGTTATTTTTGCGGACTGCAGGCACCCGCAAAATCAGTGAAATTAAACAGCGCGCGAAAATTTCCAGGGTTACAGTATGCAAGGGACCTTAACTTGTATTGCGTTTTGCCCTGAAATGATTTTGGTGAAATTTCCCAAATAAGTAACATGAAAGGAAATGTAGTGGAAAGGAATTCTTTATTGCACTGATTTCAGCAGTTAAATTTTTATTATGAAAATAATTGTTGAACATCAAGGTTATGACAATATTGTGGACTCATTCTACAGGGTAGCCCATCAAAAAATTCCCTTGAACAATAGCATTTTTGTTGTTTGTCTCTTGTTGAAGGAAATGTTTTTGTGGGCCATCCAGCATTCAGCAGGACTCACTGGATTGCAGTAACATTACAACGACGGGTGAACATTCCCAATAATGCAATGCAGTTCAATTATTTCAGCAATTCCAGAGCTTCGGCCTGTGTTACATCATTTGATTCCTTGGAATTTGTGGGTTCAGAAGTGAACGACTGTGTAACTGACTGAAGTTCCTCAGCATTGGTAGCTGTACTATCTCCTTGGGGACCATTTTTGGTGGACTCTTTTGTGACGGAGGTATCAAAAGAAATCGATGATTGACACAAAGTGAAATCGTCGATGTCGTCATCATCAAATGGTTTGAATGTAGGAAGGGTGAACTGTTTTGGTGAGCTCCTGGAGGAACTCATCTTCAGAGGGGTTGATGGCTTTGGTGATGACGTGAGTTGGCTCCTAGCAGATTTAGTTGGAGTACTGGTTACTGGCACTTGGCAGGGGCGCTTAAGGGGTGATGAGGTGTCAGTTGGTGCCGTCTTGTTTTTGGATGTTTTGAAATTCTCACACAGTTCTTTTTTCAGAGTGTCTATTCCATTAATCGCGACTGAAAGTTCTTTATCCAAGTTTTCACGATAAGTAGTGAGGGCCTCGCACATTGCTTCCCGGTTATTGGCTGCTGCTTGGTGTACGGCTTGTATCCCTAAGTTAGGTGGGATTTTTTTAGCTGTAGTAACCTGTATGAAGGCAAGTTCTCTTCCTGCCATGTGGCGAATGTGACTAAGTTGTTTCAAAATGTTGGTCGCTTGGCAATGGGGAGGTGTTGTATTCTTGTTTGACATCTGAAACGTAAATAATGTAAATATAGCATTTCATAACTCAGGTTTAACCATTCGTAACTATGCCAGTCACGAAAGTCTTGGCCTCTGATGATTTGCCCTAGTCTTTTGTTTGTAATTTTTTTTAATCTAAAATGCAATTGTTCATTGAAAAATTCAGTTTCCAGGCAGTAAAAGTGGCAATGTAACAATGAATTGACGTGTCCATAATAATGGTATTACCATATGTGGAAAAATATTTTTAATGTTGTTAATATACCTTTCCTAAAATTGTCCTGCCACCTAGTATTATTAGCTGAAAATTACCTACTTATAGTGAGGCTATCTGGTTCATGTTTGTACTGACATGAGTTTGTGAGCATCACTAAAATTGATACGGGTACAATGTAGTTCATAGGAGGTAGGTCAATTTTAGGAATTGTGTACAGGGAGAGGAATGAGAGGAACTTACCTTAACCCAATGATTGATATTGATGATTATTTTTCCAAATGATTATTTGTCCAAGTTATAGATGATGTGAATTGGGATGAATCTGCAAAAGATGGACACTTGTTTTATAAATACATGGATTTGGTTAAACAACCAATTGTTCTCTAAAGTGATGCTGAATTAGTAAAATTAAGTCATTGACAGTGATGTAGGGTGTTATTGCCAACAACATGAACAAAGTAGTATTGGCAAAAGTGATGAGGGATGAATCTGCAAGTCATGAAATTTGTTGTACAACTGCATTAACAGTGACGTAGCAATTATTTCTGACAAAGTTGTGTTTGCATAGCAACTCACATGTATAGAGAGTTGTAATGACTCGGGGAAACTTACCTACCTTAGCTGGGCGCTGGCAAGAGAGAGGACTCCAATCGATTCTTTGTGCACCATTAGAGGGAAGTGGGATGAATCTGCAAAGGATGGAAACTTGCTGTAAACATACACCACTAAGACAACACCGTAGACTCGTTTGCCATCTGCTGCAATGCCATGTACAGAGAGCCTGAACTGTGTCATAAGCACAGCAACCTGTTGTGCTTATTATGTACAGCAAGAGACTATAGAAAAATGGGCCGAACTGCCAGCATTTAGCAGTGACCGTTTTCCATGTCATTCAATTCGCCCCTTTCACTAATCCAAATGACAATGGGAAAGATCTGGTCAGGTGATTTCCATCTCGCAACAATTGGTGTCGAAGACGCTGTCGTTGCGCTGCATGATGCCGTCATTAAGACCTGATCTCCCCTAATACAGAGCATTCTGGGATTAGTGAAAGGGGCAAATATAGATCGCAATGTCTCAGCCACGTCAGCTTAGCGCCGGTGCACTAAAAAGTAGAAGTTGATTTGACGATCTTGCAATGCATTCTGCAATACATTATGGACCCAGTGGCCTACCCTTACACACACTCCCTGCACACTGTGACCATTGTGACTGTCACTGTCAGGCCTTCTCTCATTTCAGACATGTACACGGTGCGCGGTATTTATCTGTCAGTGCCAATATAAGATGATCCAAGATGGCCGATGCCTACCCTTACACACACTCCCTGCACACTGTGACCATTGTGACTGTCACTGTCAGGCCTGCTCTCATTTCAGACATGTACACGGTGCGCGGTATTTATCTGTCAGTGCCAATATAAGATGATCCAAGATGGCCGAATTTTTTTTGTAATTTCCAAGGCCTATAAAATTATTTGGCTCTGTTTGGCAAGTGCCTATTAAGCTGTGAGCACCCCCATTTTACCGGTCACCCATTTGCGGATAAGCATACTTGGCATACTATTCAACATGCATTGTCATGCTTCCACTCGTCATTGGCACCTATTTCCGGACAGGGATTTGCACATTCAATCAAGCTTTAAAATTCTTAAAAATTGGCTCCGTTTGGTGCGGGCCTTATTAAGCTGTGAGCACACCTATTGTACCGATCACCTATTTCTGGATAGTCGTACTGATTCATGTATTTGTCATGCTTACGTTATACGTAGGCGGCACCTATTTTCGAACAGGGAATCGCACATTCAATCAAGCTTTATAAACCGCATAAACATATTGACGGTAGGGTGTAACTGTTATTGCGTTTCCCTAAATTGCGTTTCCCTAACCTTTTCCGCGTTCCCCTTACCTTAATAAGTGATGTGAACTCTATAAAAAACATGAAAAACGTCGAAAACTGTCTGATAGAAATAATGATAGCGGCTGAATGTCGAAATGCTGGCGATCGAGGGGAGCATTCATTGCATGGTACCGGGAGCATACAGTAGCAGGCGGGAGAAGCAAGTGCACTTTCATCACGTACCACTTCTGTCCCATAAAATACAAATATTCTTCCTAACATAGCTTTATTACTTAATCCTTACGCATCATACTTTTTATCATCACAATTTTCATGTGTTGTCATTCAGTTGTAGTGCAATGATTGCTCCCTTCGTTGTGTGGCAGCACGTGATAGCGGCAGATTGTCGAACTACTGGCTTGCATGGGGAGCATGCATTGCATGGCACCGGGAGCAAACGGTAGCAGGCGGGAGAAGCAAGAACATTTTCATCAGGTTCCAGTTCTGTTCAATAAAATACAAAAATTCTTCCTAACTTAGCTTTATTACTTAATCTTTACGCATCACACTTATTATTATCACATTTTTTTTGTTGCAATGCAACGATTGCTCCCTACGTAGTGTGTTTCACCATTGACAGGTGGCAGCAAATACCGATTGCTCCCTACGTGGTGTGTTTCACCATTGACAGGTGGCAGCAAATACCGGCACCCTATTGGTGTGTTTCACCATTCACAGGTGGCAGCAAATACCGGCAAGTTCCATGGCGATAGTGACTGAATCTGCGATCGTGGTGATTGAAAATCTTTCCTGAAGCTACGTTGATACATTATCCACTTTGCCACATAGCTTATCTTCTTCGCCACATTTATAAAGCCCCACATACGAAAAATTAGCACGTTCCTTCAAGCGGTTTCGGAGGAGATACGTCAATTTACAGACGGCTGCTTACAGAAATAATATATAGATTTTCAAATTACCGCTGATGCCGTCCCCACCCGGCTGACGAACATAGTGACGCTGCTTCTGCAACAATATATTTACCCCAAAATATTAATTTTGTATCTTGTAAGTCACTGGCCAGACATATGGTAATTTTTTTTTGTAACTATGTTGCAGAAGCAGCATCACTGTGTTCATTGATGGGGATGGCATCAGAGCTTGGGTAGGCTTACTTTGAAAATTCTATATGAATGAAGATTTAACACTATACGTCTTTGCTGCATATAATCTAAAGAGAGTATATCAGGATTTGAAATAGGCTAGAAACATTTTTGCCAGTTTACCATGCCTATATATACTTACTGATCCCGTATTGCCATAAGGATATCTAATTAAACATGCAGAAATAATATATTGGAAAAGGATTTCCTAACTTGGGCTACGCGCCAAAGTTAGACTATAATAGATTTCCCTCTTAAAATTGCAAATAATTTTGTGACGTGGGCCTATCAAATGAGTTATACATTAGGCCTATAGAAATTATTTCATCTTAGAAAGTATCCGAATGACGATGCGGAGGTCGTTAAGCAGTATTTAAGTAGGCCTACTGTCTATTTTTAGAATAAGTATTTCGTTTCAAGTTTACCCCTCCAGTTAAAATATCGGTATTGTTACGTTTTGGTGGATTTGATATACCAAACCATTCGGATTTTATTTGTTTATGATAATGGGATGCTCAATTTAATTTGTTTAAGACACTTAATTATACCTTTCAAACTATCAACTTAAAGAACATATTATTCAGTATGCGATAAACTGTAGTTTACCGTAGTTTCGTTGTTGTAATTCTACAGAAACACCCGTAATATTAAATATATATTAAATATATTATTATTAAATAATGAATTCCTTATCTTTAAATGATAATAATCATGTCATTGACTTGAAGTATATATACTACGGAACATGGCATCTGCGTTCAATGAGGTATGATGTTTTGACACATTTAGATGTGGACGCAAAGTGGATTAAAACAGGGACATCGGAAATGTCTCCGCGAAAACCGTGGAGTATACTTTTAAATGTATAGATGATAACTATCTGTAATAGATATTGACTTTAGATGATAACTATCTGTAATAGATATTGACTTTAGTTACCCATTGTTTGTGTTCGATGTTAAACGCTATTGCAAACAGCGATCCTATACAATGTCTTGTATTCTTTTATTCCATGAATTTAGTTTGAAAATGAAACTATTTAGTGTAATGAATGTGTTATTTTCGGTCTTGACGTGTATAGCGCATGTATCAATACGTGCGATGCGGTCAGTATATAAAAGATACGTGCGAAGGCTCTATATCCATTTCTTCATCATCAGGATCATCATCCCCAAGCCTTCTAAGTGTGTCACCATCGCCTCTGCTACACGTGGTTGTCAATAACTACAACTGAGAAAAGGTGTTTTCGGTCTGGGAAATCGCGAGTGAAGGAGGGGATATTTTAAACAGGTCGCCTCCACCGTTTACACGGAGGGACATTTTAATCATCGTATATGCTAATGTTTATGTGTTTAACTTGGTCCTCATAAGAATGTTTTCTTGTGTGTCGACAAATCAACCAGCACTTTACAAAGCGGCGACATGGCGACGTCCACCTTATGAGTAAATCAACTGGGAACTAGTCATCAAGACTACAGATACTTGGCGTGTGGCTTTGACCCCCTCCCGGGTCTACAACCCCACTCCCCAACTATACAACCCCCCATATTCAAGTTCAGCAACATCAATCATCATAGAAACAAATATAACAACAAAAAAAATGTTTGCAAAAAAAAACAACATTTTTTTTTGTTATTATATTTGTTTCTATGATGATTAATTTTGCTGAACTTGAATAGTGGAGTTGTAGAGTTGGGGAGCGGGATGTGTGTGTGTGTGGGGGGGGGGGGGGGTACACTCGGGGGGGGGGGGGGGGGGGGGGGGGGTCAAAGCCACACGCCAAGTACCTGTGATCAAGACACCATCAACTTAAAAAAAAGCATACTCTTCAAATTCAAGAAATCTTCAACTTCAAGAATATACTTATCAGCACAATCGACGTCGAGTCAAAATAACCATATTTGTAAAATTCATCTTATCCAGTCAGTGGTGCAGCTCCGGGAGAAGCGGCGAACATGCTGATGTTATCCAGTGGCTGGATAAACGTCCTACCTTGCTCGCCAAACAGCCAATAGCTAAGTGCGAGGGTGAACAACCAATACGATGTCGACCCTATCCATTCGGGGTCTTTGTATTATGGAATAGTTACACGTTGTACAGACATATTTTCAAGATCCCTCCATACCCATCTAAAATGATATGATACTCTAAAATGTTAACAGATGACTGAGTTGTTTTAACTTCTTGTAATACATGTAATATAAATAAAAAAAAAAAGGGTAGTGACTAAAAATCAAATTTAAACAAATAAGTTGCAAACTTATTATTGTATCAAGAGTTTCAAACTCAGGGATACTCGTTTAACAGTTTAATGTAGAAAACATTGTATTGTAATTTAAATTTGTATTGAGCTTATGCTTTAAATAATTATTTTATGACTCACAAAAATAGAAACTTAATGAAACGATATGCATATACCACTTTATTTCAACGTATGTATTGATTTTGCATATATGTATGTATGTATGTATGTATGTATGTATGTATGTATGTATGTATGTATGACGATGAACTGTAATGCTCAAGTTTAATAAAATATATGTTCTGTATAGTATAGTACCACCATTGGAGACAGGAATGCTTCCTTGGGGTAGCCGCATAACGACGGTTAAAAATAATATATTTTTTTCTAAAATTTAATAATGCATTTTCGCTATTTTATTGCTAATTATTTATTTATAAGATATTATTGGTGTATTTTGAAAGCATTGTCATGTTTGTATTGTGAATTTAGAAACAATTGGAAAGCTTGGAAATTTGGGTATGATAACATGGTTTCGGAAGTCTTCTTTCGCTTTGTCAACAGTGTCTTGGGTGACACATGACCCCTTCTTTTCTCATCATATTTTTGTAGGACAGAGGTTGACAAACTATAAAATGTAAGTTTGACTCCTTTAATTTGGGTCTCTTTATGAACGACACGGATGCATTATTGTATTTACTATAGAACAAAGAACACATATCAATGGTGAGCTTACACGTAAATAATATGGCAACGCAAATGGCTATATGAAACGACTTAAAACTCCAGTAAGCTTCCGAAAAAAGCACACTTTCGATATTAGCAAAACTGATTGAAATTAAATGTGTTTGTAATATTGCTTAAGTCATTCCTATAAAACCCTTGTTGACACCTTTTTTAAAAATGTACCAAACAAATAAAAGAAATAAAATTCGGACCGCTCATTTAAATGAAGTATATTGGTATTAAACTTTCACTATAATGCCGTATATAACCATTACTGGCACCAGTACATAATGTAATGTAGGCATAGTGCCACCATTTCAACAGGAATGCTTCCATGGGGTAATAATGGCGGTTATAAATAGACCTTGCTTCATCTTCTTAAAAAATGTGTTTTCCTTATTTTAATTCTATTTTTAATGTGAATGTCATTATTTATGTATTTCGAACATTTTGAAAGCGTTGTCATGTTTGAATAGTGAATTTAGAAAAAAATGATGATTAGAAATTGTGGTATGAATACATAATTTGGTTTAAATAACATTTATTTGTTATTAACATATTTCATGTACATACACATATATTCAATATACAGCGATATATAGCAACATAATTGAGAAGGAAGCTATTTCTAGCTTGTACAAAGTCTCTCTTCAGAGTTCGGACGTCTACTTTCACTTTGTCAACAGTATTCACACTGTACAGAAAAAAATATCTCTTGGATGACACATGACGCTACTTTTCTCATCATATTTTAGTAGTGCAGAGGTTGAGAAACAATAAAATGTCAGTTTCACATCTTTCATATGAATCTCTATATGACTGACAAGCGTGGACTTTATTTCACTATAGATTAAAGAACCAAAATCAATGGTGGGTTATAAACGTCGATTATCACGCCACGAGATAAATTATTGTTAATATTTTAGTTAGGCCGTTATAAATTAATTTCTAGATTATCATCCAATTTTTTCTTAAAAACGGTGAGGGCGGGAGGATTTTTATTTTTTATTTCTTATTCTTATTTTTAAAATTTTGGATGTTTTTTTTTTTTAAAAAAAATTGGGGGTGGGGTAGTGGGAGTGGGGGTGGGGAGGGGGTGACAATCTAGCAATTACTTTATTATGGCCTTAGTGGAAATTTAATATTCTTAGGTTAATTAATGCGTTGAATCGGTATATCAGCACTAATGTATGTGCATGACGTAAAGACAAAGTTTCCATTTGCCCCCTTTAAGCTATTTATTTACATTTTATGTTGTTCAGCATCTCTCGTGTCGGTTTCCGGCTCTATCCGCCAAGGTTCCGGGTTCTCGAGATGATATCTGGGTTATTCTTTTACAAACAATAAAATGCATTCCCATAGAAACAAGATGCGGACATATCCACCAGTCATTCACACAGCCTGTATTTGTTATCAACCATTACCATACATAACACTATTGTTTATTACAATTTGGTTATCTTTGTATCTTTGTATCTTAAGTGATAACACAACTGACAATTGTTTACAATCGTGCTACATTGGTAACACCTCAATAAGTCGACAAACACATATAATAACTTCTAAATAATTTGTATAGATTCGTTTAATTTAACTTCCGTTTTAATTTTACATATTTTATTTGACAGTCACTTTAAGCTACCATAATTGGATTAAACGCTTCTTTGTTACAGGATTGTTCTAGTTATTATTTCAATTTAATAAAATACGGAATGATACGGTTATTGGTCTAATTATGAAGACATGTTTGCTTTACATCGTGATTATTGTGTCACGCTGGCCGTTGAGAGCCGAAGGACAAAATAGTAAGTCATACATTTCCACATTCTAACATATATTTTAGGTGATAATACTTTTTACATTCTAACATATATTTTAGGTGATAATGGTTTAAGTTAAAAGATATTTAAATCGTGTTTTGTCGGTCGGACGATGTGTCGCGGTCAGGACCCAGGTTCGTAGTTCATAGGTCAAAGTCACACTTAGTTGTTTAAGGTCGGAAATAGGTACACAATCTCGTGTCTACTCCATAATGTGTAAACTATTCGACATATTTTGAAACATGGTACAAATATTGATAGTAATATGCAATACGCTTAAGCAGGTTTAGTGGCATTATGCTTTTTGCCTTGTGAGTTTTAAAAATAAAACTGGAAATACCATGTTCAGGTTTAGTGTATTATATTTTCTTTTTATTGAACTAAGGGTTAAATCTTAACTAGGTTCAATCTGTACCAATAGTTTATCAAATATCATGGTATATAAGTCGCCTCTGTAAGATCCATCTATCGTCCGTACGTACGTGCACGGCCTTAATGGGTATGTTGTTTGTCCAGATCATATGATGATGTAAAAAAGTTAACACGCACGCACGCACGCACTATCTCTCTCTGTCTCTCTCTGTCTCTCCATCTCTCTCTCTCTCTCTTTCTGTCTCTCTGTCTCTCTCTCTCTCTTTCAAATATTGTGAAGGTTATACCGTTCAATATAATTATGTCGATATATATCCTGATAACGCTTTGTTACAATGTAAAACAAATTAGAATGTGTATATATGTATATACATATTGCAACATGTGAGAGTGATACGATCAAATAGATAACACACACACACACACACACACACACACACACACACACACACATATATATATATATATATATATATATATATATATATATATATATATATATATATATATATATATATATTTCATTAAATTCACAACAAGGAATTTACGATTTTTGGGATCTTTTCAGATGCTCATTCACAATGCATGATATATATATATGGAGATAACTATTTGTGAATAACCAAGACATAAATGTACAGACCAGACTACGGCGAGTGCGCCTAGCTACAATGCAAACCATAGATACAATATCAAGGCCTCTGCCAAACCAATAAATTTGGTGTCGACCATGACTTATATACTGTGGAATTACATGCAACACATCTGGACAGGGTGGACAAATTTACATACATGAACTGATAGCTTTATATGAGTAGGATCCAGTTAAGGATTCATGACTACTCACAAAACTGAATCAGGCATGTTTCGTGTTAAATAATGCAGTTAACACATTTATAAATTGTATGCGGAAATGATATTTGTGCATAAAATAAAATTTGTAAGGTAAATTTAACATTCACGAAAAATATGATAGGGGTTAACGATTTGAACGGCCAATGACAGAAACTACCACAGCATTTTCCCGTTCTCAAATTGCAAGCATATAAGCAAAATTGGTATTGTTGTAATATATAATATAGAAATACGTTTTGTGTATGTACTTTCTTATTTCTTTGTCTTGGCTTGGATAACATTTATTTGCTATTGAACCCGTGAGTATAACACAAAAAAGTATATTTACTGAACGGAAAAGCTAACGCGCCACGTGGCATTGTATGTACGTGATCTATAATAAATTTCTTTGACAGACTTGAATATGAAGAACATTTTGCCTATATAAAATCAATAATAACTCTACTCAATTTGATATTGGAAAAACAAAAGTGTCGTGTTAGCTGTTCCGTTTAGTATATATTTAAATAATGAAATTCGTTTTATCCAAAACCAAGCCGATCTAATCGTTAATATTATCACATAATTTACGGTGCAGGAGAGTAATAAACCCATGAGATATTTTTGATATTATTCTAGTGTAATATCACTTCCGATTCATAGCTCGGTGTTTTCTGTATAATTCGGCTCTTGTCGTAAATATTGCCGACGTACTTTCCGACTTGCCCGATGACTTACGGAAACAAATGTGCCCCATTTTTTCTCGTTCCTCATAGAGTTAATTTGTTAAATAAATGGTGAATGTAAACTTTCCCTAAATTATGTGATAAAACATATCTTTCATTCGTGCTCATCTAATATTGAATTTATTAATCTCATTGGGAAAAATGATATAATGCTCGGCAGGGCTTCACATAATATTTTTTTCCAGCTTGTTTAATAAATTCAGTAACAAGTAATCACTCATGTAAGATCCTTTATTTATGACATGAAGTATGAATTTTCGATTTGAATGGTTAAATTTGGCCTGCGTAAACATCAAATTACACTATGTTTTCATAAACAGATTGTTATTTTGACATAATTTGTTTCCTTATTAAATGCTTCGCATATTGTAAACCCAACCAGGATGTTTTTTTATATATAAATGTAATAAAATGGAAACACTTCCGCGTCATACGTGAACAAATACGCACGCACGTACACATGCAAGCTGGGAATTCTATGCCTGTCACACAATTTATAGCAACTGAACACTTACTTAATTATGACGTCATTCAAACTTTCCCTGAAGCAGCTGACCAATCAGCACGCTCGTTACAATTAATCGGGAGAGCTGGGTTGGTTCTAAAGACTAAGATAAAACAGATATATAAAGAAGAAACCGTATACCATTCAGATTCATTTTCTTGTATGGAAGTTTGAATATCTCTACCACAAACACGTATGACCATACTATAAATGAGTTTTGTAAATACATATACTTACTATATGTCAACGTGACATTCATTTTTCAAATTTATGTATGGTTAAGTAGTTTAATCAACTGTTAATTGAAATATCATATCTAGATAAATATGGAAATATTTGTAAAAGCACACCGTATATGTTTGTGTTGTTCTTTGTTTTCTATAAACTTACGTATGCAGTTTTTACAGGTGGTTGTCCAAACGGATGGTTAATTTTTGAGAGTTCATGTTATTTGTTTAGTAATGTTGCTTCGACTTTCGAACAGGGTGTGGTAAGTTATTCTTATTTTTGATGTTGGATTATCATTAATTATTATGTTATCAAACTGTTATTTATAATCTAGACAAGAGTGCTTTAAAATATTACTTCCCGTATATTTAAAAATACACTGTATCACGTACGATAATGTTTAAAATGAATTATTCTTGTAGAAATAAATACAACCTTCTTCATACTCTACTTTTTATTTTAACTGTTTAGTAATATCTGATAAAACATCCATTGAAACTACTGAATACGAATAAGAAAATAGCAGCCTCGTTTTTTTATTTAGACGGTGTTCACGAGTGGTTTAGTTGAAACTTATTTATATTACTTCGGTTGTGACAAGTTCTTACAACTTATGTGCAAATCACGCTCGAAATCCCCTTGGGTAGAACCCGTACCTAGCACGCCACGCATAGCCGTGACTGAGGATCGAACCCAAGACCATCCGATCCTGGATCCGATGCTTTACCACTGAACCACGCGCTCCACGTGGGTTACTGAAATATGCAACAGGCCGCACCCATCCCGAGTTACTGTAGTAAATTATCTCGATTTGGAGTGAAGTTATTAACCATATTTACAAACTTAGCCTCTTTTACTTATGTGTTAATATGAACCTTATTTATTTTAAGTTATAATTAATGTATTTTCTCATTGCAGGAGTTTTGCAATAACAAATCTGCATATGTAGTCAGCATAGAAACGGCAGCGGAAAATACGTATTTAAAGCAAAAAGTTCAACAAAAAGGTAATCTCATTGAACGTTAGATGTAAAACAATTTTATAACATTGCTACAGTTACAATCAAGAATGAATTATCAATAAAGTTACCATAACTTTTAAATGGGTATTTGATCTTATACGTCTCATAACACAGTTATGCTCTCCCCCCCCCCCCCCCCCCACTGTAACATGATTCTTACGCTTAAAAAAGTCCTAAGTAATTTGGTTTTGAAATATTTTTAAAATAGTTTATAGTGGTTGTGATTTCCTGCTGCATATGAGTAGAGCAAAAGTATACTGCAATAAGACATCACTCGTGTTAACAAAGAAAGTTTTATAGGATTTTAACATATGCATGTACTTATGAGCATTTGACTTCTTTTTTAAATTTCTTGGGTGTCACTGCACCCTCTTTAAATAAAAACCAAGCTAGTCATCCTACAGATACTGTGCATTTTTTATGTGGGGATACATTTCTGCTTTGAAAAAAAAATCTTCTTTGTGGAATTTGTTTTTATCGTGGAAATCCTAGACCTTATTTTATATAGAACAAATAACAAAATTCAACTTATAGTAGCGTTTGAAAAACACTTACACTTCTAGTAACGTATCAATATGGATGTTGTGCTTAAATTATAGGGGGAGATTACTGGATTGGCTTGACCGACATTGCAAAGGAGGGAACTTGGGTTTGGAAGGGGACCGGTAAGATTGCAACCTTTACCGACTGGGGACCCGGTGAGCCAAATGACTCGGGAAACGATGAAGATTGTGCACATTTATATCATCCACATTCCTATGCATGGAACGATATAGGGTGTCATGGAAACTACACAACGATTTGCGAGAAAGGGTAAAAAAATATGAATATAATACGGATACAATAGAAGAAAAGAAATTGTTTAAACGTACACGTCTACTTCAGTTATTACTCGAAACAATCTTACCAGAGTATATTCATTGTTTGCATTTGTAAGAAGAAATACAGCGGTTCTACTTTGGTATACACCATATCGTTTTATGATGTGACAACAGGGGTGTGTTCACTGGTTAACTACGTTTAAGCTCAGGTGTGTTTTTTGCTACTACCCGCTCTAAAGGAATGACCCATGTTGTGACCATGTGCGGTTGTGTTGTCTTTATTATGATTATGATGTATTGGTTGTTTATGTTCCGTGATATATAGTTATAGTTATAAATGCAAAGTCATTAACCATAACTCATATTTGAGATTATTGATGTCCCTAACCCCTTCCAGCAAGTATGTTTTTGATTTTATTGGCATTGGCTATTATCCACTATTGCAGCAAAGACTGTGGATCTCTTGGAACTCTGAGTCGTGGCACTGCAGATGTTAGTGGCGGGACGTTGGTTGGTGCCTCTGCTAAATACACATGTAATTCTGGATATTTCCTCGAAGGTAACGCGACACGCACGTGCACAAGCAATGGTACTTGGACAGGAAAAGCACCAACATGTAAACCAAAAGGTAATATTATTATATATACGAATATATCTCTTTTAGTTGGCGAACGTATTGAACATTAATGTTACAGTTACTCTTGCTTATGTCCAAGTGCAATTTCTAATCGATGATATTAATGTGTTTAAGATTGTGGATCACCAACTTACCCAGCGCATGGCACAGTCGTCACAGGTAATGGAACAACGTTTGGTATGTCTGTCAAATACACCTGTAACGAAGGATATGACCTAGAGGGAGACAGCGTACGCACGTGTAAACAGGATAAAACTTGGACTGGAACAACCCCCACGTGTGACCCTAAAAGTATTCTACTTTAGTCATTACGTATTTCTAGAAACTTTATTATTTAAATACATATATTCTAAGCAGACAGTATTTCACAATTAACTGTGTGCATATCTGCGCCTCTTTTCACTAAAATAAACAAAATGAGACTGTGCGAAAATATGTGAACCCTACTGTTAGTTTTGTGTTAACATTTGAGTGCGAATATTGTATACTAAACGGAACAGCACGTGACAGGTTATGTACCTGACATTTTATGTTTATTTCAGAAAGTATCTAAACAATTTACTTGACATTTGGACTCGCACAAGGAAGAACCTTCAGGCTATATGCAACCAATACATAGTGTATGTTTATGTCGTATTCACATTTTAATACTGAATTTGGACGAAGATATTTGATTTACAAAAGTGGCGGGTTAGCTGTTCCGTACAGTATATATCGACTAGTAATGAATATACCAGAATAATAATGGTACACTGTGATGCAAATCTTAATAAGACTATAGTATTGTTAACATCACCATATACGAGTAAGTTATAATGACACTATTTATTATTAATTTTGATAATAACAGCGTGTTTGCCATGGGAATAAGTTGTTTCATTATATATTGATTGACAGCAGAAATATTAATGCATTTAAAAACATACGCTGGCGATTTGCCTAATGACGATATTAACATATTGTATGACTCCATTATGAACAAAATGAACGATCTACGCATTTAAAATTATGGAAATAGCTGGAATTCACTTCAAATGGGGAATTATTTACATGCAGCTTAATATATAGTTTATGGTATTGTAATATTAAAGTCAGGCATTCACATTGTCACGCGGAGCGTTGACAGCACGATCTCCCATCACATCATATAACAGCAAATACATAAAAAGGTGTTAGTTGCTTTCTTGCACCTTATAACATTAAGGAAGTAGTTAGTGTAACATATCAAACCAGTGAACAATGTTCAAGATGACAGAGAAATCGTGTAACTCTATGTGTTAATTTATGTTAAAAACTGATATTTAAGACTGCGGTAACGTAACAGCGCCGGACAACGGTGCCATGGACGACAGTCGAGGGACAACGTTTGGGAAGTCTGTTGTATTTAGGTGTGATAGCGGTTATTATATAGAAGGAGGAAACGCTCTCATGTGCATGGAAGATGGCAAATGGAACGGATCATCACCTATATGTTATCCAAAAGGTGAGTTTGAAAATGAGGTTGGCAAAATAAATACATTCACCATTTATTTTTCCGATCACCTCTATGAAGAATGAAATAAAAATGCGCATATTAGTATCCTTAAATGTTCTTATAACGTAACGTTTGATAATAACGTTATTTTATCATGAAAAAATCGACGTCAACTTTAAGATTGGGCAAGTCGAGAAGCACTCCGGCGTTTTACGTGCGAGAGCCGAGTTATACGGAAACCCCGATACGTGACTCGATAGTGATACAACTCTAGGTCATTATCAAATATATGTCATGGGTTTATATTATTTCTGCACCAAACATGATGTGATACTATTAAATAATAAAGCATACGTACACAAGTGTTGTCGAACCAGTTTTATAAATATACTTTAAGACTGTGGTAATCTAACAATACCAGACTACGGTAGTATGGACGACCGCCAAGGGACAACATTTGGGATGTCGTTAATGTTCACATGTGATGGCGGGTATTATATAGAAGGAGATGAAAAACTCACATGCATGGAAGATGGGAGCTGGAATGGATCATCACCGTTATGTAAGCCAAAAGGTGAGTTTAAAAATATGGCGCTTCAAACATTTAATATTGTGCTTTGTCGTGGCTGTATCCCTTGACAACTACGTCTCCTGTTGGACATACGCAATACAAGACAATGCTGGTTCGAGCGACAGGGACCGTATATAGGGAAGTCTGCCTTATTTACGTACATATATGGATATTATATAGAAAGGAATGAATCGCTCTCACGTGCATGAAATATGGCAATTAGAAGTACGCATAGTCTTCTAAAACGTTTATAGTGTTTGCCTGAAATATTTCCTATTTAATTTGCTTCGATCGGAAAACCTGGGATTTAATTGATGATTATTTCTTATTAATCTTTAAAAGGACGGGGTTGGGAATGCTTATCCTTTACCCGGCTTTTCGCACACTAAATGCCACTTTACGCTGTGCCGGCTGCTGCATGTTCTATTACACGTTTTCTTTTTTGTGCATATTTTCTTGTTAATTGCCTTTTAACTCAAACATATGCGCATACTGGCGCATTTGTAAGAGAAGAGCCCAACAGTGTCACTTTTTTTACCCTGTTTTGATTTTATTTGACAATAGAGGGGCTGGACCTGGCGCGAGAATGACTATCGTTCCACCCACTGGCCACGTGACATTGTTTATCTAAGTAAATACAACGTAGTGTTTTCTTAGAAATCGTTAGATTGATGAAGGGAAATGGCGGCCTAACAACTTATATCGACCGCTGATTGGATTATCAACTTGTTTATTGACAAACAGCGTTAGATCAATTACGAATCTGGATTTACCCGTAAACACGTAATCCCTTTTGAGACTTCTTTATTATGTTTTGAACTCATAACGGTTATATTGTAATTGTGTTTGATAGCGATGATGATATTTATCAGTACAAACATGTTGTTAAATCAAGTTTTATTTTTCTAGATTGTGGAAACCTACCGATACCCGAAAACGGTGGTATGGACGGCAGTCAGGGGACAACATTTGGGATGTTTGTCATATTTACCTGCAATGATGGATATTATATAGAAGGGGAACGAATGCTCACATGCATTGAAGATGGCAACTGGAATGGATCATCACCATTATGTATTCCGAAAGGTGAGTTTGAAAATTTCAAGCTTAACATTTTTAAACATTGCTTGATTGCTTAAATCCATCTATCGGACGTGCGTACATATACGAATATCAAACTAAAATGGCCATTAGAACGAATGATGTTTGTGGCATATTTTTCTTCTGACCGTAACTAGGTGGTGACTTATCAATTATTCTGCTTATTTTGTACTCGTAAAAACTGATCAAATATTAAGGTAAATTGTATAAAAAACGGAACAAACCTGAATATAAAAAATATACATATTAAGTGGATTGTAAACGGCATTGGGATGGGATGACTTGTTAATTTTCATACCATGCAATACAACGGATATACTAGTATGTGACGTTAGAAACGATGTGTTCGTTTTGATGTAATTATTTACCCGCTTATGTCAGAACATTTAGCTAGTAGTCCTAGAACAGATCAACCTAGCGAACAATGTTTAAGTCATTAAAGAAATTGTGTAACGCTATGGTTAAAAAAGTTTATAAACTGACATTTAAGACTGCGGTAGTGTAACAGCGCCTGACAACGGTGCCGTGGACGACAGCCGAGGGACGACTTATGGGAAGTATGTTGTATTTACGTGTGATAGCGGTTATTATATAGTAGGGGAAATCGTCCACACGTGCATGGAAGATGGCAAATGGAACGGATCATCACCTATATGTTATCCAAAGGGTATTTTAAAATTTGGCGATTTAAACCCCATAAATGTTTTTCATATTTTTAGTACAATGCTTATGGTAATACAATGTAAGTGCACCATTGATAATTTTCGTTATTCTATAATAAATACAAAAATGTTGCATGCTTGTCATTCAAAGAGAGACCCAAATAAAAGAAGTGAAACTTACATTTTATTGTTTGTCAACCTCTGCACTACAAAATTATAATAAAATTGTAGGGGCTATGTGTCATCCAAGAGATTTCCTTTTCTGTCTAGAGTGTACACTGTTGACAAGGTGAAAGTAGACTTCTGAAGTCATGTATCCATACCCAAATTTCCAAGCATCAATTCAAAATTCAAACATGAAAATGCTTTAAAGATGTTCAACATACATCAATAATTCCATTCAAATAAAAACCCAAATAGCATTATTGAAATAAAGAAATTGCATTTTTAAAGAAGAAACACAGATTATTTTTAACTGTCATTGTGCGACTACTTCACGGAAGCATTTTTTGTTTTCATTGGTGGTACTTTGCCTATTGCAATGCAGATATCTATACGATACCAGAGTACGGTGCAATAGACGACAGTCAGTGGACGGCATTTAGGTTATCGTTAATGTTCACATGCTTTGTATATATTGCATTTATTATAATGTTTATTCTATCTATTGATCGTGTTTTGGCTGTTGTTCTGTGTGTCCTTTGAATACTACATCTCTTGTTGGACATGTCATACCCAGTTATATTGAAGAATAATAGATGACTACAGTGTTGTCAAATACATGTAATAAGAGGTATAAATATACTTCAAGACTGTGGTAACCTTACAATACCAGACCACGGTGGTATGGACGACCGCCAAGGGACAACATTTGGGAAATCTGTCACATTTATGTGCAATGACGGGTATTATTTAGACGGAAATGAAACGCTCATGTGCATGGAAGATGGAAATTGGAATGGATCAGCGCCTACGTGTAGTCCAAACGGTTAGTGCTACTAGAAGATATTAACGATTTGAAAGAATATTGCACTGCATTAATACCACATTAAATAGCATATATATATAATTCATTAAATGTATAATGGTATAGAAGTATAAATATAGGGACTTTCGTATATAAATTATGAAATATATGAATATATAGTGGCTTTTGATTAAATGAAAAACATAATTGCAAAACTAATAGAAGTTTCATAAATATATTTTAAGTCGGCAGTATGTATTGGTCTTATGTTATTTAATCTTCCTTGTCATGAATATAATTTCAACATACCTAAACCACCTTTAAAATAGTAAAATATATTTGAAAAGGAATGTTGGGAGAACGTTTGGCCAGACCCTTTTGCTTTAAATTTTATTGACTGATAGGCATACTATATAGTGTAATATGTGTTTATATGGCATTAACATATGTTTAAACTATTGGTTTTATTATAATTATTCTGTATATTGATTGTGTCATTGCTACTTTGGTGGCTGTATCCAGTAAGTGCTACGTCTCATGTTTTTGAGTTTCATTTTTTCTCAGATCGTATTATTTATTATAGATTGTGGACACCTTGATGCTCCTGTAAACGGTATTGTCGATACATCGGCTGGCACAACATTTCAGGACATCGCCGGGTACACCTGCAATGGAGAATATAATCATGTTGGTGATAAATCAAGAGAATGTTTATCCACGGGACAATGGAGTGGTTTAGAACCGTCTTGTATTAAAACAGGTAATGAAAAGAATCAATTATGTAGACCATAAAAAGAACAATCTTATGGATTAAAATTTGTGTTTAATAAAAATAAATATACATAATTATAACTGTTTTATTATAAGGTATTTTCTGTAAAGACTTTGCTATTATTTTGTGTTAGAATGTCATTTGGTTAGATTCATTTTAATTTAACATTCTGTATTTATTAAATTAAAAGTCAGATATTCTATTCTTAATGTTAAAGTTGACTAGTTTCGATTTGAATACGATTTTGGTGGTTTTGCAAGTATTTTTTGTATCATTTAACATAATTCAGCATAATATATTATACTGGTAATGTTATCTCACACTATGATTAATCTATGTATCATTGTTTTTATTTTATTGTTATAATTTGCTTACAAACTGATAATAACATTGAATATAAAGTTAAGTGGTGGTCGTGGATCTCCCCCAGTACTAATACTATTGTACAACAAGGTATTATAGACATCAAGTCGAATATAATAATAATAAAAGATCGACGTCTAATTGCACCAATCAACTACAGTTGAAAATGAAATGCTTTTGCCATTTGTTATAGTTCCGTTAGTTTGCCCAGTCGACATAGACTACAGAGGCATGGAATGGAACGAGGCGTTACCAGGGGAAGTCAGAAAAGGGCAATGTCCAAAGGACGTTGGTGGTAAAAAGATGACAGGTGGGTAATATGTCATCGACAGGTATCAGTAGAATTAGATTTGCTTACATTAAATCACATGATAGGAATCAAAACATTAGAACAGCTTACTTGAAATCAAGATTTTCTGTATATACTGTTTATAAAATACATCTCCAAAATGGTTGAGTGTAAATATAATGCAAAACAGCGTTATATATTTTAGATATTGGAGTAGAAATCATCAAGATACGATGGAAATCGTAAACTCATATATTCATTATTTTGCTATGAACAAGAACCTGCTTAACACATCAAGTAAATGTATTTCAACTTATCCCCAGATATATACATGTACATATTTTCCGTCGACAGGCAAAAAGATGTAACAGTCACAGGTCCGGGTAGAAATTATGACTTGACTACTAACAATACCGAAATTAAAACACGGTCATGAACGGAGGCTCCCCAGTTAGGGCTGCGTTCAGTTTGGTTAAACGTTTGCTAACATCAGCTAACATATTTTCCAGGACACTGGCTCAACCTCATATTAGCACACAGTACACGATACTTTTAGAGAACCAGGTTGTAAACGCGGTTGCTGTTTAACGGTGCTGAACGCAGCCCAGATGCAAAATATCAATGATAATAACGACCGAGTATTTAAGTGTCTCTCTGTAAGGAGACAATGGATATTTTCTTTGACATGAGAACTACAGCCTCCAAAACTGAAGAATATCTTAACCTTCATTAAAATGTCAGCACATGAAACCTTGGTTTGTAAGTTTGGATAAAGAAGATATTTGTTAATTACAATGAATTTGTGCTTTAATTTATTGTGAAATATATCATTGTGTTGATTTCTGATTCATTTAAGTACCTGTATGATCGTTATTCAGTGAAAGCTATTAGATATTTCAAATCTATCATATTATTCGGACATCTGAACATATTTAATTTTAGATGAAGGACATTTGGACATTAAAACATTAGGAATTCAAATATTGGAGTTGACACAATCAAGATACGACGGACATTACAAGATGAATATAATAATTATTTTTAGTTAATTATGTTAAAAAACACATCGCTATGCATTCACACAATATAGTGAATTACTTATTATAATTTATGTAATAGAAATGTTGAACATTTGCTTTCGTCTTATCGGTTGCGTAATCTTTTTGATGGCAAACACAACAATAGCAAAATGATCAACGTTAGGACGTTAGAAATCAGTTTAAAACTGAAACTTTTATCAAATTATATTTTCACATATATATTATTATATTTATATTACTATAAATTATTAGGTGGAATTTCCCGCCGCTGCAGAGAAACTGGTGTGTGGATGTTGCCTATAAATGATTGTGTGCGCGCAGCAGTAGAACAGGTTAAGGAGAAGGTAATTATTGTCTAATGTGTTCAATATGGGTAGTCGTAAAAAACCTGTAAATTTTGTTAAAGGTGTTTGTTATATATAATAACATTTCCCCTGATGTTTAAAAAGAGAAATTTGCACTTGTTTACAAATGTCTACTTTGATAACATTTGCCACATATTATATCTGAAAGGACCATAGCATTCCGAAATCTAAACAATTGTTTTTAGAAAAACGCAACGAAAGCATATAAGTAGCACCTACATTATTTGACATATTAACCATTAATCAAACGCAATACATAATCAACAGTTTTGTAAAGTTGCCCATTGGGAATGCACACGTTTCCACAGTGATCGCCGAATAGTTTATTTTCATTGGCTTTATTAATTTGAATCTATACGTGAATGTGTCGCAAGACACACAAAAAAAGTTGGTAAGAAATTAAAATTAAAATCGTATATATTTCAATAGACATTGAAACTCATATGAAGCAATAGTAATATTGCAGATTTTATGTTCCAAACTTTTGTTCTAACAAAATAAAGCTTAATGAATTAACAACTTCTCCTTGCTAATTGTTTAACTTAATTAGCAAATAAAGACATACTATTCACAGGTTATCTTTTTATCTTTTTTTTTGTATGTCTTAAACCTTAGGTATTTTTGATAAATTAAAACCGCGTAATATAATACGTACACTTATCACATAAAGAAGATAAAAGTCATTTCATCACACACCATTGTCTCTTTTATTTTTGTAGTTAACGTGTTCCATATGACTGCTTCACTTTCACCAGCAAGAAATTCTTAATAATTCTTCGAGTGTTCAATTCGGGAAATACATGTGTAAGAGTCGAGTTATACGGAATAATAAAGGCTCTTTTGACCCGATATATTTTTTGAAATTATTGTTTTACACTACATCTCTTGGTTTCTTGTTTAAAATAATTAAAAAAATAAAATGCATGGATATTTGAAAAGTTATTAATAAGGCTAGAACATATTTTTCTGTGCGAAGGGTGACTTAGACAAAAAAACGTTTAGGTAGGCAATTATTTTTTTCTTTTTTTTATCATGGAAAAAAAGTTCACAATTATGTACTATTATCCGATATTTGATTTTAACTGGTTTATCTGTTCTTTAAAACAATAATTTTGACTGTAAATCAATAAAGAGCAAAACAAATATATTTTTCTTGACACATTAAGCAGAATTGTTCCGCAGCTTTACTATTTTAATTTAAATTGTTTTAAGATGATAAACAGTGGTAGGGTCTAGACTTAGTTTTAAGTTCGGTCGGGTAATCCTAAACACAGACATTTTTTGTCTGGCCTTATGTGATAAAATACTTTTTTCTTTAAAATTACAGGTTTCAGCACTAAGCACGACATCAACAGCTGAAGAAATCAGTAGTGCGAGTGAAGAACTTGCTAACGTTTCTGCAATTGGTACGACAAGTGTAGACAATAATACACTTTCCAATGGCGAATTAAGTGCCGTTGCTTCATCTCTAGAAAAAGTATCGACTTTAGTATTGAAGACAACAAAAGTAACAGATAAAATTGCAAATGTAATTGTGGTACTTTCTTTCTTTCTTTTCGACTACAAACGATATAAGTTTTGTAATATTTCCATGTGTAGTTATTGTAATACGAAATAGTAAGTGAATGTACTAAGAAGAACGAACTTTGTTAGAATAAACTACTTTATTCGACCTTATGTGAGAGAAAGTGTTTGAGAAAAAAATTGGGTTGCATGATATAGTAGGCAGAATTGTAGAATAGCCATACAATGCATGTGACAGACTGCATAACGCATATTGATAGTTTCAATATTAGTTTATGATATATAGCGTATAGGTGATTGAGCAAATGCGGGGAACGTGGTATACTACCTTTACACGTGCACACATGTAAAGTTGTAAAAAGTGAAAACTATATAATATATCTGTTATTTTTCTTTATATTCTGAACATAACAAATCTATAAACTTAGGCACTTTGGTTTTATTTCATTGATGTTTATTAATAAACACTTGCCTCAGATCAGAGTATAATATTCATTTAATAATTAATGATAGTCATCCTCTAATTCGTTACATAATCTACAAACTTGTTTAAACTATCTGTGTGTTAAGTGTCATTAGGCTTGATTGCTATTAGCATTGATGTGCTATCATTTCGATTCTATAATAATGAACCCGTTTAAAACAGCATCTTTAACAACTTATGGTCATTTAGTAAGTACATGTAATATATATTGAGATGTGATACATTACACTCGAGGCATGATGACATATAGGTGATTGCCAATGACAGGCTTTCTATTGATGTAATCTAGTTGTTTACCATATCTTTTTGTTTATTATGAATAATTTAATCGATCCAGACTATTAGCATCATCGAGATCTATATTACTACCAATGCCGGTTTTAGATTAGCCCATATGTTTCTTTATTATATATCTTTTATTTGATATTAAACATATCATTCACCCTTATGTCTATCTTATTAAACAGAGCTTGACAAAAGCTGCCAATGATTTAATAGACGGTACCAATGGCAAAACATGGGAAGCGATGCGTCAGTCAGTATGTATATTTAAACATGCATTTTGCAAACGGTCAATTTATAATTGTTTATTACCAATAATCAAGTATTACTTTAAATAACAAAAACACATATAATGGAATTAATATATTACGTGATAACTTACATAACTATGTTGTTAAACAGTATATGTATCTGTACAGTTTACATATTGGTCATATGTATCTTCTGTATCTGTACAGTTTACATATTGGTCGTATGTCTCTTCTACATATGTTTATTACATTTTACATATTGGTCATATGTCTCTTCTGTATCTTTACATTTTACTTATTGGTCTTATGCTCTTTTGTATCTGTACATTTCACATATTGATCATATGTCTCGTATGTATCTGTACATTTTACATATTGGTCATATGTATCTTCTGTATCTGTACATTTTACATATTGGTCATATGTCTCTTCTGAATCTGTACATCTAACATATTGATCATATGTCTCTTCTGTACCTGTACATTTTACATATTGGTCATATGTCTCTTCTGAATCTGTACATTTTACATATTGGTCATATGTCTCTTCTGTATCTGTTCATTTTACATATTAGTCATATATCTCTTATGTATCTGTACATTTAACATATTGGTCATATGTCTCTTCTGTATCTGTACATTTTACATATTGGTCATATGTATTTTCTGTATCTGTACATTTTACATATTGGTCATATGTCTCTTCTGTATCTGTACAGTTTAGACATTGGTCATATGTTTCTTCTGTATCTGTACATTTTACATATTGGTCATATGTCTCTCCTGTATCTGTACATTTTACATATTGATCATATGTCTCTTCTGCATCGGTTTAGTACATTTTGCATATTGGTCATATGTATCTTTTGTATCTGTACATTTTACATATTGGTCATATATCTCTTCTGTATCTGTTCATTTTACATATTTGTCATATGTCTCTTTTGTATATGTACAGTTTACATATTGGTCATATGTCTATTTTGTATCTGTACAGTTTATATATTGGTCATATGTCTCTTCTGTATCTGTACAGTTTACATATCGGTCATATGTCTCTTCTGTATCTATACATTTTACTATCGGTCATATGTCTCTTCTGAATCTGTATCAGGATGACAACGCTGCAGAACAAGTAATCACTGCAATGGGCTCTCTTGCAGAAGCGGTTTCCGTTCAAATGAAAACGTCAACCCATAGGAAAACATCTATAGAAAAGAACAACCTTGGTATTGACTATTTTTTAATGATATTTCTTTGTTTTAATTTGAAATGTTTAATATCGTTTACAAAATATATACAATTATATAAAACTTATACATATAGATAAATTTAAACAAATATTCGTTTTATTTTTATAATGATTACTATTAAATATTTCAATGTTACTTTTTTTCATTCGTTAGGATCATTGTGCTCATTTAAAATGGCTTGAAACTTGAATACTGTCTAAGCCGTTGCTTGCTAGCGGATGAGAATACATTGTTGCATTTAACATTATCCCTCATTAACAGATTTAGTAAACCAGATCTTTTTGTCATATATTACTGATCAATGATTTCACCACAAGTTTTAGAGGTAAAGAAACTGCAAAACGAAGACATGAACTTTCCTGACATGACGACCAACCCCACCCAACCGTGGATTCGGGATTCTTTAAGCAGTGTACATATACCAGCGAAGGCCTTTGCAGCTACTCCATCAGGCATGTCTTTTTATGTAACAGTTATTACATTTTAATTAAAGATGTTTAAACATACGTTTTATATTGAGACCGGTTTGTGGCGGCGCTTCATATTGTTTATGACCCAACTATAAAACAAAGTCTGTTGTTTTAATATCATTAGTTTGAATATTAAATTATGCGTGATTGTATGGGATGGTTAGCATTAAAATATATGGGATCATATGTTCAAACATCACTCATTAAAATTAAATTTATTCTTATTTTTATACCATATCACATTTCAGAGAAGACGCAGTTCGTATCTGCAAGCGTGATGTATAGAGACATGTCAAAAGTGCTGCCAACATCTCAAGCAAACAATACGTAAGTTTGATACACATGCAAATGAAAATTAAATACAATAACATAAACTAATATATTCGTTACATATTGAGTCGTACTGCAAGATGATTCGCATGTCGTATTGCAAGATGATTCACATGTCGTGTTCCAAAATGATTCACATGTCGTATTACAAAATGATTCACATGTCGAATTGCAAGATGAATCACATGTCGTATTCCAAGATGATTCACATGTCGTATTGCAAGATGATTCACATGTCGTATTGCAATTTGATTTACATGTCGTATTGCAAGATGATTCAAATGTCGTATGGTAAGATGATTCACATGTCGTAATGCAAGATAATTCACATGTCGTATTACAAGATAATTCACATGTCTTATTTTAAGATGATTCACATGTCGTATTGCAAGATGATTCACAGTATTATACTATTCAACTTTTAATTCGAATCAGTGAAGGCTCTATTTAAGTTCCTTGTAATTAAAATTGCTGTGACCTTTGCTAGGATGAGTGTTGCATATTAGAGTCATTCAAATAAAACCGAGTCTGATACTTTCTTGAGTGTTGCGATCTGATGTCTGATGATCCTTATATAAGATAGTTTTAAATTACACAGACTATTGTTTAACGGATCATGTGGTAACATTAAGCATTATTCATATTCCGTCAGAATATTAAGATTGCATGGTTCTTGAATTGTTAAAATGTTAAGTGCAATTCACGTTGAATGAATAATTAATAAACATAGTTAAATCTTATAAAGTTGAAATGATTAAAACATTTAAAACATTTTGCAAGCTTAGTTTTGTGTATGATGTAAAGGCAATGAACAAAACATACATGTATGGTGTAAAAACACATAAACAAACCACCTTAATACGATACTCATTTAATGTTAGTAAAGTGGTATTAATATAGATATTGAATAAACTGTTAACCCCTAGATTTGTGTGATTATTCGCATAATCTTTCTATTTATGTTTTCAATTTTCAGAACTAAATTCAAGCACCTAGAAATGTATGGTACTGTACTAGCATTAACCGTAACGCCTCCATTAGATTTACGTGATCATGGTCATCACGTACAAATTGTATTTGGACATTCTAGTGTAAGTTATCATGATTGCATATCAAGCATTATGTTATATTGTATATACTTACTATCTTTTGTACGATGGTTTTCATCTAACATTTTATTTGGCGATTGAGAAAGAATGCAAACTAATATAACAATCTGCGGCATGAAACAGGGAGACATGAATTTCTTTTGGAATCTCGTCATAGAGTAATGTAATATAATATGTGCATGGAAAAGGAAGGTAGGTAGTGCGTTTTGAGAATTCCTAGCATTTTGTGACGAGAATCAAATACATATAAATATATGCAATGGCGGATCATGTGCAACTGTCGCGTCTCCGGAATATGGCATACTGTTGGCTTGCAACAATTTCGTCCCAAACATGCAATCAAAAATGTCAGCATTCAGTAATATTTTCTTATTTTATAGGCCTGGGGAAGAGTTTATAAATGTAGAACAAATCAGTGATGTCTCTCTCTGTTTTCTGTTTGCCAAATCTGTTCTTTTATGATTACCATTTCAGCTAAATACGTTAATTGATTTGCGAACAATAACTGAGATTTGTCAATAAATGACCAAAGTGATTCCGGAATACAGAAAAAAACAGGTTAAATAGGCGGATAGGTTTAAGGTTCTAAGATATTTAATAAAAAGGAGCTTATAAAGGGTCTATAGGAATGGTTTTATAATAAAACAAACTTACTTAACTTTGATGTTTTTTATTATATTTGAAGTTTAATGGGACTTAGATAAGTGCTATTTATTTAATGTAATACTAAAACAACAAAAATACATAGAATATATTAATTTTGAATATTGTGAAATCATTTTGGACATATATGTTAACATAATATGACTTTTGCAGAAGAAACACCATGATAAACGTTTTTGCAGCTACTGGCAATTTCAAAGGTTTGATGAATTTTGTTTTTATATCTAAAATTCCGTAAAGGTAAAGTTAGGGATTCTAGATAGTATCATATATCATTTTTTATATAAAGTATGTTTAGACATATTAAAACATACTTTAAATTCATTTATTTAAAATTTAAATAGATCAATGTTACGAACTATTTATTGTGGAATTGTAAATGTGACCATGGCCTTGTGTCTGGCAACGTCTAGTGCTATGTACAAACATGTAATACAGCCAGAAAAAAAACTATTATCAAACATCATTGAAACTGTAATAATGTTTATAAATGCACAATGGAGTCAGTGTCATGCATCGCCATTAACAAGTGTGTAGCTAGTATATAAAAGCGTCAGCTGAATACATTACATACTCTATTTTATGACGGAAATGATACATACATATGAACTATTGATTACAAAATACAATATTGTTTTATCAGCGGTAAACATGGATACTGGTCTACAAACGGATGTGACGTCATCTCGTTCAACGTATCACAGACGATTTGCCAATGCAATCACCTTACGAACTTTGCAGTTCTCATGAGTCCTTTTGTTGAGGTAACTTACTCTATACTTACGGTGTCATGTCAAAGGACACATTATTTTGACTACATACTTATATACCATGTACAAAGTGAGAACCAACACCATTTGTGTTTGTCTCATGAAATAATTTTGAATCATTGTTTAATGTCGTCATTTAAAAAAATGTTTTACGCAGGAGGAACTGTTTTTATGTGCTGTATTTTATTTTCTAAAGTAAACTCTATTTAGGTTGACGCTAATCTGATATATTCTCGAGAGATGACATGGAAAACAATATATTAGTTAAGCAATCAACTTTAAATATGCTTTATTATAGTAATATGCGAAACAAAATAAATACTATCAACGGTATCATTAATGAAATGGTGTTTCATTTTAATTAAAATTCATCTTTTCAGAAGAATGTTAATTTTGTAATTAAAATATATCATTTCTATGCTAAAATATATGTACATAAACCTCCTTTATCAAACGTGAAAATGCGATCTTTGAAATCAGGGCATGACATTACGTCATAAATAGTAATTTACACACTTGAATGTGTGTAGGCGATACCGTACAAAGTATGAAACGTTACCAATCCTGTAAAAACATGTTTATGTTATGTACATAATTAAACCAGTTCAAATCGATCTACCTGCCGCCGTGATGTCGGTGATTTTTTTATCTTTGATTAATAATACTTGGAAATTAGCTTCATATTAGATAATATGTTGTTTCAGAGTACTGTCGACTCGACGGTTTTGAGGGCGGTTTCTATCGTTGGTTTATCGGTATCTTTGCTGGGTCTTATTGTAACTCTTATTGTTCATATCCGGCTTTGGAGGTAAATATTGATTTATATCAAATTTGAATGTTGTATAAAATAGGTATGGCGTATCGGGGGCGGTTTGGCAACAGAAAATTTCCATGTTGCTACTTCTTCTATATTATAATGAAATCATGATATAATCCCCTGTACCACACCTCCTGTTAGACATGTGTTGTAATGAAATCATGATATAGTCCCCCTGTACCACGCCTCCTGTTAGACATGTTTTGTAATGAAATCATGATATAGTCCCCTGTACCACGCCTCCTGTTAGACATGTGTTGTAATGAAATCATGATATAGTCCCCCTGTACCACGCCTCCTGTTAGACATGTGTTGTAATGAAATCATGATATAGTCCCCCTGTACCACGCCTCCTGTTAGACATGTGTAGTAATGAAATCATGATATAGTCCCCTGTACCACGCCTCCTGTTAGACATGTTTTGTAATGAAATCATGATATAGTCCCCTGTACCACGCCTCCTGTTAGACATGTGTTGTAATGAAATCATGATATAGTTCCCTGTAATACATCTCCTGTTAGACATGTTTTGTAATGAAATCATGAAATAGTTCCCTGTACGACACCTTCTGTTAGACATGTGTTGTAATGAAATCATGATGTATTCCCCTGTACTACACATCCTGTTAGACATTTATTATAATGACATCATGATATGGTACCCGTGTACCACGCCTCCTGTTAAACAAGTGTTGTAATGAAATCATGATGTAGCCCCCTGTACTTCACCTCCTGTTAGACATTTATTTTAATGACATCATGATATGGTCCCCTGTACCACGCCTCCTGTTAGACATATATTATAATGACATCATGATATAGCCCCCCCTGTACCACGCCTCATGTTAGACATTTATTATAATGACATCATGATATGGTCCCCCTGAACCACCTCTCCTGTTAAACATGTGTTGTAATGAAATCATGATATAGTACTCGTGTACCACGCCTCCTGTTAGACATGTGTTGTAATGAAATCATGATATAGTGCCCCGTACCACGCCTCCTTTTAGACATGTGTTGTAATGAAATCGTGATATAGTCCCCCTGTACCACGCCTCCTATTAGACATGTGTAGTAATGAAATCATGATATGGTCCCCTATTCTATGCCTCCTGTTAGACATGTGTTGTAATGAAATCATGATATAGTACCCGTACCACGCCTCCTGTGAGACATGTGTAGTAATGAAATCATGATATGGTCCCCTCTTCTACGCCTCCTGTTAGACATGTGTTGTAATGAAATCATGATATAGTCCCCCGTACCACGCCTCCTTTTAGACATGTGTTGTAATGAAATCGTGATATAGTCCCCCTGTACCACGCCTCCTGTTAGACATGTGTTGTAATGAAATCATGATATGATCCCCCGTACCACGCTTCCTGCTAGACATGATTATGTTGTATTCGTTTTCATGTTCGTAGATGGATATGCGTTTCCCTTCAGATGAACATGATTTATACGACAAATTATCAGGAAACAATACCTTTATTGGACTTGTTATACGGGCTATAAAGTGTTTTAATTGTGACTGTTTACTTTATAAGAGTAAGTTATTGCACTTAGACAGTATGATTATCGGTAGACACGTATCAGTTTTGTATTATGCTGGAGTGCGTTTCAGTTAATCGTTTTCAACGGCAAGGTATGATGTAATGATATGGTTTCGATAGCAGTTAATGACTGTTAATTACAATTCTATTATTAATGGCAATAAGAATAGTTAGACTTGCCAATGTCGAACTTACGTTTGTTTGGTATTGTCAATGTTGCAGGTACGTCAGAAGTAACAGGACCATAGTTCTCATGAACCTCTGTGCTGCTCTGACTGTCTCCTATGTCATGTTCCTCGCAGGGATAGATAGGACTGAAAACAAGGCAAGTTGGTGAAAAATTAAAACTTACATTTGTAATTTACATTTAACCATTTCCTGAAAGTGAGAACTGTGTACTTGGTTTCATTGTAGCTATGTGCGCTCGTAATCGTCTGATCTGTATATTTATTTTTATGTTCACAAATTAATATCTACACATATGTTTTTTTCAGACGGTCTGTACCTTTATTGCTGTCGCTTTACACTATATGTACCTTGCGGTGTTCACCTTAATGTTGGCTGAAGGCGTTGAACTTGGAATCATGGTATTATTCGTTTTCGACAAAAAGTCCCGGGTAAAGCCCCTACTGATATCGGCATGGTGTACGTACATTAACTGATAACATGATGAAAAAATGATGACGTTTCTATAGAAATATCTCAGTATATATTTTATCCATATCTGTTTTCATAGTTGTAATGCTGTATGCATCTGTATGCTTTTATTGTTAGTTATTGTATCTATTTCTCTGTTGTCTGTTTTTTTAATCTCTATATGATTTGATAAGTGGTTTATTGTATATGTTTCTCTGTTGTTGTCAGTCTCAGCTCGACTTTCCTTCTTATCGTCAACATTATATTACTTTAGATTTTTAATTTTGCTAATTTTTATTTTTATTTTTTCCTAATGATATAACAAACCAATTAGAAATAGTAAGTCGAATATTGTTGACCATAAATAAACTTTCTATCTTTTTATTTGAAAAGGTAATTCCTATTATTATTGTTATTATTATTATGCACATTTTGAATGTAGCCCTGTCTTCTCTATATTTTTGAAAGCATTAAATATGCACTTTGAAAACAACGAGACTTTGAGGAAATGTGTAAATAAGATAACTTGGAAGTTTAATGCCACATAAACCAAATTAAAATAAGATTTTGGTGATAAATAACCCCTGATTTTAAATATTTTGTTAGCAATCTATATGATAACAAATAGTAACAATAAGTTTTATTTCTTTGTTTGAGCCATTGTTTGAATGGCAACCATGCAAATATTTTTTATTTACAATAACAAAAAAAAACAAAACGAAAAAGAAGGAAGACAATGGTTGTATTTCCTTATACCTTATCTTCACCGCTTACGATAATTGTTTCTCAACATTTCTCTTTATATCAAGACTAGTTAATACTTGCCTGTCTGTTGTCGACAATGTAATTTCTTTTCGACTCTCTGCATTTTTTTATCTTATTTCGTTTGTTTATTTTCCTTTTAAACCAGTATTTCTTCACCTTCCTTGACCTTTTCAGCTATTCCTGCACTTATCGTGAGTATTGCTCTTGGTGCGTCACAAGCAGAAGGATATGGAAATGAAAACTTGTGAGTTGATGTCTAAATTCTGAATAAAATGTGTCTGTATTTGTTATATATGTCGACATAAGTATAGTTACCGCCTTGGAGGGACCAGTAGCAATAATACGCCCATGGGGAGCTTAAATCTGATTTACGGGTGCACCCAACCTCGCACTTACCATATCGTCATATCAAAAGACAGTGCAAATAATAATATCTCGTAACGAGCAATCTGAACATTTCCTGCACTGTTTTCCACTCTGTCAGTTAATATAAACATAATTCACCCAATAATTCAAAAGCCTTCTATATTAGAGGTGTCCAAAGGCATCTATATTAGAGCTGTCCAAAGGCGTGTATATGAAGTAAAGGGAAAATGTAATTAATATATACTTTTTCAAAGATGCCGTTGCCATTAAACGATTAAATTAAAGTTAATCACATGCAAGCATGCTTTCATTTTAAGCTTTATTGCGACACAACATTATAATGGTTACTTTTATTATTTTTAATTATACGGGGTCTTTTTGCCTAACAAGCAGGCTATTTGTGGCAAAGCTCTTAAAGCGACGAATGTATTAATATCCAATATCAAAAAAATTGAGTTAAGCCCTTAATCATGCTTCAATTGTTTGACGCATTTGTAGCATCAATTCTAAATTATGGTTGCGAAGTGGGGGTGTATCTAAATCTAAAGAAATAGAAAGAATCCACTTACGCTTTTGCAAACAAATCCTGGGGGTAAAAACAACTACAAGTAATGCAGGTATTTATGGAGAATTTGGACGATACGATACCCATTATATATTGACATATTTGTTAGGATTATTAACCATTGGCACTGACAATATCAATCTAACTTTTCATAAAGAAGTTAAGTTACAGTTTGGTTACGCAAACTATCTTAATTTATTTAGTACAAGACGTCTTCGTATTGCATTTGCTAGGTTACGGTTGTCATCACATAACTTAAGGATTGCAACCGGCAAATACGCAAGAACACGAGTAGAGAGACATGAACGTTTTTGTCAACTATGTAATTCTAGTGATATAGAAGACGAATTTCATTTTGTTTTAATTTGTTCTGCATAGTATGTCATAAGAACCAAATTTGTTCGCAGTTTTTATATACGTCATCCAAGTATATTTTAATTTCTAGCAGTGCTGCAGACAATAAATACATTCGAACTTGTTAAGTGTAAAAAACGAACAAAACATGTATAAGGGTAAATTCAATAATTTTTAAAGTGTAAAATGAATATGAATCTGCTATAAACTTCTTAGAAATGCAGGCTTCTTGATAACTAATTTCCATGACATCATACACATATCTACATAATAGCATATACCTCCTTCCATACATTCATACATACAAATGGGCCGATTCAGGGACATTCAATTCTTGCATAATATTTTCAACTATACCATACTCATAGACAGGCTCGTTGTGTACATTATATGCATATAAAATTGATTATTGAAAAGTATTGTAAAACTTATACTATGTGGTGAACGGACCTATCTCTCCAGGCCAGGGGCTATTACAAAGCAGTGACATAGAAGCACACTGTCCGGTCCGTTGTTTTTTAGCGAAAGTTGAATTACCTCACTATTTGGTAAACTTGTTAGAGTGCTATTAATTGTGGGACAAACAAGGAGCTCCTTTGGTATAACAGACCAGAATCGAGAGTTGTCCGTTTCCAGGATAGACTATGTAGAGCTATTTTTTCTATTTTTCTGTTAAATGTAGAAGTGGCACTTAATTAAACAATATCATTTAATATATATATTTCGTTTCAGTTGTTGGTTATCTATATCAAATGGATTAATTTGGGCTTTTGTTGGACCTGCGTTAGTTATCATAATGGTATGTATTATTGCTTTAAATCATTGCAAACGAAAAGAAGCTCTCTAAAAATTTTTTGTTAAATTACACATATTAAACACGTCACATTATTTTTTAATAAAATCGTACCTTATTACATTATTGTGTTACTCGCTAAAATCAACTATTTCAAACTGATATAAAATATTAGCATTAGATCAACACTAGTTTTAATAAATTAGCACTATTATCCCACTCATGAATAACACAAACAGAAATACATCGTTTGTTTTATTCCAAATGTAGATTACATCGGATGGTCTTGATGGAATAAATAAGGTCACTATCAACTCAAGCAAAAAGGGTTCAAACCGATGAACAGTTTCGATTTGATTATTTGGCTATCAGTTTTACTTATTTTGTCCGGTGACGTCCACGAAAATCCTGGTCCAGCTTCATCTAGTACGTCCGATTTGAGTCCGGCTCGTTATCCATTTTGTCTTCCGGATCATTTGACATCTCAGAACTTATTTGTAGCCATCTCTCATTTGTTCGTTATAATGTTCAAAGCTTTACACCAACTGTATGCTGATTTATGCTCATTTGATATATTGGCTTTCACGGAAACCTTGTTTAATAACATCGGATCTTGCCTTTTCCAACTACCAAATACCCTTCCGTAAGGATCGCCCGACTGACAGATATGACGGTGTCCTAGTCTATGTTAAGGATACGATCACTGCTCGCCGAATTCCAATGCTGCTGTCCTTTCGTGTATACAAGATTCCATAGTCCTAGCTGTAGATACTCAGATTAAAGACAAAGTGGTTACTGGTGATTTTAATCTCGATTGTCGCAAACCTGCATCTCGAATGAAAGTTGACAACATCTGCATGCACCTAATTTCAGATCCAACCAATTTCACCGAATCTTCCCAGTCTATTATCGACATATTCCTTGTATCCTGTCCCAATCTGGTATCCATTTGTGGTGTATGTGAACCCTTCCTTGAACAGAATATTTGCTATCATTGTCCATTATTCTGTTGTATCAGATACCCTAAACCCCGACACACACCCTTCAAGCGAAAAGTTTGGAAATTTTCTGAAGCCAATTTTGATCTGTTGCGTACCAATGTATCCGAATTTGATTGGGAAATTTGGTTTAACGCTGATATTGATGTTTATTGTTCCAGTCTCACTGCAGCTTCACTTTCTTTATGTGATGAGTGTATTCCTAACAAAACTGTAACAGTACGACCCACCGACCCACCTTGGATGCACAACACAATTAGAACGCATATTCGAAGACGAAAACGAGCATATAACAGAGCACGCAAAACAAACAACCCAAACCACTGGAATACATACAACACCATATGCAACAAAACTAACTCACTCGTACGCAATGCCAAACACGTACACAACACCAAAATGACCGAAATACTTAAGCACCCTCTGTCACAACACAACTCGTCCGACTACTGGAAACTTCTAAAAGGCTTCATTAATCCCAATTCCTCTACAACAAGCATCCCAACACTTTATCACAACAACAACACATATGAAACAAACACAGAAAAAGCAGACATACTCAACACATTCTTTCAAGCGCAAACACTCCTAGATGACACGAATAAAGACCTCCCAAACCTTCCCATCATCGATCACGGTCCTAAACTCACCAACATTAACATCCAGCCTAAAGAGGTAACTGACGCCCTAAAAATTCTTAAATCAGGGAAAGTCACCAGTCCCGATACCATCAATAACATAGTTCTCAAAGAACTCTCAAACGAATTATCCTGACGTCTCTGTGATCTCTTCAACTACTCCGTACGTCTATCCAAAGTTCGCCGTCAATGGAAACTAGCCCACGTCTGTGCAATCTACAAGAAGAAAGACCCTCACGATATTAGCAACTACAGGCCAATCTCCCGACTCAGTGCAATCAGTAAAGTCCTTGAAAGGATTATCCATTAACATGTATTTAACTTCTTCCATGACAACAACTTCATCTCTTCTTTTCAGTCTGGCTTCGTTCCCAAGGACTCTACTGTCAATCAGCTTACATATATTTACCATACGTTTTGCAAGGCTCTAGATCATGGTAAAGAGGTTCGAGCTGTCTTTTGTGATATATCTAAAGCTTTCGACCGAGTGTGGCATAAGGGACTCTTATTCAAACTTTAATGCAGTGGTATCTCTGCCTCTCTTCTTCTCTGGTTCAAGGATTATATAGCTGGCAGAACACAATGTGTAGTCCTTTTCGGGTCCACATTTGACACGGTTCCAATATCGGCTGGTGTTCCTCAAGGCTCAATTATTGGTCCATTATTATTTATTGTTTACATCAATGATATTGTTTCTGAAATAGGCTCTGCGATTCACCTCTTTGCTAACGACACAACCCTTTATGTTATTGTCGATAATCCTCAACATGCTGCTCTCCGTTTAAATTCTGACCTATAAAGATCAATGACTGGGCTTCAACCTGGCTAGTAACTTTTAATCCTGCTAAAACTGAATCTCTACTTATTTCTCGCAAACATGTCAAACACCAGCACCCGCCCATATTCATGAACTCTATTCAAATACAGGACGCTGACAATCACAAACACCTTGGAATAACTCTATCTAACGATGGCACATGGCACAAACACATTGAAGACATCACCAAAAAAGCTTGGAATCTATCTACACATCTTTCAGTAGACCTACACTCGAATACTCTGATGTCGTTTGGAATAATATAACGAAAGCTGAAGAAGAAGACCTCGAAAAAATCCAAATCGAAGCAGTAGAATCATTACGGGAGCAACAAGCCTGGTATCACTTAATAACGTATACAAAGAATCCGCTCTTGAGCCTTTAAAGTCCCGCAGACGACAAATTGATCCACTTCTATAAAATGCTCAACAGTCCTTCTACCCCTTCCTACTTATCCAATATGATCCCCATGACAGTAGGTAATGTTACAACCTATGGCCTACGCAATTTTGACTACATTAGGAACGTTTCCTTCAATACAAAACACTTCTCTGCATCTTTCCTCCCTTCCACTATATCAGAATGGAACAAACTAACCCCTGCCATCCGGTCTGCTGCTTCCGTCTTGTCTTTCAAGCATTCTAACAAGAAGACTGTTCCAGAATTTTATGACGATGGTAGAAGAGATTCGGCAATTCAGCATGCGCCGTTACGGATGCACTGCAGTTCCTTGAAAGAGCATCTGTTTTCCAAAAACATTGTAGAAAGCTCTACCTGTGCCTGTGCCTGTGCCGTTGCAGAAATTGAAGATACGTATCTCTTTTTCTTCACATGCCCCTTATATCAACGCCAAAGAACTCTACTCCATGACGTCCTTCGTCCTATTATTCGTCTAGACATTAACACACTACTGTTCGGCAACGACTCTCTTTCTGATAATATCAATCGTAAAATATTTCACCATGTCCAAACATACATTTCGAAGACAAAACGTTTTATTTATTGAATTGAACTATCCTTTATTCCATAAGAGTGACCCACAACACCTCAAAAGGTATCCTGTGATCACACCTCTCTTTTCCTGTTTCTCTCAATCTACATTTTCCACTTTATTTTTACTCACATATTTTTTTTCTTTTTTAAAATATTTTAAGTTATATACGGCAATTATTGTTCAATGCTAGTATACACAATTCTCAGTAGTTGAAGCGTCGCATACGCCGCAGCCTATATACATACCAAATCAGCTACATCTGTATTCTCAACGATCAAGATACTTGCACATATTTATTATTTTCATCTCAAGCGCTGCTTATAATCCGTTTGTCTAGTAATTAATTTGTTTTCATTGCATTTGTAACACCATTGTATAGTCCTTGCAAGATATTCAGAAGAGAGACTTTGTACAAGCTAGAAATAGCTTTCTTCTCAATTCTATTGTTATGTATAGCTGTATATTTGAATATATTTATATTTTATATGTTGAAAACGAATAAATATTGTTTAAACTAACTATTTCAAACTGATGTAAACACAGCAAATCCTACAAGAGGTGTGGCTTCCAAGTGACACAGTCACCATAGCAGCATAAACACAAACAATAAATAAAATATTCAAATGAAGTACACTACATACGAATTATATGGTTAGTAGCTGAGAATGTCAGCTGTAAATTGGCGAGTGTGAGAGAATTAATAAATGACACGATGTGCAACTAACCCTGAAATTTACTTACACTTAATCACTATTTGTTTTCACCACTTTTCGTTCAAATGGTGAATGTGAAATACATTTATATTCTGTCAATGCACTTCCCCTTTAACAAAATACGGCAGTTAGCGGATGAATTTAGAGGACGACATCGCGTGCTGGCGAATCACCTATAGCAAAGAAATAGTTCGATACTCAAACCATATATTATTGAAGTATTGCTATGTGTATTTAAATTTTCGTACATGTAATATAAAAAATATAAATATTTATCTAATATATCAATCACAATATCGCGCTTAAGGTAGTGGGACCGTAATGGACTCGGCAATTTTCGTGCGATGTCGGTATTCTCCGTAACGGTTTCGGGGCATCGTGTCCTATCTCGGAATTGACCGGAATAAGTTTATAAAGTACACAATATGGTTATATTTTTATTTTTAAAGGAATAAAAACAATTTCTTGTGTTGATTTGTTACTTTTGATTATCATTTAATCGCTAACGTTTCTTTTTTAAAGAAAAATAAACACGTAACGGTTCACTTCCGGTGTAAACAAAAATGGATTTTCGCGATGGTCGAGGTCGTTTTTGTTCTAATAAACGAAGAAAATCAGCTAAGTCTGCTTCGATTATTGAGTACATTGATCACAATTATATTAGTCAGACAGCGTGTAATGTGCCAGAGCCAGTATTTCAATGTGATATTAATGGAACGAACGAAAACATCGGCAAAAGTGACTGGAAAGAAGGTCGTAGATTGGTGGAGTTCGAAGTTTTATTATCCAACTTAAAATACTGTCAGTTGTGCAGACTCGGCCCTGTGCCACTAACTTACAACAATATTGTTGGTGAAATTCAGAAAGGATTAGGAGGTTATTTGTATGTTGTGTGCCAAAACAGTGACTGCGAACATATCAACAGAGTTGCCTATGGAAAAACACACCACCAAAGAGTTAAAGGAATGCCCTGTTTTGCAGCCAACACAAAGCTAGGCACAGGTAAGATAGTACTGACGGCTGTCTGGTGTATAACCTTGATATTTTTTATTAAACCTTGTAGTTATAAGTTGTAACAAAACTTTAACTTTCCAGAATTTTAAACCAGTGCTGGCAGTTATTAAAATTTATTGATACAAGTTTTAAATTCCACTATCATCAAAGTTCATGACGACAAATTATTGCGAAAATATGTTCAATGTTTATTTGTTCTTTTTCAGCTATGATTGACAGTTTAGGAGGCCCTGTGAAAGTAAATAACTTCCTTACAGCCCTTAATCTGAAACCAATATGTAACAAAAATCTAAAGCTTATGGAAGAACGAGCTGGTGAAGTGGTAAAGGCGTTGTCTTTGGAGTCCTCACAGCAAGCAGCTATGGATGCGTTTAAGGAAGAAATGGCGTAAGTAATCGTTATAAAAAAATAAGTTTATAAAATGTCTGCAATGAATTGTAGATTTTTTTTTTGCGTTGTTATTTGAAGGTACATTATTAATGCAATATTATTTCATATTTTAAAATGTTTATTGAGTTTTTGTAGATGTTCTTTTAGGACCAACATATATTATTTTCACCTGTTTTTTGTCACAGTTGTACCATTACTGATAAAGTCATAATTGTATTTATTATTTTACAGTGATATTGCCTGTCAGGAATCTCAGGAAGCACTTGACAATATGGAGGATACCATAGAGGATCTTGGAGTCTGTCCACTTCCAGATGCATCACCATCACTTAAGTGAGTATATTAACACAATGATATATTGACACAGCTTCATACGATTCCACAAAATGTACTTTATAAAAATAAAATCTAGAAATATTCTCCAATTTCATAATATTTCTATTCATTCTATATATTTTCTATTTTTGTTTACAGGTTGCTGTTACAAGCAAGACCTACAGTTGATGATGACAGTGACTGGACAGATTGTGAGGACAATGACAACAACATCGGTACTGATACTGCAGTCATTGATGATAGTAATGTGTCAGTAAATACAGATTTTCAAAGGTAATCTGATTAAAACAAAATTGGCTACATGTTGTTCTTATTTCAGTGGCATTTAAGATACAGACAGTCCATAACAATATGAAAGATAGTATTTATATTTGTGAGGTATAACATGCTTTTGCTAGACTTTAATTGATTTAATATTTAGGGGTGCGGTAGTCTAATTGATAGTGTTGGTCGCTCGCTCCAGAGGTTGTGGGTTCGATCCTCTCATAATACAACACTCTGTACTGGTTCTACCCAGGAAGTGGACTCCAAAGCAATTCATATAAGCTCTGAGCTTTCATTGCAATCGAGCTAAAATAAATTAGTATAAACAAAATATTTAGGGCCATTTTTATGCCATCAAGGGCTAACAGATGATCAGGCAACCTAATCACTCATTCCTGAAAAGTTAACAAGTACTCAAGCAAACCAATCTCCACAAGTAACTGATAACTTTTCCACTAGAATCAGCAATGAGAGATGAATGATAATGAGACACAATGTGGTCTCAACAAAGTCATTAATGTACTCGAGTATGAATTGTTTTATATATTACAGTAAGAATGTTGTGTATGTTGTTTTCAGTACTCCAGTTACAGGCAACTGTACACTAAAGTCAGCAATTCATCATCGTCGCTCTTCTGTCAGGAGGTCTGTAGGGACTACACACAGAATAAACCTTGCTTCCAAATTTCCTTGTCAGACAAGAAGCGGAATGTCCTGTGCTGTAGACACTGCTTGGCACAAACGAGGCTTTGATAGTTTAACATGTATGTATTTATAATTGATTTACATTGAATTTTAAAACCTTTTTCAACAATATTACAATTGTATCGATGCCCATACACAGTCAATGCTTTTGATATATACAATGGTTTAACCAGTACTTGACACCCATTATATCTATCACTTTAGCTCAGTCATATGTTCTATTACAGAATGCAGCCAGATACATTTGTGTAGATGTTTCATATCTTGTAATCATTTCAAAACTTTCCTCTCAATTGAATTGCATTAGTTTATACCAATGTGATTAAGATTGGTTGCAAAGAAAGCTCAGAGCTTAGATGAACCACTCTTGAGTCTGTTTCCTGGATAGAACCAGTCTTGAGTGTTGTTGTTTTTATAGGTATCAGATAGAACCCATAACCTCTGGGTGGCGTGAGCGGCAAACACTCTATTTGCTACTTTACCACCTAACGGTTAGTATTTTGAGAATTGAATGGTGTTTCACAGCCTGTAAACAGCAATATTGGTGTCACAAATCAAATAAAGGTCCACCTATTCCATTCAATATTCCTTTCAGTAACATCATCTTCCTGTTGGAAAACCATTTGGCTATTTAGTATGCCCCGCCAACTGGGGCACTGATAATCCCCTCAATATTTACAATATTTATCTATCTTGATTTTATTTTTTCTATTGACAGCTCACACCTTCTTCATGAGCAAGGCTAAATATGGGAAAAAAGTAGTGAAAACAATTGTTAGCCATAGAACATGTGGAACTTGCAATTGGTGGCGTCGTCACAGGCCAGGTCAGACTGTAAAGAAACATCATTGTGTTAGAAATCATTCTGGAAGTGCTAGATCAATGGAAAGCACAAGTGGTGTACAAGGTGTGAAGGAACTGATACAGGAAGGAACACCGGTTGAGTACCTTGAAGGGGATGGTGACAATACTATTATAGCAAGATTGAAGTCCAATCTAAATTTGAACATGAAAAAACGTTTCGACCGAAATCATGTTGTGAAAAATGTAGGTAAAAGTTTATATGCTTTGCATAATGAAAAGGGTGTTAAACTAAGCAAGAATGTCATTATTCACATTGAAAAGTGTTTGAAATATGTGTTTGCCAAAAACCAAGGAAATGTAGACTCAATGCAGGACAATTTGAAGGCGCTGATTCCACATCAGTTTGGTGACCATTCTATGTGCAAAGGACACTTTTGTGGATATAAACGGAAACCTGGTGAAGTTTACATACACAGAAGCCTACCATATAAGACGGCGTTGAAGGATCTAAATTTACGCGTAAGACTCCAGAAGATTTTTGATCCATTGATTTCCAATGCTGAACACTATATTGATCTAGGATCAAGTCAGCAATGTGAACATGCAAACCGGGAGGTCACTTTGCGTGCTCCAAAGTCGCACCACTATGGAAATTCAAAGTCCCTTGACTACAGAGTACATGCAACTGCTGCTTTTATAAATGATGGCAGGCACTATATCCCAAAGGTACATTTGAACATTGATTCATTATTAATTTTTATTTATTTTATTAAGAAAATTTGTTAACTTTTAAGTTATAATCTTTTTCAATTCGTTACACCGGGGCCTGTTGGCTTGGGCGTTAGTTTTTCAATCCAGGGTTTATGAGTGATTCCCTGCCCAGGCACAATCTTTATAATGATATTTGACATTATCAATCGTTTCTCACCACTGATTCAAGTGGGAAACTTTCTTGAGGATATGGGTGTGCTTGGTTACTGGTTAACCTTTCAGGATCCCAGGAAAAAGTGGTTAGGTTAATTGATTGTCTATTTGCCCTCGATTACATTAAATGACGCTAAATAAACAATCAAACCATTTGTTACATATTTTATTTGTTTTGGTTTGTGTCACTCGATAACATGGGTTTTATTAATGTTCAACTTCACATATTAAGAAGAGCAGTTGTTAAATTGAAAATACAAACATAACTTTGAAATCTAAATAGCAAAAAGGGGAGCTCTCTATTTATTAATTTTAGAGTAATGTCCCTTTTGTTTGATTTTATTACATTCTAAGAGGGTGACACAAGAGCTTCTTATTTTATTTTAAAAAGTTACATATTTACTTTGTTGTTTTCAACAGTTCAATGTTTACATCAGTTCACTGTTTCTTATTATTTCTTGTTCAGAAAAAGTTGTATATTTACTTTGTTGTTTTCAACTGTTAAGTGTTTCTAATGTTTATGTTTATTTCTTGTACAGTTGTTGTTTCCACTTTGAATGAAGTTTGTTTCCAGATGTGGATATTGGACATGTGTAAGTTCCTTTTTACAAAACACTACATGACTATTTAATTTTTTTTCTTGTAAAATAAGTATTAAAACATAAATATAAATAGATGTATAATTAAATTTATTATAAAAATAATATAACAATTGTAATATAGTAATGATGTAGTACAGCCACAATGATTAACTCTTTGAGTCTGAAGCACATGGTCCAGTGTTAGAGTATCATTTCTATGATTAGAGGGTCGTGTGTTTGATCCGCCACAAAGGCTATTCGTTGTGTCGTTGAGCAAAACACCGCATTTGCTTAGTACTGGTTCTACCCAGGAAGTCCTCGAGCATAATTTGTCTAAGTTGTAAAAACTTGTTTCACAATCAATGTAAAATAGATCAATTCAAAAGAAACTTACTCTTTCGCATCATTTTGAAGTTAAAATAATTATATTGATTTTGTCTGCACAAGTTCACATTTATTATTATTTCCTACAGGCCCATTCCAGTGTTGGTCTCTCCCCTGGTATTCACACGGTCAGATACGCTGACATGTGTATGAAACGTAGGGCACAACAGCAGGAGAAGTCGCAGTTACCATCATCTAAGCGAAGACGTCTTGTCTTGAAACAAGAAAGGGCAATCAACCAAGGAGCACTTGAAGCTTTAGAAGGAGCTACATATCAATCAGGTAGTATATTGTTTATTGTTAAAACAGTTCGTTTCTTTTTCAATAGAAATCATAAAAAACTTCTTAGTGACTGAAGATAGAGGCTTATGTGATATTTCATTGGTATTTTTAGGAAAACAACTTATTTATGTTCTCAAAATTAATATGAAGCATTGTCTGTTATATTTCATTCTGTATGTGCTAAATGGTTGCAAAGAAACTGTGTTGACTTATAAAAGTCTTCACAAAAGTAAGTATGTGTCATATTTGTTAGATTGACTCTATCTCTGTCGTTAATTTTCAGGAATTGGTCACTTGGATGATGTTGATGTGGAGAAGCTTCCTGATGCTATACCTCGTGGTAATTTCAAGCCCATCACACTGCAGTCTGGGGAGCCAACCTTTATAACTATTGACTTGGAAACAACTGACCTAAGTAAGTGCTTTATTCCTTTAAATGGAGTTGTTACCTATCTAACTTGTATACTATTAGTTAGTATGAGAAGATTTAGAGGATAAATTATGTTTTCCTTCCATATACTAGTATGCTGCTTTGAATAAAAGTTGGCTCTGTACCAGCACACTTTCTTTTTATATAAATTTACATATCATTCATGGTGTCCATTTATTAGTTACCTCTTGAAAACAATAACATAATTTTTCTCTTTATTTGTAGTACGTGGTGGACTGATGCCACACATTACACAGATAGCTGCAATGGAAGTGGAGTCTGCACAAACATTTGAGACTTACGTCAGACCAGGATTGCCAATAACATCAGAAGCACAGAGGGTGACTGGAATAGTGATGAATAATTCTGGCAGCATGAAAGTTAATTGTCAAAGTGTGGAACCAGTCTCTATTATAAGTGCTATTAAAAAACTTTGCAAATGGCTGGAAAAGTTTTCCAATGTCATACTTGTGGCGCACAATGGGAGGCGATTTGACTATCCAGTGCTTATTTCATCACTTATATGTACTAACACTACAGATTCATTTTTTAAGTGTGTGTTAGGATTAATTGATTCGTTGTCAGTTTGTAGGAAACTGTTTCCAAATCAGTCACATAAACAGGAGGATCTTGTCAAATCGCTGCTTGATATCAGCTATAATGCCCATAATGCCATTTCCGATGTAGAGTCACTTGTACAACTCATCAAATTTACCAAGTTATCACCAACAGAACTTCTAGCGTATAGTTTCACTCCAAATGCTGTTTATAATAGTTTATTATTTAACAGAGAAAAAGCCCAAAATTTAAATTCTTTGGATTCCCTCATCAGTAGAGGGGTATGCAAACGACCTACAGCAGAAAATATTGCAGGGTCTGGTTTAAGGCTTAGCCATCTGAAAACAATATATCAACGTTGTGGCGAGGATGGGTTGAGAGACATATTTACTGCCAATAATAATGAGGGTGTACCAAGAGTCACCAAAGTCAAAAAAATATTAGATGAAGTTATACCAAAGATGGCAGAGTATTTCAAACCATAACTTTTTATCACATAAAATTGTGTGGGGGTGTGGGGGTGGGGGGGGGGTGTAGTTTATTTATTCTGTTAAAGGGATATATTGTTAATGTGGAAGTTTAAACAGTATCAATATTTAATAAGTATTTGTTAAATTATGCTTGTTTTGAAATTGACATTTTTTGCAAGATAAATAATTTAAGTGCTCGAGTACTGGGATGAATTTGTAGTGGGGTGGGTGGGGTTCAGAGTTTATGTTCAATTTTTACATAAAAAGTACATATTATTGCCTTTATACTATTTCTGTTATAATATGTGAACACCTTTAATTTACTGATACATGTCATTATATGTTTTGTATTAAAATTTAGAAAAAATGACATTACCTGTTAGATAAACATACTTTCCTGACGAAGCGTCAATTGTGAAATTTTGACCTTGTCATACTAAAACAATTATTGAGAAAAATCCGAACGGTAAAACTTCCTAATATTTTTATATTGTATGTGGAATAGTATATAAATAAAAGTTATTCATGTAGTACTGATGCCCCAGTAATAGAATTGATGCTCTACACTTTTGTTTTAGAACGTTATTTTTCAAATCTGTCAAAAAAATAGATTTCTCCTGTCTGCCATAATACAAATATGTTCATATTAGATTTTTTTTTTCAAATGAATGTTGCATGTTTATAATTTTTCTTAAAATATATGCTTTAAGAATACACTGATATTAAATAAAATAAAAAATATTGAAAATTAATAAAAGTTTTACCATTTATCCCAATTTTGACTTTGTAATTTTTTCGCCGCTTTTTGAAAATGGGATCCGGTAAAGAAAATGCCGATATTTTTTTTTTTAGACGGTAAAAGTTTCTAAAAATTTGGATATAAACCAGTGGTATTATATAGATGATATAAATGAAAACCTTTAACAGGTTTGAAATATATCCCATTACGGTCCCACTACCTTAATCCGTCTTTACAGGATTAATACATATTAATTAACAGATATTATTTTTGTTCCTTGACAGCTGAACTTCGTATGTTTAATTCTGGTGTTGCGCACCATGTTCACGACAAAAGCGATGGAACACAAGAAAAAGACGGAAAAAATTAAGTAAGTTACTTTTAACATTAATTAAGCTTCTTGCTATGCATAGAAAGATTGACAGTTTATGCAAGCCTCAAAATTATTTTGCAGGTTACACGTCTAGTTTAACTACATATATTGGATTTTATGTTACTTATGTTTCAATCTAACTGGGGTTTCTGGAATCTTACTATTTGAAGACCGCATTTCCGTTTGTAATTTCTTGACTGTTCTACGCTTACGTATTGACATTTAGTAAATTAGTATCTTCATATTGTTGCAGAAGCAGCGTACACTCTCTGTGTGTCCTCGTCCCCTTGATGGGGATATCGTGGGTGCTTGGAATTTTCTATATTAATGAAGATTTGGCTTGGATGCAGTACGTCTTTGCTGCATGTAACGGACTTCAGGTGAAAATAACTTAATTCTAGTCGAATAAATGTTCAAATTAACGTTACCTTAATATGGGTTTGCAAATTAATGCATGCGTTTTGAATAAATATTTTTCATTGAAATATGTTTTTAATAGTTCTGATAATACTTATTTATTTAAATCTGAATATTATGTATGTACAGCAGGGCTGAGCTTCACAAAATAACTTATGATAAAAATCGCCGTAAGTCAATTTGACAATTACTCCATGGTTTGCTTAACTTTTGTTCGACATTTAAATTATTGGATTTCCAGAAAATATATCATTTTCTGCATGGTTTTAGCAATTTTGGATTCATTTCGATGAATATTAAAACTAATAAGAATAAGTGTTGGTTTACGTTTACGACGATTTTTCTCGTAAGTTTATTTGTGAAACGATCAGTAGGAAAATAAAAATTTAAACGTCAAATAAGAAAAAACAGTATAACATTTTTGCTTTGCTCCTGTCATCCTGATTGATTTATTTTTTCAGGGATTCGTCATTTTTGTTTTCCATTGCTTACTGAATCCCCAGGTAAGTATACAGTATTGAGTTGTACTCAGCTCTTTAGTTTATGTATTTTACACATATTGTAACAGATAGTTACTGAACTATAATTGATAATTTCACTGTTAAAATGTTTTTAGTCATAATTTTGTTTAAAGAAAATGTTGGTTTCTGGTAAACATTTATTACATTTTTAAGTTGTAATTGTACTTTTAAACTAATAAATATGGAACTGGTAATGTGTCTTTTTAATGATTGATACAGGTTTTAACTCTTTTCTGGGACTATGTTGTCGTAAATAATACTTATTGATTTAAATTTAAATGATATATAATATTATAAACATTGAAATGTTAAATTTTAGATAAAGAAAGCCATCCACAAGAAACAATATACTTTATCGTCGTCCAGATCAACTTTCAAATCAACTTTCAAATCAGCTATTAAATCAAATTCTTCTGTAAGTTATATCATATTAAATCTTCGATAAAATCATAACAAAACACTATATGAAAAAAAAAGTTGAACTCTCAGACACGTTCGCACGCGAGTAAATGTGTGAAATCCACATGGTGTTTATTAAGGTAAAGAAACTGAAAGAAAATATGTTGGCTGTTGTTTCATAAGATAGGGTAGGTCGTTTGAATTAATAAAATTCAAAACTAAACACTGTGTGACTACTACAGATTTTATATCTTATTAAAGCTTTATTTCAGTACTTTGTAATGAAAATTAAACGTTTTGTTGGTATACTTAATATACTCTTTTATTGAAAATAGTTTTATTATCTTACAACAGACGATGTTGGTAAACTCTTTTATTACAAGTAGTTTTATTATCATACAACAAACAATGTTGGTATACTTCTTTATTACAAATAGTTTTATTATCTTACAACAGACAATGTTGGTATACACTTTTATTACAAACAGTTTTATTACCTTATAACAGACAATGTTGGTATACTTCTTTATTACAAATAGATTTATTATCTGACAACAGACAGTGTTGGTACACTATTTTATTACAAATAGTTTTATTATCTTACAACAAACAATCTTGGTATACTTCTTTATTGCAAAAAGTTTTATTATCTTACAACAGACAATGTTGGTATACTATTTTATTACAAATAGTTTTATTATCTTACAACTAACAATAGTGGTATAATTCTTCATTACAAATAGTTTTATTATCTTACAACAGACACTGTTTGTGAACTTATTTATTACAAATAGTTTTATTATCATACAACAGAAAATGTTGGTATACTATTTTATTACAAATAGTTTTATTATCTTACAAAAGACAATGTTGGTATACTTCTTTATTATAAATAATTTTATTATCTTGCAACAGACAATGTTTGTGTACTCCTTTATTACAAAGAGTTTTATCATCTTACAACAGATAATGTTGGTAAACTCATTTATTAAAAACAATTTTAAACAGACAATGTTGGTATCTTTCTATATTATAAATAATTGTATTATCTTACAACATAAAATATTGGTGTACTTACTTATTACTAATAGTTTTATTATCTTACAACAGACAATGTCGATAAACTCATTTATTAAAGATAATTTTAAACAGACAATGTTGGTATACTTCTTTATTACAAATAGTTTTATTATCTTACAACCGACAATGTTTGTGTACTTATCTACTACAAATAGTTTTATTATCTTACAACAGACAATGTTTGTGTTTTTATTTATGACAAATAATTTTATTATCTTACAACAAACAATGTTTGTGTACTTATCTATTATAAATATTTAATTATCTTACAACAGACAATGTTTGTGTACTTATTTATTACAAATGGTTTTATTATCTTACAACAGACAATGTTTGTGTACTTATTTATTGCAAATAGTTTTATTATCTTACAATAGACAATGCTAGTATACTTATTTGTTACACATAGTTTTATTATCTTGCAATAGACAATGTTGGTATACTTCTTTATTACAAATAGTTTATTATCATACAACAGACAATGTTGGTATACTACTTTACTACAAATAGCCTTACTATCAAACAACAGACAATGTTGGTGGTTTACTTCTTTATTGCAAATAGCTTTATTATCTTACAACAAACAATGGTGGTATAATCTTTTATTACAAATAGTTTTATTATCTTACAACAGACAATGTTTGTGTACTTATTTATTAAAAACAATTTTAAACAGACAATGTTGGTATACTTCTTCATTATAAATAAATTTATTATCTTACTACAGACAATATTTGTGTACTTATTTATTACAAATAGTTTTATTATCTTACAACAGACAATGTTGGTAAACACAGTTATTAAAAACAGTTTTAAACAGACAATGTTGGTATACATCTTTATTATAAATAACTTTATTATCTTACAACAGACAATGTTTGTGTACTTATTTATTACAAATAGTTTTATTATCTTACAACAGACAATGATGGTAAACTCATTTATTGCAAATAGTTTATTATCATACAACAGACAATGTTGGTGGTATACTTCTTTAATGCAAATAACTTTATTATGTTACAACAAACAGTTGTGGTTTAATTCTTTATTACAAATAGTTTTATTATCTTACAACAGACAATGTTGATATATACTTTTATTACAAATATTTTTATTATTTTACAACAGACAATGTTTGGTGTACTTCTTTATTACAAATAGTTTTATTATCTTACAACAGACAATGTTGGTATACTATTTTATTACAAATAGTTTTATTATCTTACAACAGACAATGTTGGTGTACTTCATTTTTACAAATAGTTTTATTATCTTACAACAGAAACTGTTTGTGTACTGATTTAAAACAAATAGATTTATTATCTTACAGGAGACAATGTTGGTAAAATCATTTATTAAAAACAATTTTAAAAAGACAATGTTGGTAAATTTCTTTATTGCAAATAGTTTTATTATATAACAACAGACAATGTTTGTGTACTTATTTATTACAAATGGTTTTATTATCTTATAACAGACAATGTTTGTGTACTTATTTATTGCAAATAGTTTTATTATCTTACAATAGACAATGCTAGTATACTTATTTGTTACACATAGTTTTATTATCTTGCAACAGACAATGTTGGTATACTTCTTTATTACAAATAGTTTATTATCATACAACAGACTATGTTGGTATACTTTTTTACTACAAATAGCTTTACTATCATAAAACAGACAATGTTGGTGGTATACTTCTTTATTACAAATAGCTTTATTATCTTACAACAAACAATGGTGGTGAAATTTTTTTATTACAAATAGTTTTATTATCTTACAACAGACAATGTTTGTGCACTTATTTATTAAAAACAATTTTAAACAGACAATGTTGGTATACTTCTTTATTATAAATAATTTTATTATCTTACAACATACAATATTGGTGTACTTATTTATTACTAATAGTTTTATTATCTTACAACAGACAATGTCGATAAACTCATTTATTAAAGATAATTTTAAACAGACAATGTTGGTATACTTCTTTATTACAAATAGTTTTATTATCTTACAACCGACAATGTTTGTGTACTTATCTATTACAAATAGTCTTATTATCTTACAACAGACAATGTTTGTGTACTTATATATGACAAATAATTTTATTATCTTACAACAAACAATGTGTGTGTACTTATCTATTATAAATATTTCATTATCTTACAACAGACAATGTTTGTGTACTTATTTATTACAAATGGTTTTATTATCTTACAACAGAGAATGTTTGTGTACTTATTTATTGCAAATAGTTTTATTATCATACAATAGACAATGCTAGTATACTTATTTGTTACACATAGTTTTATTATCTTGCAATAGACAATGTTGGTATACTTCTTTATTACAAATAGTTTATTATCTTACAACAAACAATGGTGGTGAAATTTTTTTATTACAAATAGTTTTATTATCTTACAACAGACAATGTTTGTGCACTTATTTATTAAAAACAATTTTAAACAGACAATGTTGGTATACTTCTTTATTATAAATAATTTTATTATCTTACAACATACAATATTGGTGTACTTATTTATTACTAATAGTTTTATTATCTTACAACAGACAATGTCGATAAACTCATTTATTAAAGATAATTTTAAACAGACAATGTTGGTATACTTCTTTATTACAAATAGTTTTATTATCTTACAACCGACAATGTTTGTGTACTTATCTATTACAAATAGTTTTATTATCTTACAACAGACAATGTTTGTGTACTTATATATGACAACTAATTTTATTATCTTACAACAAACAATGTGTGTGTACTTATCTATTATAAATATTTCATTATCTTACAACAGACAATGTTTGTGTACTTATTTATTACAAATGGTTTTATTATCTTACAACAGACAATGTTTGTGTACTTATTTATTGCAAATAGTTTTATTATCATACAATAGACAATGCTAGTATACTTATTTGTTACACATAGTTTTATTATCTTGCAATAGACAATGTTGGTATACTTCTTTATTACAAATAGTTTATTATCATACAACAGACAATGTTGGTATACTTCTTTACTACAAATAGCTTTACTATCAAACAACAGACAAAGTTGGTGGTATACTTCTTTATTGCAAATAGCTTTATTATCTTACAACAAACAATGGTGGTATAAGTTTTTATTAGAAATAGTTTTATTATCTGACAACAGACAATGTTTGTGTACTTATTTATTAAAAATAATTTTAAACAGACAATGTTGGTATACTTCTTTATTATAAATAAATTTATTATCTTACAACAGACAATATTTGTGTATTAATTTATTACAAATAGTTTTATTATCTTACAGCAGACAATGTTGGTAAACACAATTATTAAAAACAATTTTAAACAGACAATGTTGGTATACTTCTTTATTATAAATAGTGTTATTATCTAACAACAGACAATGTTGGTATACTTCTTTATTACAAATAATTTTATTATCTTACAACAGACAATGAAATCCAAGCTGACTACAAGAGACCTTCACTTTTCCAACAACGTGTTTCAGGGTAATACATTCATTACATTTACATCGATAATATTTAACTTAATTCCAACTAAATCAACAGATTAATTATGTTACCACGTGTTTAAACTGTTGTTTTGTGTTATGGTTCCAAAATTTGGAGTATAAAATAAAGATATGATTTGTTAAAATATTTAACGGTAAAATGAATCATGTGGAAGAAAATAAATTGTATATTACATAAGTCATATATAACACGATTACGCATAGTGTTAAAGAAAAAGTCTTAACATGTTATGCAAGTATCGGCGTTTTCTGATTTGGAAAGTATTCTAAATGACAATTAACCATCAAATATATTTCTTAATATTTGAAAGCTAACCCTAAAATGATATTATTGCTATTTAAAAGAGAAGTATATTTTTTTAGATTTTTATAAACAACAACAACAAATAAGGTTGTAGTCGTAAATTAAAATGTATTTATTTCAGATAAACATACAATGGATTTATCTCATACCGAATCGAGCAGTTCGTATGGACAACATGACAATGAACAGGTACGTGGTATTGTACCATATTCACAGACACCTCAATGGCGCAATACGTCATATTGTAAAATAATGATATTGTCTGTATGACACAGGCAATAACGAATGTGCTGACAATATGTATATAGTGGGCGGTAAAAAGAGAGAGAATGAATTATAAGAATCTAACATAGGTTTTGTGTTCGGACGAAAAATTATGTCCCGAGGAATAACTGTTTTGGCGGCCGATTTCACGCGAAAACAATTATCCCAAGGGACGGTATTTTCTATCCGAACCAAATAAGACATGAATGATTATTTTTCTGGCATACCGAACATAATGAATCAATGAATCTAATTCATTATATTCTACCACGATCGCTTTTAAGGCGTTATTTCATATGATTATGGCATACACGTTTCACGTTGTACATGTTTCAATAAAAATGTTTCGAACAGCACACGCGAATATTTTATTATTTTTTTATTTTATTATATAGTCCTGGCATAGACTTCATAAAGGGTCCCAACTCTGCCTCCATACAGGCGTTACATAGCAGGGTTATACAAGTACGCATATTGTCCAGTTGTTGTGAACGAAGTGATAGCTTAGTGAACACATTTAGTGTTCTACGAATTGTGGAACAGACAGGCTATTCCATACTTTTATATTAGGGATTAACAAAATACTTGATGTTAACATATCGATGAATTGAAGTAACACCATGGGACGGTATTAAAATTGATTATCAAACTTAAATAATATTCAGAATTGTTTCTGTTTTATTAGCTGGCAGTAGATTATGTCCTTATTTTTATTTCTGATATAAATAAAACAAACAAAGAGCCCATGCAAAAGTATACATTTAAAGTCTACTTAGTTAAGAAAATATTGGTTAAAATCAAACCACTATGACTATTAATAATAATGCTCAACTCCATGTTCAGTGCAATTTAATGATTAAAAATTATATATATTTAAATGTACCATAACCTGTTTCAGACGACACGTGTCTCGCAGAATAACACGAAACACACCGAACTGTCACTACCGGAAAACGACAGTATTCTTGAACAGGCACCTGAACCAACGGTTAACAGTGGATCGCGTGACATGTATTTAGACACCGTCACGCAAAAGGAATCAACGATACACACTGTAGAGAAAACAAAAATGTAAACATGGAAAATGTTGTGTAATATAGAATAGAATGTCAGAAATGAACACTGAACTCTTAGTTTGAATGCATTGTACGGCATATTGAAATAACATAAGTACTGATATGCCAGTATTACAATGTTTGTATTAGGTTGATGATGTATCATGACTTCCAACTTAAGTTAGATTCGATTGAAAGAAAGCAAAGTATAAAAATATGTTATCAAATATATACATGTATCAACATTCGCAACGATTTATTATATCCATCAATAATTGGCTTAGACTTTTCGGCTGTTAAAAATGTCTAGGTGCCATCTTTGGTATTTGCGTTGGTCACTAAATCCTTTCTTAATTTCGACAATAAATGTCTATGTTTTACTAACCTTTATATCACGTACGAACAATAGAAGAGGACATTTCTATCTGGTTGCTGTTACAGTCGTTATGACAATTACCTTAACTATTTCAACTAAATTAGAACATGACCACGAAATGATCAGTTTTGGAATAGATAAAGATTGGAAAATGGAATGTGACGGTTATGATGGTGTTTGAGAATCTGTCATTTGACTTGACTAATATCACTCCAGAACAACACCATCACAGGGAAAAGAAAAAAACGAACATGTCAGCATTATAAATATCGTCTAAGTAAAGCGCGTGGTCCGGTGGTAGAGCATCGGACCAAAGGTCGGGGGTTAGTGAGTTCGATCCTCCGCTACACCTGTGTGATGTGTCCTTGATCCAGACCCTTTATTCGCATATGCTAGGTTCTGATTTTACCTATCGGAATTTGTCTAAACTGTATGAACTTGTTTCAAAATCGATGTTCATGTTTTATGCATTTTACTAAATCATATCATTTATTCACAGATGATGTACATTACTTTCTTTTTGATATTTTAATTTCGTTCGAATAATAGGAGATGACTTTTCTATCTGGTTGATGCAACAGTTATCATGGCAAGTGTCTTGTCTATTCTAATCTGAATAAAACTACCACTCAGTCATTAGGTTTTGAACAGTTTAGGAAAGGAAAACGGAATGTGTCGGATATGATGGGTTTGATAACATTCCACTTAACTAAACAAATATCAGCCATGAGCAACAAAAACACAAAGAACTAACTGTCAGAAAGCGTTGAAAACATTTATGCACTGTCAGTATACACGAAGATGTTATAAACAAAACGTTATGATTGAATGTGGTTAAAGGTGAATGATGCCAAAGTGTTCTGGTATGTGTCATACACTTGAAATCGGACAAAAGGCCAAACAGAACATGATTACATTTAAGACTATTAGGATATTATCTTAAACTATAAATAGTGAAAATGTAAGCGTAACACGACAAAAATATAAAAAAATCAAAGAAACAACAGTTAGCATTCGTAACATGATAATGTATTTCAAATTCTATACTTGTTTGTTTTAATTACACTTAATATTCATCCTATGTTTGAATCGATGTTTGTATTTGGATAGTTTCGAAAATTAATTGATGATATGCCATGTTGTCAGATGTAATGTTAGATTGCATAGTATTATCAACACGAAGAGGTATGTCCATTTATTTACCTTTTTAACCACCTTTGTAGGTAATAACTAGTTTACATTTGTATATTAATAGTGTATGATATTTTGTAATATTAATACTTTGACAAGAAGCATTTTCTATGTCACCATCGTTACTGTTACATTGTACGGAAATGTACATTACAATATTAAATGTGACTTATAGAAAAAGAAAAGTGTTAATTCAATTGTTTCTCGTATTATCAGTTATTTCAGAACAGCTTTATAGAATATCTAGTCCGAACATTTTGTAATATTGGGTGCTATCGCATTACCTTTTTCTGCGGACGGGCTATTGAATACCTGTGGTTTATAAAGAGAACAATTAACCCAAGTCAAAGATTTTAAAAAAATATATTTTCATATCCTGTTTAGCTATTGAGGAACATTGTCCCCATACACGACATTCCATAAATCTGACAAAGACCAAAATTATAACCTGTGCAGACGACCTTATCATGCTAAAGATTTTAAGGAATCGACTGTCATTCAACAACTAAGCTCTGGAGTTACTCACAGTGTACAGCATTCTCATTTTGTAACGTGACCACGTGACCAGTATCCAATTTGAAGAAGGCGATGCAGTACCTCTAAACATTCCTGGTAAAAACATGTTCTGAATAACGACAAAACTCCACCATGTATATTTCCAGACCACAGAAATTGCACGTTTGGCAATATGTCCAGTCTTCCACAGTTGTGTAGTTGACGGTAGAAATGACACGGGTCATTGCAGGTATGACGTTCCTTATGCTGGTAGCCATTCTTGCATCTGACACAAAAGTAACTTCTGTTGAGAAATCCGGTCATTGTTGTTATTACATTATAATGGCTATCTAGGCAGTATAGATAAATAAGTATGCCTCCTTCAGGACCGTTGTACACGATGGCATTGAAGTGTTCTTTGGACAATACATGTATTTGACAGTCTGGCAGTACGTCTTGAAATTTCTTAATTTCAACGATGCTACATTCGCCAAGTGGTACATTGGCTCGCTCATGCAGTTGAGTCGCAAGCTCTGGTTGAATAATAAGATCTTGCCGAATGCTATTCCATCTGGGATGTTTTTCAATACGGGCAATGGCAGTTACCAAGGCTCGTGCACAGCATAATGCATCACTATTTTTTTTATACGAATGATACTTTGCTTATTTTCCATCATCTTGGTAATATCCACAAAATACCTTTGTATCCAAAGCCTGATGCAGTTTGTACGTGTACTAGCTCAATACCAAACTTTCGATTATAACAAATTGTTAATAGGATTGAAGAACCCGTTCTATTTCCGCCAGTATTCTCTCTACCGTCAGAGATAATCTCCGCATGAAAGGCAACACAATTGGAAAGTCCAGCTCTGGGTTATCCGTCGATACTTTAATTAAGTCATTAGGTGACATATCTTCTGTGATATTCTGAATAATTGATTGAAACAATATCCTCATAGATTTCAAAATATTTGGAAGGTCTCTCGCTTCTAGGTCTTTCACATACGCTTTGTAGTAAGTCGCTGTAGTTTTAAACTTTTCAATTTTTCTCTCATCAACTTTTTTAATGGCATAGAGGCGCGCTGGATCTTCGTTTTCGCCCAGCTTCCGCTTTTTGGATGCCCCGTCACCTTCTTGGTTATCAGCAGACCTTTTGACACTTGCCCAGCCATGTTGTTGACGGAAATGTACATTGAGGGCATCTTCTCTGGTGAAAGCCCGTAGACGTTCTGGACAATGATGGCTGTTATTGTCCTCATGCTTTTTCAAGTGCCTATCTAAATTATCCTTTCGAGTGAATGTCTTTTTACAACTGTTACATGTGTGTTTCTTTCAGTGATTTTGTAAACGTTTATGTTGCAATAGCTTGCTCAGTTTCGGGAACTCGGCTCCACATTCTTCACACTGGTAAGACATATCTGGTTTCTTCGCTTTCCTGAAGTGAAATGAAATGCGATTATTAATTTTATGGTTTTATCAATTCGTTATACTCATGACATATAAATACATATTGCAATCTGATTGGTTATTGATTAAAATGAATTACTAAACATAGAAAGTATATAAAGAGAAGTTAAATGCTATTTGACATTATTCTTTTACCAACCGTCAAAGAGGTACCATGAATCCTGCAAAGTGTTTGGAGTGTAATCAAGATTTTTTTGAGGAGAGATGCTATGTTGAGACATTCTCGACAGAAGCACTGGCTGAAAACCAATGATGCGTATCCACCATCACCACCACCACCATTGGTAATGCAACCACCACCACCACCACCACCACCACCACCAACACAGTAAATGCCACCACCACCACCACCACCACCACAGCAAATGCCACCGCCACCACCATTGGTAATGCAACCACCACCACCACCACCACCAATACAGTAAATGCCACCACCACCACCACCACAGCAAATGCCACCACCACCACCAGCAAATGCCACCACCACCACCACCACCACTACAGGAAATGCCACCACCACCACCACAGGAAATGCCATTACCACCACCACGACCACCACCACCACCACCGGAAATGCCACCACCACATGCCACCGCCACCACCACAGGAAATGCCACCACCACCACCACCACCACCATCGGAAATGGCACCTCCACCACCACCACCACCATCAGGAGCACATAATGCAGGAAAACAAGCTGACAATAGTTTATTGGAGGATACAACAGTGCTACACCATCCATTCACCATGATGATATCAGGTCCCACAGGTAATAAGATTTCCTTTCTATTTAGACTTTTATACATTAATGCTCTTTTAAACCAATGTGACTCACAGGTATTACCTGATTGTGAAATACTTTCAGTTAAACCTCACTTACACATCAGTTATGTACAAGTCTACCATACATGATTTATTTGTTCGATAATTAGCAGTCATTGATGTCAATAAACTCTAAGTTAAAATTTAAACTAAACAGTTCGTGTATTTAATATTAGATCAATCATATTTTTCAAATCAGTTTCGGCGGTTTAAAATTCAAACGTAGCAGAAGTGGTGTACTATGGATTAAACTTGCATCGTCTGCTCCAACAAAAAACAATACACTGAGAAAGAGAGAGAGAGAGAGAGAGAGAGAGAGAGAGAGAGAGGAGAGAGAGAGAGAGAGAGAGAGTATTGAAACTTGCGTCGTCTGCTAGATGAAGGTATACTAAACAAGATAGACGCTCTATGTAAATAGTAAAGTATCGTCTGCTAGATAAAGGGATACTAAACAAGATAGCGGAATGTTGAAAAACGTCGTCTGCTACGTCGTCGTGCTGCATTGGTAACACCTCAATATGTCGACAAACAAATATAATAACTCCTAAATAATCTGTATATATTCGTTTAATTTAACTTCCGTTTTAATTTTTCATATTTTAGTTGACAGTCACTTTAAGCTTCCTGAATTGGATTAAACGCTTCTTTGTTACAGGATTGTTCTAGTTATTATTTCAATTTAATAAAATACGGAATGATACGGTTATTGGTCTAATTATGAAGACATGTTTGCTTTACATCGTGATTATTGTGTCACTCTGGCCGTTGAGAGCCGAAGAACAAAACAGTAAGTCATACATTTCCACATTCTAACATATATTTTAGGTGATAATACATTTCCACATTCGACCATATATTTAAGGTGATAATGGTTTAAATTAAAAGATATTTAAATCGTGTTTTGTCGGTCGGACGATGTGTCGCGGTCAGGACCCAGGTTCGTAGTTCATAGGTCAAAGTCACACTTAGATGTTCAAGGTCGAAAATAGATACACAATCTCGTGTCTATTCCATAATGTGTAAACTATTCGACATATTTTGAAACATGGCACAAATATTGATAGTAATATGCAATACGCTTAAGCAGGTTTAGTGGCATTATGCTTTTTGCCTTGTGAGATTTAAAAATAAAAACTGGAAATACCATTTTCTGGTTTAGTGTATTATATTTTCTTTTCATTGAACTAAGGGTTAAATCTTAACTATGTTCAATCTGTACCAATAGTTTATCAAATATCATGATATTATAAGTCGCCTCTGTAAGATCCATCTATCGTCCGTACGTACGTGCACGGCCTTAATGGGTATGTTGTTTGTCCAGATCATATGATGATGTAAAAAGTTATATATAGAGCGACATAGAGCGTCTATCTTGTTTAGTATACCTTCATCTGGCAGACGACGCAAATATTGTGAAGGTTACGTCATTCAATATATGTCGATATATATCCTGATAACGCTTTGTTACAGTTTAAAACAAACAGAAAGTTTATATATATATATATATATATATACATGTTGCAATATGTGAGAGTGATACGATCAAATAGATAACATATATATATATATATATATATATATATATATATATATATATATATATATATATGTATATATGGATATAGTTGCGTAGTTACAACGATATTGTAAAAATGTAACAATATGAGAAAGAGGGGTGGTGGGGGGGGGGGGGAGAGGGGGGTAGTGTGTGTGTGTGGGGGGGGGGGGGGGCAACACATAACTGAATCAGGCATGTTTCGTGTTAAAAAATGCAGTTAACACATTTAAAAAGTGTATGCGGAAAGGACATTTGTGCATCAAATAAAATTTATAAGGTAAATTTAACAATCACGAAAAATATGATGGGGGTTAACGATTTGAACTGCCAATGACAAAAACTACCACAGTATTTTCCCGTTCTCAAATTGCAAGCATAAAGGCAAAATTGGAATTGTTGTTATATATAATATAGAAATACGTGTTGTTTATGTATTATTTAATTTCTTTGTCTTGGCTTGGATAACATGTATTTGTTATTGAACCCGTGTGTACAACACAAAAAAGTATATTTACTGAACGGAAAAGCTAACGCGCCACGTGGCATTGTATGTACGTGATATATAATCAATTTCTTTGACAGTTTGACTTGAATATGAAGAACATTTTGCCTATATAAAGTCAATAATAACTCTACTCAATTTGATATTGGAAAAACAAAAGTGTCGTGTTAGCTGTTCCGTTTAATATATATTTAAATAATGAAATTAGTTTTATCCAAAACCAAACCGATCTAATCGTTAATATTATCACATAATTTACGGTGCAGGAGAGTAATAAACCCATGAGATATTTTTCTATTATTCTAGTGTAATATCACTTCCGATTCATAGCTCGGTGTTTTCTGTATAATTCGGCTCTTGTCGTAAATATTGCCGACGTACTTTCCGACTTGCCCGATGACTTACGGAAACAAATGTGCCCCATTTTTTCTCGTTCCTCATAGAGTTAATTTGTTAAATAAATGGTGAATGTAAACTTTCCCTAAATTATGTGATAAAACGAATCTTTCATTCGTGCTCATTTAATATTGAATTTATTAATCTCATTGGGAAAAATGATATAATGCTCGGCAGAGTTTCACATATTATTTTTTTCCAGCTTATTTAGTAAATTCAATAATAAATAATCACTCATGTAAGATCCTCTTCTTACGACATGAATTATGCATTTTCGTTTTGAATGGTTAAACTTGGCTTGCGTAAACATCAAATAACAAGTTATGTTTTCATAAACAGAATGTTATTTTGACATAATTTGTTTCCTAATTAAATGCTGCGCATATTGTAAAGCCAACCAGGATGTTTTTATATATGTAATAAATGGAAACACTTCCGCGTCATACGTGAACAAATACGCACGCACCCAAGGGTAGATTCAGGGGGGGGGGGGGGGGGGGTGCGGCGCCAGCATAGGTTTTTCTTCTACACATTTACCCTGAACTCAAGTTACCATCTAAACGATTTGTGTTAAAACGAATTAAGCATGTATTTGATGTACCTAAAATATGTACAAACTTACTACTTCTAGCATGATGCTTGAGTATATTCTACTGTCACCCAGTGTTTGGTCGTTTTTTTAAGTTTTTTTACTTGTCGTTAAATCTTTATCGTTTCGGGTAATTTTACGCTAATAAGTTTGTTATGGCGGCACCATCATCGCGAGCAAAAATGAAAAAGAAAAGCTCAATAGCTTTTTTTACAAGTATATTATCATCTGCAGAAAGTCAAACGCAGAAGAAAATGAATGTATATTTGCATGTCATGACATGTGTAAATGATTTTAAATGGACCAGTCTGCTAAAACATGTATACAATTAAAATATCTACACTGCGTAGACCAAACCTTCAAAAGCACCGAGACAGAAACAACCAAACTGGTGGACAAACTGAGGCAAACAAATAATCAATACACCACTGAAATCTATGTTTCATCTATTTTCATTCAATGTCATATTAAATAAAAGATTTAGCCAGAAAAACAATATGCCATCGGCCTGCTCTTAACAAGAAAGTGATGTGCTATGATTGTGTTTAAGACTTATTCTAAGTGGTGCTGTAGCGTAACAGGTAAGGCGTGCACCTGTGAATCTAGAAGTCTAACATTCGAGCCTGCCTAGCGACATTTTTTTTTTGTAAACAAAATTCAAGGTATACGTGTTATTATGTTTATCTTTATTTATAAGAATTAAGTTATAAATGTATATACATTCATTTAAGTATATTTGTCGCCCCCACCCCCACCCCTAACATCAATTCCTAGATCTGCACCTGCGCGCCAACTCTAAACTGAAATCCTGGATCCGCTCCTGGCACGTACACATGCAAGCAGGGAATTCTATGCCTGTCACACAATTCATAGCAACTGAACGCTTACTAAATTATGACGTCATTCAAACTTTCCCTGACGCAGCTGACCAATCAGCATGCTCGTTACAATTAATCGGGAGAGCTGGGTTCGTTCAAAAGACTAAGATAAAACAGATATATAAAGAACAAACCATTCAGATTCATTTTCTTGTATTGAAGTTTGAATATCTCTATCACAAACACGTATAACCATACTATTAAAGAGTTTTGTAAATACATATACTTTTTATATGTCAATGTGACATTCATTTTTCAAATATATGTATGGTTAAGTAGTTAAATCAACTGGTAATTGAAATATCATATCTAGATAAATATGGAAATATTTGTAAAAGCACACCGTATATGATTGTGTTGTTCATTGTTTTTTGTAAACTTACGTATGCAGTTTTTACAGGTGGTTGTCCAAACGGATGGTTAATTTTTGAGAGTTCTTGTTATTTGTTAAGAACTGTTGCTTCGACTTTCGGACAGGGTGTGGTAAGCTATTATTATTTTTGATGTTGGGTCATCATTAATCATTATGTAATCAAACTGTTATTCATAATCTAGCCAAAAGTGCTTTAAAATATTACTTCTTGTATATTTAAAACTATCACATACGAGAATGTTTAGACTGAATTATTCTTGTAGAAATGAATACCACCTTCTTCATACTTTTTATTTGAACTGTTTAAAAATATCTTATAAAACATCCCTTTTAACTGCAGAATACGAATAAGAAAATAGCAGCCTCGTTTTTATTTAGATGGGGTTCACGAGTGGTTTAGTTGAAACTTATTTATTTTAATTCGGTTGTGACAAGTTCTTACAACTTATGTGCAAATCACGCTCGAAATCTCCTTGGGTAGAACCCGTACCTAGCACATCACGCATAGCCTTGACGGAGGATCGAATCCAAGACCATCCGATCCTGGATCCGATTCTTTACCACTGAACCACGCGCTCCACGTGGGGAACTGAAATATGCAACAGGCCGCACCCATCCCGAGTTACTGTAGTAAATTATCTCGATTTGGAGTGAAATCTACAAGTTATTAAACATTTCGAAACTTAGCTTCTTTTACTTATGTGTTAATTAGAATCTTATTTATTTATTTATTTAATTAATGCATTTTCTCATCACAGGAGTTTTGCAATAACAAATCTGCATATATAGTTAGCATAGAAACGGCAGCGGAAAATACGTATTTAAAGCAAAAAGTTCAAGAAAAAGGTAATCTCATTGAACGTTAAATGTAAAACAATTTTATAACATTACTACTGTTACAATCAAGAATGAATTACCAATAAAGTAACCGTAACTTTTAAATGGGTATTTGATCTTATACGTCTCATAACATAGTTATGCTCTTTTTTCCCATTGTAACATGATTTTTACGCTGAAAAAAAGTCCTAAATAATTTGGTTTTGAAATATTTTCAAAATTGTTTATAGTGGTTGTGATTTCCTGCTGCATATGAGTAGAGCAAAAGCATAGCATAAGCACTGCAATAAGACATAACTGGTGTTAAAAAAGAAAGTTTTATAGGATTTTAACATATGCATGTATTTATGAGCATTTGACTTCTTTTTTTAAAAATCTAAGGGTGTCACTGCACCCTCTTTAAATAAAAACCAAGCTAGTCATCCTACCAGATACAGTGCATTTTTATGTGGGGATACATTTTTGCTATGAAAAAAAAATTCTATGTGGAATTTGTTTTTATCGTGGAAATCATAGACTTTATTTTATATAGAACAAAGAACACAATTCAACTTATAGTGGCGTTTAAAAAACACTAACACATCTAGTAACGTATCAATATGGATGTTGTGCTTAAATTTTAGGGGGAAATTACTGGATTGGCTTGACCGACATTGCAAAGGAGGGAACTTGGGTTTGGAAGGGGACCGGTAAGATTGCAACCTTTACCAACTGGGGACCCGATGAGCCAAATGACTCGGGAAACGATGAAGATTGTGCACATTTCTATCATCGATATTCCTATGCATGGAACGATATAGATTGTCAGAGACCCTACACAACGATTTGCGAGAAAGGGTAAAGAATATGAATATAATATGGATACAATAGGCGAAAAGAAATTGTTTAAACGTACACGTCTACTTCAGTTATTACTTGAAAAATCTTACCAGAGTATATTCATTTGTTTGCATTTGTAAGAGGAAATACAGCGGTACTACTTTGATATACACCATCTCGTTTTATGATGTGACAACAGGGGTGTGTTCACTGGTCAACCACGTTTAAGCTCAAGTGGGTTTTTTGCTACTACCCGCTCTAAAGGAATGACCCATGTTGTCACCATGAGCGGTTGTGTTGTCTTTATTATGATTATGATGTATTGGTTGTTTATGTTCCGTGATGATGTTTATGTCTTCTGCCGGACACACACACACACACACACACACACACACACACACACACATATATATATATATATATATATCGTTATAGTTATAAATGCAAAGTCTTTAACCATAACTCATATTTGAGATTAATGACATCCCTAACTCCTTCCAGCAAGTATGTTTTTTATTTTATTGGCATTGACTATTATCCTCTATTGCAGCAAAGACTGTGGATCTCTTGGAACTCTGAGTCGTGGCAATGTAGATGTAAATGGCGGGACGTTGGTTGGTGCCTCTGCTAAATACACATGTAATTCTGGATATTTCCTCGAAGGTAACGCGACACGAACGTGCACAAGCAATGGTACTTGGACAGGAAATGCCCCAACATGTAAACCAAAAGGTAATGTTATTATATTTACGAATACATCCCTTTTAGGTGGCGAACGAATTGTACATTAATGTTACAGTTTCTATTGCTGATGCTCGAGTATAATTCCTAATCGATGGTATTAATTTGTTTAAGATTGTGGATCACCAACTTACCCAGAGCATGGCACAGTTGTCACAGGTAATGGAACAACGTTTGGTATGTCTGTCAAATACACCTGTAACGAAGGGTATGACCTAGAGGGAGACAGCGTACGCACGTGTAAACAGGATAAAACTTGGACTGGAACAACCCCCACGTGTGACCCTAAAAGTATTCTACTTTAGTCATTACTTATTTCTAGAAACTTTATTATTTAAATACATATATTCTAAGGAGACTATTTCACAATTAACTGTATACATATCTGCGCCTCTTTTCACTAAAATAAACAAAATGAGACTGTGCGAAAATATTTGAACCCTACTGTTAGTATTGTGTTAACATTTGAGTGCGAATATTGTATACTAAACGGAACAGCTAACCCACCACGTGACATTTTATGTTTATTTCAGAAAGTATCTAAGCATTTTCTTTAAAATTTGGAATTGCATAAGAAAGAACCTTCAGGCTATATGCAACTTATATATAGTGTATGTTAATGTCGTATTCACATTTTAATAACGGTACTAAATTTGGACGAAGCTATTTGATTTACAAAAGTGGCGGGTTAGCTGTTCCATACAGTATAAACTGTACCAGAATAATCCTGGTACACAGTGATGCAAATCTGAATAAGACTATAATATTGTTGACCACCACATACGAGTAAGTTAAATTGACAATATTTATTATTAATTTAAAAACATACGCTGGCGATTTGCCTAATGGCGATATTAACATATTGTTTGACTGCATTATGAACAAAATGAATAATCTACATATTTAACATTATGGAAATAATTGTAATTCACTTCCAATTGGGAATTATTTACATGCAGCTTAATATATAGTTTATGGTATTGTGATATTAAAGTCTGGAATTCACATTGTCACGCGGAGCGTTGATAGCACGATCTCCCATCTGATCATATCACAGCTAATACCTAAAAAGGTGTTAGTTGCTTTCTTGCACCTTATAACATTTAGGAAGTAGTCAGTGTAACATATCAAACCAGTGAACAATGTTCAAAGTGATAGAGAAGTCGTGTAACGCTATGAGTTAATTTATGTTAAAAACTGATATTTAAGACTGCGGTAACGTAACAGCGCCGGACAACGGTGCCATGGACGACAGTCGAGGGACAACATTTGGGAAGTATGTTGTATTTACGTGTGATAGCGGTTATTATGTAGAAGGAGGAAACGCTCTCATGTGCATGGAAGATGGCAAATGGAACGGATCATCACCTATATGTTATCCAAAAGGTGAGTTTGAAAATGTGGTTGGCGAAAATCAGTACATTTATTATTCCGATCACCTCTATAAAGAATAAGATAAAAATGAGCATATAAGTATCCTTCAATGTTCTTATGACGTAACGTTTGGTGATAACGTTATTTTATCATGAAAAATCGACGTCAACTTTAAGATCGGGCAAGTCGGAAAACACTCCGACATTTTACGTACAAGAGCCGAGTTATAAGGAAAACCCTGATTGGTGACTCGATAGTGATATAACGCTAGGTCAATATCAAATATATGTCATGGTTTTATATTACTCCTGCACCATAAATGATGTGATACTATTAAATAATAAAGCATATGTTCTGAAGTGTTGTAGAAGGGAATGAAAATCGCTCTCACGTGCATGGAAGATGACAATTAGAAGTACGCATCGTCTTCTAAAACGTTTATAGCGTTTGCCTGAAATATTTAATATTTAATTTGCATCGATTGGCAAACCTGGGATTTAATTGATGATTATTTCTTATTAATCTTTAAAAGGACGGGGCTGGGAATGTTTATCCTTTACCCGGCTTTTCGCACACTGAATGACATTTTTTGCTGCGCCGGTTGCTGCATGTACCATAACATGTTTTCTTTTTTGTGTTTATTTACCTGTTAATTGCCTTTTATCTCAAAATATATCCTCATACTGGCATTTGTAAGAGAAGAGTAGGACACTGTCACTGTTTTGCTTTTTATTTGACAATAGAGGGACTTGTCCTGGCGCGAGAATGACTATCGCTCCATCCATCGGCTACGTGACATTGTTTATCTAAGTAAATATAACGTAGTGTTTTCTTAGAAATCGTTAGATTGATGAAGGAAAATGGCAGCCTAACAACGGATATCGACCGCTGATTGGATTATCGACTTGTTTTGTTGACATCCCGCGTCAGGTCAATTGCGAATCTGCTGTCACCCGTTTACACGTAATCCCTGTTGTAACGTTTTTATTATGTTTTGAACTCATAACGGTTATATTGTAATTTTGTTTTATAGCGATGTTAACATTTATCAGTACAAACATGTTTTTAAAACAAGTCTGTATTTTTCTAGATTGTGGTAACCTAACGATACCCGAAAACGGTGGTATGGACGACAGTCAGGGGACAACATTTGGGATGTTTGTCATATTTACGTGCACTAATAGATATTATATAGAAGGGGAACGAATGCTCACATGCATGGATGATGGCAGCTGGAATGGATCATCGCCATTATGTATTCCAAAAGGTGAGTTTGAAAATTTCAAGCTTAACATTTTTAAACATTATTTGATTGTTTTAATCCATCTATCGGACGTGCGCACATATACGGATATCAAACTAAAATGACCATTAGAACGAATGATGTTTGTGACGTATTTTGCTTCTGACCGTAACTAGGCGGTGACCTATCAATTATTCTGCTTTTTTTGTTCTTATAAAACTGATCAAATATTAAGGTAAATTATATAAAAAACGGAACATGGAGAAAACCTGAATATAAATATGTACTAGAAACGATGTGTTTGTTTCAATGAAATTATGTACCCGCTTACTTCAGAACATTTAGCGAGTAGTCCTAGAACAGATTAACATAGCGAACAATGTTTAAGATATTAAAGAAATTGTGTAACGCTATGGTTCAATAAAGTTTATAAACTGACATTTAAGACTGCGGTAACGTAACAGCGCCGGACAACGGTGCCATGGACGACAGTCGAGGGACGACATTTGGGAAGTCTGTTGTATTTAGGTGTGATAGCGGTTATTATATAGAAGGAGGAAACGCTCTCATGTGCATGGAAGATGGCAAATGGAACGGATCATCACCTATATGTTATCCAAAGGGTATTTTAAAATTTGGCGATTTAAACCCCATCAATGTTTTTCATATTTTTACTACAATGTTTATGGTATTAGAATGTAAGTGCACCTTTGATAATTTTCGTTATTCTATAAATAAAAAAAGTTTGCATGCTTGTCATTCAAAGAGAGACCCAAATAAAAGAAGTTAAACTTACATTTTATTGTTTGTCAACCACTGCACTACAAAATTATAATAAAATTGTAGTGGCTATATGTCATCCAAGAGATTTCCTTTTCTGTCTAGAGTGTACACTGTTGACAAAGTGAAAGTAGACTTCCGAAGTCATGTATCCATACCCATATTTCCAAGCATCAATTCAAAATTCAAACATGAAAACGCTTAAAAATGATCTAAACACTTCAATTATTCCATTCAAATAAAAACCAAATAGCATTATTGAAATAAAGAAATTGCATTTTTAAAGAAGAAACACATATTTTTTATAACTATCATTATGCGACTACTTCACGGAAGCATTTTCTGTTTTCAATGGTGGAACTTTGCCTATAGCAATGCAGATATCTATACAATACCAGAGTATGGTGCAACAGACGACAGTCAGTGGGCGGCATTCGGGTTGTCGTTAATGTTCACATACTTTGTATATACATTGCATTTATTATAACGTTTTTTCTATCTATTGATCGTGTTTTGGCTGTTGTTGAGGCTGTCCTTTGAATACTACATCTCTTGTTGGACATGTCATACCCAATTATATTGAAGAATAATAGATGACTACAGTGTTGTCAAATACATGTTATAAGTTGTATAAATATACTTCAAGACTGTGGTAACCTTACAATACCAGACCACGGTGGTATGGACGACCGCCAAGGGACAACATTTGGGAAATCTGTCACATTTATGTGCAATGACGGGTATTATTTAGACGGAAATGAAACGCTCATGTGCATGGAAGATGGAAATTGGAATGGATCAGCGCCTACGTGTAGTCCAAACGGTAAGTGCTAATAGAAGATATAAAAGATTTGAAAGAAAACTGCACTGCATAAATACCACATTAAAGAGTAGGTATATATAATTCATTAAAGGTATAATGGTATAGAAGTATAAAGATAGGGACTTTTGTATATAAATTATGGAATATATGAATATATAGTGGCTTTTTGATTGAATGTAAAACATAATTGCAAAACTACTAGAAGCTTTATAAATATATTTTAAGTCGGCAGTATGTATTGGTCTTATCTTATTTAATCTTCCCTGTCATGAATATAATTTCAACATACCTAAACTACCTTTTAAATAGTAAAATATAGTTGAAAAGAAATGTTGGAAGAACGTTTGGCCAGATCCTTTTGCCTTAAATTCTATTGATTGATATGCATACTAAATAGTGTAATATGTGTTTATATTTTATTAACATATGTTTAAACTATTGGTCTTATTATAATTATTCTGTATATTGATTGTGTCATTGCTACTTTGGTGGCTGTATCCAGTAAGTGCTACGTCTCATGTTGAGTTTCATTTTTTCTCAGATCGTATAATTTTTTTATAGATTGTGGACACCTTGATTCTCCTGTAAACGGCATTGTCGATACATCTGCTGGCACAACATTTCAGGACATCGCCAGGTATACCTGCAATAGAGAATATAATCTTGTTGGTGATAAATCAAGAGAATGTTTATCCACGGGCCAATGGAGTGGTTTGGAACCGTCTTGTATTAAAACAGGTAATGAAAAGAATCAGTTATTTAAACCATAAAGATAACAATCTTATGGATTAACATTTGTGTTTAATAAAAATAAATATATATCAATATAACTGTTTTATTATAAGGTATTTAATGTAAAGACATTGCTATTATTTTGTGTTATAATGTTTTTTGTTAGATTCATTTTAATTTTGCATTCTGTATTTATTGAATTAAAAGTCAGACATTTGATTCTTACTTTTAAAGTTGACTAGTTTCGATTTGAATATTATTTTGGTGGTTTTGCAAGTATTTATTGTATCCTTTTAATGTAATTCAGCATAACATATTATTCTGATAATGTTATCACACACTTTGATTAATCTATGTATCATTGTTTTTATCTTATTGTTATAATTTGCTTACAAACTGATAATAACATTGAATATAAAGTAAAGTTGTGGTCGTGGATCTCCCCCAGTACTAAAACTATTGTACAACAAGGTATTATAGACATCAAGTCGAATATAACAATAATAAAAGATCGACGTATAATTGCACCAATCAGCTACAGTTGAAAATCAAATGCTTTTGCCATTTGTTATAGTTCCGTTAGTTTGTCCAATCGACGTAGACTACAGAGGCATGGAATGGAACGAGGCGTTACCAGGGGAAGTCAGAAAAGGGCAATGTCCAAAGGACGTTGGTGGTAAAAAGATGACAGGTGGGTAATATGTCATCGACAGGTATCAGTAGAATTAGATTTGCTTACATTAAATCACATGATGCATTTTAGGAATCAAAACATTAGAACAGATTACTTGAAATCGAGATTATCTGTATATACTGTTTATAACATACATCTCCAAAATGGTTGAGTGTAAATATAATGCATACCAGCGTTATATATTTTAGATATTGGAGTAGAAATCATCAAGATACGATGGAAATCGTAAACTCTTATATTCATTATTTTGCTATGAACCTGCTTAACACATCAAGTAGATGTATTACAACTTATCCCCAGATATATACATATTTTCCATCGACAGGTAAAAATATGTAACAGTCACAGGTCCGGATAGAAATTATGACTTGACCACTAACAATACCGTAATTAAAACAAGGTCATGAACGGAGGCTCCCCAGTCAGGGCTGCGTTCAGTTTGGTTAAACGTTTGCTAACGTCAGCTAACATATTTTCCAGGACCCTGGCTCAACCTCATATTAGCACACAGTACACGATAATTTTAGAGAACCAGGTTGTAAACGCGGTTGCTGTTTAACGGTGCTGAACGCAGCCCAGATTCAAAATATCAATGATAATAATGACCGAATATTTAAGTGTCTCTCTGTAGGGAGACAATGGATATTTTCTTTGACATGAGAACCACAGCCTCCAAAAAGGAAGACTATCTTAACCTTCATTAAAATGTCAGCACATGAAACCTTGGTTTGTAAGTTTGTATAAAGAAGATATTTGTTAATTACAATGAATTTGTGCTTTAATTTATTGTGAAATATATCACTGTGTTGATTTCTGATTCATTTAAGTATCTGTATGATCGTTATTCAGTGAAGGTTATTGGATATTTCAAATCTATCATATTATTCGGACATCTGAACATATTTAATTTTAGATGAAGGACATTTGGACATTAAAACATTTGGAATTCAAATATTGGAGTTGACACAATCAAGATACGACGGACATCACAAGATGAATATAATAATTATTTTTAGTTAATTATGTTAAAATACACATCGCTACGCATTCACACAATATAGTGAATTACTTATTATAATTTATGTAATAGAAATGTTGAACATTTGTTTTCGTCTTATCGGTTGCGTAATTTCTTTGATGGCAAACACAACAATAGCAGAATGATCAACGTTAGGAAGTGAGAAATCAGTTTAAAACTGAAACTTTTATCAAATTATATTTTCACATATATATTATTATATTTATATTACTATAAATTATTAGGTGAAATTTCCCGCCTCTGCAGAGAAACCGGAGTGTGGATGTTGCCTATATATGATTGTGTACGCGCAGCAGTAGAACAGGTTAAGGAGAAGGTAATTATTGTCTAATGTGTTCAATATGGGTAGTCGTGAAAAACCTGTAAATTTTGTTAAAGGTGATTGTTATATATAAAAACATTTCCCCTGATGTTTAAAAAGAAAAAAATGCACCTGTTTACAAATGTTTACTTTGATAACATTTGCCACATAATATATCTGAAAGGACCATAGCATTCCGAAATCTAAACAATTGTTTTTTAAAAAAAACGCAACGAAAGCATATAAGTAGCACCTACATTATTTGACATATTAACCATTAATCAAACGCAATACATAATCAACAGTTTTGTAAAGTTGCCCATTGAGAATGCACACGTTGCCACAGTGATCGCCGAATAGTTTATTTTCATTGGCTTTATTGATTTGTATATATACGTGAATGTGTCGGAAGACACACAAAAAAACAGTTACAGCTTGGTAAGAAATTAAAATTAAAATCGTATATATTTCAATAGACATTGAAACTCATATGAAGCAATAGTAATATTGCAGATTTTATGTTCCAAACTTTTGTTCTAACAAAATAAAGCTTAATGAATTAACGACTTCTCCTTGCTAATTGTTTAACTTAATTAGCAAATAAAGACATACTATTCACAGGATATCTTATCTTAAGGTATTTTTATCTTTTTTTGTATATCTTAAGCCTTAGGTATTTTTGATAAATTAAAACCGCGTAATATAATACGTACAATAAAGAAGATAAAAGTCATTTCATCACATACCATTGTCTCTATTATTTTTGTAGTTAGCGTGTTCCATATGACTGCTTCACTTTCACCAGCAAGAAATTCTTAATAATTCCTTGAGTGTTCAATTGGGGAAATACATGTGTAAGAGTCGAGTTATACGGAATAATAAAGGCTCTTTTGACCCGATATATTTTTTGAAATTATTGTTGTACACTACATCTCTTGGATTCTTGTTTAAAATAATTAAAAAAATAAAATGCATGGATATTTGAAAAGTTATTTATTAGGCTAGAACATATTTTTCTGTGTTAAGGGTGACTTAGACAAAAAAAAAAGTTTAGGTAGGCAATTATTATTTTCTTTTTTTTATCATGGAAAAAAAGTTCACAATTATGTACTATTATCCGATTCTTGATTTTAACTGGTTTATCTGTTCTTTAAAACAATAATTTTGACTGTAAATCAATAAAGAGCAAAACAAATATATTTTTCTTGACACATTAAGCAGAATTGTTCAGCAGTTTTACTATTTAAACTTAAATTGTTTTTTAAGATGATAAAAAGTGATAGGGTCTAGACTTAGTTTTAAGTTCGGTCGGGTTATCCTAAACACAGATAATGTTTGTCTGGCTTTATGTGATAAAATACTGTTTTCTTTAAAATTACAGGTTTCAGCACTAAGCACGACATCAACAGCTGAAGAAATCAGTAGTGCGAGTGAAGAACTTGCTAACATTTCTGCAATTGGTATGACAAGTGTAGAAAATGATACACTTTCCAATGGCGAATTAAGTGCCGTTGCTTCATCTCTAGAAAAAGTATCAACTTTAGTATTGAAGACAACAAAAGTAACAGATACAATTGCAAATGTAATTGTGGTACTTTCTTTCTTTCTTTTCGACTACAAACGATATATAAGTATTGTAATATTTCCATTTGTAGTTATTGTAATTGAATGTATTAAGAAACACGAACTTTGCTAGAATAGACTACTTTATTCGACCTCGTGTGAGAGAAAGTGTTTGAGAAAAAATTGGGTTGCATGGTATAGTAGGAAGAATTGTAGAATAGCCATACAATGCATGTGACAGACTGCATAACACATATTGATAGTTTCAATATTAGTTGTATGATATAAAGCGTATAGGTGATTGAGCAAATGTGGGGAACGTGGTATACTACCTTTACACGTGCACAAATGTATAGTTGTAAAAAGTGAAAAATATTTAATATATCTGTTATTTTTCTTTATATTCTGAATTTAACAAATCCATAAACTTAGGCACTTTGGTTTTATTCCATTGATGTTTATTAGTATACACTTGTCTCAGATCAGAATATAATATTAATTTAATAACTAATGATATTCATTCTCTAATTCGTTACATAATCTACAAACGTGTTTAAATTATCTGTGTGTTAAGTGTCATTAGGCATGATCGTTATTAGCATTGGTGTGCTGTCATTTCGATTCTAAAATTATGAATTCGTTTAAATCAGCATCATTAACTACTTATAGTCATTTAGTAAGTAATATATATTCGGATGTGATACATTACATTTGAGACATGATGACATATAAGTGATTGCCATTGTCTTGACAGGCAATCTATTGATGTAATCTAGTTGTTTACCATATCTTGTTGTTTATCATAAATAACTTAATCGATCCAGACCATTATCATCATCAAGATCTATATTACTCCCAATGCCGGTTTTAGAGTAACCCAAATGTTTCTTTATTACATATCTTTTATTTGATATTAAACATATCTTTCACCCTGATGTTTATCTTATTAAACAGAGCTTGACAAAAGCTGCCAATGATTTAATAGACGGTACCAATGGCAAAACATGGGAAGCGATGCGTCAGTCAGTATGTATATTTAAACATGCATTTTGCAAATGGTAAATTTATAATTGTTTATTACCAATAATCAAGTATTAATTTAAATAGCTAAAACAAATACACTGGAATAAATATATTACGTGATAACTTACATAACTATGTTGTTAAACAGTATATGTATCTGTACAGTTTACATATTGGTCATATGTCTCTTCTGTATCTGTACATATTAAATATTGGTCGTATGTCTCTTCTACATCTGTTTATTACATTTTACATATTGGTCATATGTATCTTCTGTATCTTTACATTTTACATATTGGTCATATGTCTCTTCTGTATCTTTCCATTTTACATATTGGTCATATATCTCTTCTGTATCTGTACAGTTTACATATCGGTCATATGTTTCTTATGTATCTGTACATTTAACATATTGGTCATATGTCTCTTCTGTATCTGTTCATTTTACATATTGATCATATGTCTCTTCTGTATCTGTACATTTTATATATTGGTCATATGTCTCTTATGTATCTGTACATTTTACATATTGGTCATATGTCTCTTCTGTATCTGTACATTTTACATGTTGGTCATATGTCTCTTCTGTATCTGTACAGTTTACATATTTGTAATATGTATCTTCTGTATCTTTGCATTTTACATATCGGTCATATGTCTCTTCTGTATCTGAACATTTTACATATTGGTTATATATATCTTTTGTGTCTGTACATGTTACATATCGGTCATATGTCTCTTCTGTATCTGTACAGTTTACATATCGATCATATATCTCTTCTGTATTTGTACATTTTACATATCGGTCATATGTCTCTTCTGCATCGGTTTAGTACATTTTGCCTATTGGTCATATGCATCTTTTGTATCATTTCATTTTACATATTGGTCATATATCTCTTCTGTATCAGTACAGTTAACATATCGGTAATATGTCTCTTCTGTATCTGTACTTTTTACATTTAGGTAATATGTCTCTTCTGTATCTGTACATTTTACATATCGGTCATATGTCTCTTCTGCATCGGTTAAGTACATTTTGCATATTGGTCATATGCATCTTTTGTATGATTTCATTCTATATTTTGGTCATATGTCTCTTCTGTATCTGTATATTTTACATATTGGTCAAATATCTCTTCTGTATCTGTACATTTTATATATTGGTCATATGTCTTTTCTGTATCTGTACATTTTACATATTGGTCATATGTCTCTTCTGGATCTGTACATTTTACATATTTGTCATATGTCTCTTCTGTATCTGAACATTTTACATTTTGGTAATATGTCTCTTCTGTATCGGTACATTTTATATATTGGTCATATGTCTCTTCTGTATCTGTACATTTTACTTATTGGTCATATGTCTTTTCTGTATCTGTACATTTTACATATTGGTCATATGTCTCTTCTGTATCTGTACATTTTATATATCGTTCATATGTCTATTCTGTATCTGTATCAGGATGTCAATGCTGCAGAACAAGTTATCACTGCAATGGGCTCTCTTGCAGAAGCGGTTTCCGTTCAAATGAAAACGTCAACACGTAGGAAAACTTCTATAGAAAAGAACAACCTTGGTATTTACTATTTTGTGATGATATTTCTTTGTTTTAATTTGAAATGTTTAATATCGTTTACAATATATATACACTTATATAAAACTTATAGACAGATTTAAACAAATACTCGTTTTGTTTTTTATAATGATTACTGTTAAATATTTTAATGTTACTATTTTTCATTCGTTTGGATCATTGTGCTTATTTAAAATGGCTCGAAACTTGAATACTGTCTTAGCCGTTGCTGGCTAGCGGATGAGAAGACATTGTTGCATTTAACATTATCTTTCTTTAACAGATTTAGTAAATCAGGTCTTTTTGTCATATATTACTGATCAATGATTTCACCACAAGTTTTAGAGGTATAGAAACTGCAAAACGAAGACATGAACTTTCCTGACATGACGACCAACCCTACCCAACCGTGGATTCGGGATTCTTTAAGCAGTGTACATATACCAGCGAAAGCCTTTGTAGCTACTCCATCAGGCATGTATTTTTATGTAACAGTTATTACATTTTTAATTAAAGATGTTTAAGCATACGTTTTATATTAAGACTGGTTTGTGACGGCGCTGCATATTGTTTATGACCCAACTACTATAAAACCAAGTATGTTGTTTTTATATCATTAGTTTGAATATTAAATTATGCATGATTGTATGGGATGGATAGCATTAAAATATATGGGATCATATGTTCAAACATCACTCATTAAAATTAAATCTATTCTTATTTTTATACCATATCACATTTCAGAGAAGACGCAGTTCGTATCTGCAAGCGTGATGTATAGAGACATGTCAAAAGTGCTGCCAACATCTCAAGCAAACAATACGTAAGTTTGATACACATGCAAATGAAAATTAAATACTATAACATAAACTAATATATTCGTTATATATTGAGTCGTATTGCAAGATGATTCACATGTCGTATTGCAAGATGATTCACATGTCGTGTTGCAAAATGATTCACACGTCGTATTACAAGATGATCCATATGTCGTATTGCAAGATGATTCACATGTCGTATTGCAAGATTATTCACATGTCGTATTCCAAGATTATTCAAATGTCGTATTGCAAGATGATTCATATGTCGTATTGCAATATGATTTACATGTCGTATTGCAAGATAAATCACATGTCGTATTAGAAGATAATTCACATGTCGTTTGTAAGATGATTCACATGTCGTATTGCAAGAGATTCACAGTATTATACTATTCAACTTTTACTTCGAATCAGTGGAGGCTCTATTTTAGTTCCTTATAATTAAAATTGCCGTGACCTTTGCTAGGATGAGTGTTGCATATAATAGTCATTCAAATAAAACCGAGCCTGATACTTTCTTGAATGTTGCGTTCTGATGTATGATGATCCATATATTAGATTCTTTTAAATTGCATAGACTATTGTTTTACGGATCATGTGGCAACATAAAGCATTATTCATATTTCGTCATAATATTTAGATAACATGGTTCTTGAATTGTTAAAATGTTAAGTGCAATTCACGTTGAATGAATAGATAATAAACATAGTTAAATCTTATAAAGTTGAAATGATTACTTTAAAACATTTTACAAGCTTAGTTTTGTGTATGATGTAAAGGCAATGAACAAAACATACATGTATGGTGTAAAAACACATAAACAAACCACCTTAATACGATATTCATTTGGTATTAGTAAAGTGGTATTAATATAGATATTGAATGAACTGTTAACCCCTAGATTTGTTTGATCATTCTCATACTCTTTCTATTTATGTTTTCAATTTTTAGAACTAAATTCAAGCACCTAGAAATGTATGGTACTGTACTAGCATTAACCGTAACGCCCCCATTAGATTTACGTGGTCATGGTCAGCACGTACAAATTGTATTTGGACATTCTAGTGTAAGTTACCATTGTTGTATATCAAGTATTATGTTACATTGTATATGCTAACTAGCTTTTGTATAATGGTTTTCAAGTAACGTTTTATTTGGCGATTGAGAAAGAATGCAAACTAATATAACAATATGCGATATGAAACAGGGAGGCATGAATATCTTTTGGAATCGCGCCAGAAAGTAATGTAATATAATATGTGCATGGAAAAGGAAGGTAGGTAATGCGTTAAGAGAATTCCTAGCATTTTGTGACGAGAATCAAATACATATAAAATATATGCAATTGCGGACCACGTGCAACTGTCGCGTCTCCGGAATATGGCATACTGTTGGCTTGCAACACTTTCGTCCCAACCATGCAATCAAAAATTTCAGCATTCAGTAATATTTTCTTATTTTAAAGGCCTGGGGAAGTGTTTATCAATGAAATACAAATCAGTGATGTCTCTCTCTGTTTTCTGTTTTTGTGTTTGCCAAATCTGTTCTTTTATGATTACCATTTCAGCTTAATACGTTAATTGATTGATGCATTTCCGAACAATGACTGAGATTTGTCAATAAATGACCAAAGTGATTCCGGAATACAGAAAAAAAACAGGTTAAATGTGCGGATAGGTTTTTTTTAATTATGTGTACACGTTTCGATTGAGGTACTTAGATATTTAATAAAAAGGAGCTTATAAAAGGTTTATAGGAATGGTTTTATAATAAAAAAAACTTACTTAACTTTAATGTTATTTGTTATTTTTTGGAGTTAAATGGAACTTAGATAAGTGCTATTTATTTAATGTAATATTGGAACAACAAAAATATATAGAATATATTAAATGTTGAATATTGTGAAATCATTTTGGACATATATGTTAACATAATTTGACTTTTGCAGAAGAAATACCATGATAAACGTTTTTGCAGCTACTGGCAATTTCAAAGGTTTGATGGCTTTTGTTTTTATATCTAAAAATCCGTAAAGGTAAAGTTAACGGTACTAGATAGTATCATATATAATTTTTTATATAAAGTATGTTTAGACATATCAAAACATACTTTACATTCATTTATTTGAAAATTAAATGGATCAATACTACGAACTATTAATTGTGGAACTGTAAATGTGACCATGGCCTTGTGTCTGGCAACGTCTAGTGCTATGTACAAACATGTAATACATCTAGAAAAAAACTCTCTTATCAAACATCATTAAAACTGTATAGATGATTACAAATGCACAACGTAGTAAGCGTCATGCATCGTCATTAAACAAGTGTGTAGCTAGTTTATAAAGATTCAGCTGAATACATTACAAACTCTATTTTATAACGGAAATAATACATAAATATAAAATAATGATTACAAAATACAATATTGTTCTATCAGCGGTAAACATGGATACTGGTCTACAAACGGATGTGACGTCATCTCGTTCAACGTATCACAGACGATTTGCCAATGTAGTCACCTGACGAACTTTGCAGTTCTCATGAGTCCTTTTGTTGAGGTAACTTAATCTATACTTACGGTGTCATGTCACAGGACACATTATTTTGACTACATACTTATATACCATGAACAAAGTGAGAACTAACAACATTTGTGTTTTTCTCATGAAATAATTTTGAATCCATAGCATTGTTTAATGTCTTCATTTAAAAAAATTGTTTTACGTAGGAGGAGTTGTTTTTATGTGCTGTATTTTATTTCTGAAATAAACTCTATTTAGGTTAATGTTAATCTGATATATTCTCGAGAGATGACATGGAAAACAGTATATTAGTTAGCAATCAACTTTATATAGCTTTATTATAGTAATATGCGAAACAAAATAAATACTATCAACGCTATAATAAATGAAAAAGTGTTTCAGTTTAATTCAAATTCATATTTTCAGAAGAATGTAAATTTGTAATTAAAATATATCATTTCTATGCCAAAATATATGTACATTAAACTCCTTTATCAAACGTGAAAATGCGATCTTTGAAATCAGGACATGACATTACGTCATAAATATTAATTTACACACTTGAATGTGTGTAGGCGATACCGTAAATAGTATCAAACGTTACCGGTCCTGTAAAAACATTGAATTTTTATGTTATGTACATAATTAAACCAGCTCAAATCGATCTACCTGCCGTCGTGATGTCGGTGTTTTTTATTTTTGATTAAAAATACTTGGTAATCAGCTTCATATTAGATAATATGTTGTTTCAGAGCACTGTCGATTCGACGGTTTTGAGGGCGGTTTCTATCGTTGGTATATCGGTGTCTTTGCTGGGTCTTATTGTAACTCTTATTGTCCATATCCGGCTTTGGAGGTAAATATTGATTTATATCAAATTTGAAAGTTGTATAAAATAGGTATGGCGTATCGGGAGCCGTTTGGCAACAGAAAATTTCAATGTTGCTACTTTTTCTCTATTATAATGAAATCATGATATGTTCCCCTGTACCACGCCTCCTGTTAGACATGTGTTGTCATGAAATCATGATATAGCCCCCCTGTACCATGTCTCCTGTTAGACATGTGTTGTAATGAAATCATGATATAATCCCTTGTACCACGCCTCCTATTAGACATGTGTTGTAATGAAATCATGATATAGTCCCCCCTGTACCACGCCTCCTGTTAGACATGTGTTGTAATGAAACCATGATATGGCCCCTCTGTATCACGCCTCCTGTTAGAATGTGTTATAATGTAATAATGATATAGTCCCCTGTACCACGCCTCCTGTTAGACATGTATTGTAATGAAATCATGAGATACCCCGCCCCCTGTACCACGCCTCCTGTTAGACATGTGTTATAATGAAATCATGATATGGTCCCCCTGTAACACGCCTCTTGTAAAACATTTGTTGTAATGAAAACATGACATGGTCCCGCCTGTACCACGCCTCCTGTTAGACATGTGTTGAAATGAAATCATGATATGGTCCCCCCTGTACCACGCCTTCTGTTAGACATGTGTTATAATGAAATCATGATTTGGTCCCCATGTACCATGCCTCCTGTTAGACATGTGTTGTAATGAAATCATGATATCGTCCCCCTGTACCACGCCTCCTGTTAGACATGTGTTGTAATGAAATCATGATATGGTCCCCTGTACCACGCCTCCTGTTAGACATGTGTTGTAATGAAATCATGATTTGGTCCCCCTGTACCATGCCTCCTGTTAGACATGTGTTGTAATGAAATCATGATATGGTCCCCCTGTACCACGCCTCCTGTTAGACATGTGTTGTAATGAAATCATGTTATATTCCCCCTGTACCACGCCTTCTGTTAGACATGGTTTGTAATGAAATTATGATATAGTTCCCTGAACTACACTTCCTGTTAGACATGTGTTGTAATAAAATCATGATAAAGTTCCCTGAACCACGCCTCCTGTTAGACATGTGTTGTAATGAAATCATGATATAGTCCCCTGAACTACACTTCCTGTTAGACATGTGTTGTAATAAAATCATGATATGGTCCCCTGTACCACGCCTCCTGTTAGACATGTGTTGTAATGAAATCATGATTTGGTCCCCCTGTACTACATCTCCTGTTAGACATGTTTTGTAATGAAATCATGATGTATTTCCCTGTACGACACCTCCTGTTAGACATTTGTTGTAATGAAATCATGATGTATTCCCCTGTACTACACATCATGTTAGACATTTATTATAATGACATCATGATATGGTCCCCGTGTACCACGCCTCCTGTTAGACATGTGTTGTAATGAAATCATGATGTAGCCCCCTGTACTACAACTCCTGTTAGACATTTATTATAATGATATCATGATATGGCCCCCTGTACACGCCTCCTGTTAGACATATATTATAATGACATCATGATATGGCCCCCCTGTACCACGCCTCCTGTTATACATTTATTATAATGACATCATGATATGGTCCCCCTGAACCACGTCTCCTGTTACACAGGTGTTGTAATGAAATCATGATATTGTCCCCTGTACCACGCCTCCTGTTAGACATGTGTTGTAATGAAATCATTATATGATCCCCCGTACCACGCCTCCTGTTAGATATGTGTTGTAATGAAATCATGATATGGTCCCCTGTACCACGCCTCCTGCTAGACATGTGTTGTAATGGAATCATGATATGGTCCCCTTTACCACGCCTCCTGTTAGACATGTGTTGTAATGAAATCATGATATGGTCCCCTGTACCACGCCTCCTGCTTTACATGATTATGTTGTATTCGTTTTCATGTACGTAGATGGATATGCGTTTCCCTTCAGATGAACATGAATTATACGACAATGTATCAGAAAACAATACCTTTATTGAACTTGTTATACGGGCTATAAAGTTTTTTAATTGCGACTGTTTTGGAAGTATCTTTATAAGAGTAGGTTATTGCACTTAGACAGTATTATTGTTGTTTGGCACGTATCAATTTTGTGTTATGCTGGAGTGCGTTTCAGTGAATCGTTTTCAACGGCAAGGTAATGATGTAATGATATGGTTTCGATAGCAATTAATGACTATTAATTACAATTCTATTATTACTGATAATAAGGATGGTTAGACTAATTGCCAATGTCAAACTTACGTTGTTTGGTATTGTCAATGTTGCAGGTACGTCAGAAGTAACAGGACCATAGTTCTCATGAATCTCTATGCTGCTCTGACTGTCTCCTATGTCATGTTCCTCGCAGGGATAGATAGGACTGAAAACAAAGCAAGTTGGTGAAAAATTAAAACTTACATTTGTAATTTACATTTAACCATTTCCTGAAAGTGAGAATTGTGTACTTGGTTTCATTGTAGCTATGTGCGATCGTAACCGTCTGATCTGTAGAATTATTCTGATCTTCACAAATACTTATGTTCACATATGTTTTTTTCAGACGGTCTGTACCTTTATTGCTGTCGTTTTACATTATATGTACCTTGCGGTGTTCACCTTAATGCTGGCTGAAGGCGTTGAACTTGGAATCATGGTATTATTCGCTTTCGACAAAAAGTCCCGGGTAAAACCCCTACTGATATCGGCATGGTGTACGTACATTAACTTATAACATGTTGAAAACATGACGATGTTTTTATAGGAATATCTCAGTATATATTTTATCCATATCGGTTTTCATAGTTGTTTTTTTTTTATATCTGTATGCTTTTATTGGTAGTTATTGTATCTATTTCTCTGTTGTCGTATATATGTCTGTCTCAGCAGTATACATTTTATCTATATCTGTTTTTATAGGGTTTTTTTAATCTCTATATGCTTCGATAAGTAGTTTATTGTATCTGTTTCTCTGTTGTTGTCAGTCTTAGCTCAACTTTCCTTCTTATCGTCAATATTATATTACTTTAGATTTTTATTTTTGCTAATTTTTATTTTTATTTTTTTCCTAATGATATAACAAACCAATTAGAAATAGTAAGTCGAATATTGTTGACCATAAATAAACTTTCTATCTTTTTATTTGAAAAGGTTATTCCTATTATTATTATTGTTATTATTAATATGCACATTTTGAATATAGCCCTGTCTTCTCCATATTTTTGAAAGCATTAAACATGCATTTTGAAAACAATGCAGGCTTTGAGAAAATGTGTAAATAAAATAACTTGGAAGTTTAATGCCACATAAATCAAATTAAAATAATATTCTGGCGATAAATAACCTCTGATTTTCTAAAGTAAATATTTTGTTGGCAATCAATATGAAATCAAATAGTAACAATTAGTTTCATTTCTTTGTTTGAGCCATTGTTTGATTGACAACCATGCAAATATGTTTTATTCACAATCACAAAAAAAACGAAAAAGAAGGAAGACAATGGTTGTATTTCCTTATACCTTATCTTCGACGCTTACGATAATTGTTTCTCAACATTTCTCTATATATAAGGGCTAGTTAATACTTGCCTGTCTGTTGCCGACAATGTAATTTCTGTTCGACTCTCTGACTTTTATTTTATCTTCTTTCGTTTGTTTATTTTCCTTTTAAACTAGTATTTCTTCACCGTCCTTAACTTTTTCAGCTATTCCTGCACTCATCGTGAGTATTTCTCTTGGTGCGACACAAGCAGAAGGATATGGAAATGAAAACTTGTGAGTTGGTGTCTAAATTCTGAATAAAATGTGTCTGTATTTGTTATATATGTCGACATAAGTATAGTTACCGCCTTGGAGGGGCCAATAGCAATAGTACGCCCATGGGGAGCTTAAGTCTGAATAACGGGTGCACCCAACCTCGCAGAAAGTGCAAATAATAGTATCCCCGCCACACCGTTCTCTTAATGTAGTTAATATATACTTTTTCTAAAGGAGGGTCGCTGCAAGTAAACAGTTAAACTAAAGTTAATCACATTCAAGCATGCTTTAAGTTTTAAGCTACATTACGACACTACATTATAATGGTTACTTACTTGAAATAGTTGATAACTTTAATTATTTGGGTATTATTTTTAATTATACGGGGTCTTTTTGTCTAAACCAGCAGGCTATTTGTTGCAAAGCTCTTAAAGCGATGAATGTATTAATATCCAATATTAAAAAGTATGAGTTAAGCCCTAAATCATCGCTTCAATTGTTTGACGCATTTGTAGCCTCAATTCCAAATTATGGTTGCGAAGTGTTGGGTGTAACTAAATATAAAGATTTAGAAAGAATCCACTTACGCTTTTGCAAACACATCCTTGGGGTAAAAACAACTACAAGTAATGCAGGTATTTACGGAGAATTAGGACGATACCCATTATATATTGGCAGATTTGTTAGGATTATTACCTATTGGCTGAAGATAAATACCACTGACAATATCATTTTGAGGACTTTTTACGAACGCGCTATTGCAGATAGTGAAAAGGGATTAAAAATTGGGTGACAAATATTAAATATTTGTTGAACACACGTGATTTTATGTACATATGGAATGAACCGTTAAATATCAACAATCACGGTGCATTTTTGTCTTTGTTCAGACAACGCTTGGTAGACGAATTTACTCAAAATTGGTTAGCTGACCTTCATAGTATCAGAGTACTAATTTTACGTAAAGAAGTTAAGTTACAGTTTGGTTACGCAAACTATCTTAATTTATTTAGTACAAGACGTCTTCGTATTGCATTTGCTAGGTTACGGTTGTCATCACATAACTTAAGGATTGAAACCGGCAAATACGCAAGATCACGAGTAGAGAGACATGAACGTTTTTGTCAACTATGTAATTCTAGTGATATAGAAGACGAATTTTATTTTGTTCTAATGTGTTCTGCATATAATATCATAAGAACCAAATTTATTCGCAGTTTGTATATACGTCATCCAAGTATATTTAAATTTCTAGCACTGCTGCAGACAATAAATAAATTTGAACTTGTTAAGTGTAAAAAATGAACAAAACCTTTATAAGGGTAGATTCAATAAGTTTTAAAGTGCAAAATAAATATGTATCTGCTATTAAAGTTCTTAGAAATGCAGGTTTAGGAAACATAAGTTCCATGACATCATACACATATCTACATAATAGCATATACCTCCTTCCATACATTCATACATACAAATGGGCCGATTCAGGGACATTCAATGCTTGCATAATATTCTCAACTATACTATACTCCACAATATTGAAGGTTACCATTTTCTGCAATTTTAATATGCACAATACTTATAACTTCTCGCGAGAATACATAGAAGTCGTTGACACGTGATGTTCTGATGTAATATGTACAGTAATGATAGGTTCGTTGTGTACATTATATAAATATAAAATTGATTATTAAAAAGTATTGTAAAACATATACTATGTGGTGAGCGGACCAATCTCTTCAGGCCAGGGGCTATTACAAAGCAGTGACATAGAAGCACGCTCTCTGGTCAGTTGTTTTCAGCGGAAGTTGAATTACCTCACAATTTGGTAAACTTGTTAGAGTGCTATGAATTGTGGGGAAAAAAAAGAGCTCATTTAGAATATCAGACCTGAATCGGGAGTTGTCAGTTTCCGGGATAGACTATTTTAGAGCAAATTTATCTATTTTTCTGTTAAAATGTAGAAGTGGCACTTAATTAAACAATATCATTTAATATATATATTTCGTTTCAGTTGTTGGTTATCTATAACAAATGGATTAATTTGGGCTTTTGTTGGACCTGCGTTAGTTATCATAATGGTATGTATTATTGCTTTAAATCATTGCAAACGAAAAGAAGCTCTCTAAAGATATTTTGTTAAATTACACATATTAATCACAGTCACATTATTTTTAAACAAAATCGTACCTTATTACGTTATTGTGTTACTCACTACAATCAACTATTTCAAACTGATGTAAATACAGGAAATCCTACAAGGGGTGTGGCTTCCAAGTGACACAGTCACCAAAGCAGCATAAACACAAACAATAAATAAAATATTCAAATTAAGTACACTACATAAGAATTATATGGTTAGTAGCTTAGAATGTCAGCTGTAATTTGGCGAGTGTGAGAGAATTAATAAATGTGACGATGTCGTACATGTACTATAAAAAATATAAATATTTATCTAATATATCAATCACAATATGGCGCTTAGTCCGTCTTTAGAGGATTAATAAATATAGATTAATAGATATTATTTTTGTTCCGTGACAGCTGAACTTCGTATGTTTAATTCTGGTGTTGCGCACTATGTTCACGACAAAAGCGATGGAACACAAGAAAAAGACGGAAAAAATTAAGTAAGTTTCTTTTAACATTAATTAAGCTTCTTACTATGCATTGAAATATTAACAGTTTATGCAAGCTTCAAAACTATTTTGCTGGTTACACGTCTAGTTTAACTACATATATTGGATTTTATGTTACTTATGTTTTAATCTAACTGGGATTTCTGGAATCTTACTATTTCCGTTTGCAATTACTTTACTGTTCTTCGCTTACGTATTGACATTTAGTAAATTAGTATCTACATATTGTTGCAGAAGTAGCGTACACTCTCTGTGTGTCCTCGTCCCATTGATGGGGATATCGTGGGTGCTTGGAATATTCTATATAAATGAAGATTTGGCTTGGATGCAGTACGTCTTTGCTGCATGTAATGGACTTCAGGTGAAAACAACTTGATACTAGTCGAATAAATCTTCAAAATAACGTTACCTTAATATGGGTTTGCAAATTAATGCATGCGTTTTGAATAAATATTTTACATTGAAATATGTTTTTTTTAAAAGTACTGATAATACTTATTTATTTAAATCTGAATAATATGTATGTACAGCAGATCAGTAGGAAAATAAAAATTTTAACGTCAAATAAGAAAAACAGAATAACATTTTTGCTTTGTTCCTGTCATCCTTGTTGATTTATTTTTCAGGGATTCGTCATTTTTGTTTTTAATTGCTTACTGAATCCCCAGGTAAGCATACAGTATTGAGCTATACTAAGCTCTTTTATGTATTTTACATATATTGTCACAGATATTCACTGAATTATAATTAATAATTTCACTGTTAAAATGTTTTTAGTCATAATTTTATTTAAAGAAAATGTTGGTTTCCGGTAAACATTGATTACACTTAAGTTGGAAATTTACTTTTAAACTAATATATATGGAACTGGCAATGTGTCATTTCAATCATTTATACATGTTTTAACTCTTTTTCTGGGACTATGTTTTGTCGTAAATAATACTTAGTGATTTAAATTTGAATAATATATAAACATTGAAATGTTTACTTTTAGATAAAGAAAGCCATCCACAAGAAACAATATACTTTTTCGTCGTCCAGATCAACTTTCAAATCAACTTTCAAATCAACTTTTTCTGTAAGTTGTATCATAATTAATCTTCGATAAAATCATAACAAAACACTATATGGAACAAAATTGAACTCTCAAACACGCACGCACGCGAGAAAATGTGTGAAATCCACATGGTGCTTGTTAAGGCAAAGAAACTAAAAGAAAATATGTTTGCTGTTGTTTCATAAGATAGGGTAGGTCGTTTGAATTAATAAAATTCAAGACTAAACACTTTGTGACTACTAATGATATTATTTAAACTTTACTTCAGTTCATTGTAATATAAATTAAACGTTATGTTGGTATACTCTTTTATTATCTTACAACAGACAATTTTTGTGTACTTATTTATTACAAATAGTTTTATTATCTTACAACAGACAATGTTAGTATATTTCTTTGTTACACATAGTTTTATTATCTTACAAAAGACAATGTTGGTAAACTCTTTTATTACAAATAATTTTATTATCATACAACAGATAATGTTGGTATACTTCTTTATTACAAATAGTTTTATTATTATACAACAGATAATGTTGGTGGTATACTTCTTTATTACTAATAGTTTTATTATCAAACACCAGACATTGTTGGTATAATTCTTTATTACAAATAGTTGTATTATAATACAACAAACAATGTTGGTATACTTCTTTATTTCAAATAGTTTTGTTATCATACAATAGACAATGTTGGTGGTATACTTCTTTATTAAAAATAGTTTTATTATCTAACAACAAACAATGATGGTATAATTCTTTATTACAAATAGTTTTATTATCTTACAACAGACAATGTTGGTATACACTTTAAGTACAAATAGTTTTATTATCTTACAACAGACAATGTTGGTATACTCTTTTATTAAAAATAATTTTATTATCTTACAACAGACAATGTTGGTATACTTCTTTATTACAAATAATTTTGTTATTTTACAACAGACAATGTTTGTGTACTTATTTATTACAAATAGTTTTATTGTCTTACAACAGACAATGTTGGTAAACTCATTTATAAAAATAATTTTAAACAGACAATGTTGGTATACTCATTTATTAAAAATAATTTTAAACAGACAATGTTGGTATACTTCTTTATTACAAATAGTTTTATTATCTTATAACAGACAATGTTTGTGTACTTATTTATTACAAATTGTTTTATTATCTTACAACAGACAATGTTAGTATACTTCTTTGTTACACATAGTTTTTTTATCTTACAAAAGACAACGTTTGTGTACTTATTTTATTACAAATAGTTTTATTATCTTACACCAGACAATATTGGTATACTTCTTTATTACAAATAATTTTATTATCTTACAACAGACAATGAAATCCAAGCTGACTACAAGAGGCCTTCACTTTTCCAACAATGTGTTTCAGGGTAATACATTCATCATATTTACATTGATAATATTTAACTTAATTTCAACTAAACCAACAGATTAATTATGTTACCACGTGTTCAAACTGTTGTTTTGTGTTATGGTTCCAAAATTTGTAATATGAAAAAAAATGGGATTTGTTAAAATCTTTAACGGTAAAATGAATCATGTGGAAGAAAATAAATTGTATATTACATAAGTCATATATAACACGATTACGCATAGTGTAAAAGAAAAAGTCTTAACATGTTATGCAAGTATCGGCGTTTTCTGATTTGGAAAGTATTCTAAATGACAATTAACCATCAAATATATTTCTTAATATTTGAAAGCTAACCCTAAAATGATGTCATTGCTATTTAAAAGAGAGGTAATTATTTTTTGATTTTCATAAAAAACAACAACAAATAAGGTTGTAGTCGTAAATTAAAATTTATTTATTTCAGATGAACATACAATGGAGTTATCTCATACCGAAACGAGCAGTTCGTATGAACAACATGACAATGAACAGGTACGTGGTATTGTACCATATTCACAGACACCTCAATGGCGCAATACGTCATATTGTAAAATAATGATATTGTCTGTATGACACAGGCAATAAGGAATGTGCTGACAATATGTATATAGTGGGCGGTAAAAAGAGAGAGAATGAATTATAGGAATCTAACATAGGTTTTGGGTTCGGACGAAAAATTATGTCCCGATGTATAACTGTTTTGGCTGCCGATTTCACGCGAAAACAATTATCCCAAGGGACGGTATTTTCTATCCGAACCAATAAGACTTGAATGATTATTTTTCTGGCATACCGAACATAATCAATCAATGAATCTAATTCATTATATTCTACCACGATCGCTTTTAAGACGTTATTTTATATGATTATGGCATACGCGTTTCACGTTGTACATGTATCAATAAAAATGTTTCAAACAGCACAGCGCGAGAATTTTATTATTTTATTATTTTATTATATAATCCTGGCATAGACTTCATAAAGGGTCTCAACTCTGCCTCCATAAAGGCGTTACATAGCAGGGATATACAAGTACGCATATTGTCCAGTTGTTGTGAACGAAGTGATAGCTTGGTGAACACATTTAGTGTTCTACGAATTGTGGAACAGACAGGCTATTCCATACTTTTATATTAAGGATTAACAAAATACTTGATGTTAACATATCGATGAATTGGAGTAACACCATGGGACGGTATTAAAAATGATTATCAAACTTAAATAATATTCGGAATTGTTTTTGTTTTATTAGCTGGCAGTATATTATGTCCTTATTTTTATTTCTGATATAAACAAAACAAACAAAGAGTCCATGCAAAAGTATACATTTACAGTCTACTTATTTAAGAAAATATTGGTTAAAATCAAACCACTATGACTATTAATAATAATGCTCAACTCCATGTTCAGTGCAATTTTATGATTAAAAATTATATATATTTAAATGTACCATAACCTGTTTCAGACGACACGTGTCTCGCAGAATGACACGAAACACACCGAACTGTCACTACCGGAAAACGACAGTATTCCTGAACAGGCACCTGAACCAACGGTTAACAGTGGGTCACGTGACATGGATTTAGACACCGCCACGCAAAAGGAATCAGCGATACACACTGTAGAGAAAACAAAAATGTAAACATGGAAAATGTTGTGTAATATAGAATAGAATGTCAGAAATGAAATGAACACCGAAACCTTAGTTTGGATGCATTGTACGGCATATTGAAATAACATGAGTACTGATATGCCAATATTACAATGTTTGTATTAGGCTGATGATGTATCAAGACTTCCCATTTAAGTTAGATTCGATTGAAAGAAAGCAAAGTATAAACATATGTTATCAAGTGTATACATGTATCAACATTCGCAACTGTTTAAAATATGCATAAATAATTGGCTTAGACTTTGCGGTTGTTTAAAAATGTCTATGTGCCATCATTGGTATTTGCAATGGTCACTGAATCCTTTCTTAATTTCGACAATAAATGTCTATGTTTTACTTACGTTTATATCACGTACGAACAATAGAAGAATAATAGTCTATCTAGTTGCTGTTACAGTCGTCATGACAATTGCCTTAGCTATTTCAACTAAATTAGAACATGACCACGAAATGATCAGTTTTGGAATAGATTACGATTGGAAAACGGAATGTGACGGTTATGATGGTGTTTGACTTGACCAATATCACTCAAGAACAACATCAGCACAGGGAAAAGAAAAAACGAACATCTCAGCTTCATAAGTATCGTCTAAGTAAAGCGCTTGGTCCAGTGGTAGAGCATCGGACCAAAGGTCGGGGGTTCGTTAGTTCGATCCTCCGCTACACCTATGTGATGTGTTCTTGATCCAGATCCTTTATCCGCATATGCTAGGTTCTGATTCTACCTAGCGGAATTTGTCTAAACTGTATGAACTTGTTTCACAATCGATGTCCATGTTTTATGTATTTTACTAACCTTTATATCCATTTATTCACAGAAGATGTACATAGCTTTCTTTTTATTATTTTAATTTCGTTCGAACAATAGGAGATGACTTTTCTATCTGGTTGATGTAACAGTTATCATGGCAATTGTCTTGTCTATTCTATTCAGAGTAAAACTACCACTCAGTCATGAGGTTTTGAATAGTTTAAGAATGGAAAACGGAATGTGGCGGATATGATTGGGTTTGATAACATTCCACTTAACTTAACCAATATCAGCCAAGAGCAACAAAAACACAATGAATTGAACTAACTGTCAGAAAGCGTTGAAAACATTTATACACGCTCAGTATACACGAAGATGTTATAAACAAAACGTTATGATTGAATGTGGTTAAAGGTGTTCTTGGCTGGTATGTGTCATACACTTGAAATCGGACAGAAGGCCAAACAGAACATGATTACTATTAGGATATTATCTTAAACTACAGATGGTGAAAAAGTAAGCGTAACATGAGAAAAATATAAAAACTTAAAGAAACAACAGTTAGCATTCGTAACATGATCATTTATTTCAAATTCTATACTTGTTTGAATTAATTACACTTAATATTCATCCTATGTTTGACTCGATGTTTGTATTTGGATAGTTTCGAAAATTAATAAATGATATGCCATGTTAACAGATTTAATATTAGATTGTACAAAAAATTGCATAGTATCATCAACACGAAAAGGGATTTTCATTTACTTACTATTTTAACCACCTATGTAGGTAATAACTAGTTTACATTTGTATATTTATAGTGTATGATATTTTGTAATATTAATACTTTGACAAGAAACCTTTTCTATGTCACCTTTGTAACTGTTACATTATACGGAAATATAAATTACAATATTTAATGTGACTTGCACATGCGATTTTAAAAAAAATGTACTTTCATAACCTATTTAGCTATTCAGGAACATTATCCCCATACCCGACATTCCATAAATCCGGAAAAGACTAAAATTATAACCCGTGCAGACGACCTTAACATGCTAAAGATTTTAAGGAATCGATTGTCATTCGACAACTAAACTCCGTCAGTTATATTTCCAGACCACAGAAACGTATGTGTAACTATATAAATATTTCTCACTCAAAGACGAAATTATCATTTTATTCGTACAGCAGTTTACACATTAATTTATCTAAATTTTCAGATCTAATTTACAGAAAGTTACATTGTTCTATTTGATGTGATGCTTTATAAGTAGTTTGTTCATGTGTTTGTTTTGTGTATTTTTAAACTTTTAAATATGGTATAGATATTAACTCTTATTCAAAAGCAAATTATAAGATCACATGTTTTCTTTGTAGTAAATTATCTTAAAATGAGACATGGGAATGTTAGAGAATAGCATTTCCATGGAATAGTTATGCCGCTTCTAATACTTAACACAACTGAATGATCTTCATACATTCTGGAGTATATTGATTTTATGTATATAGTGCAGAAATACACTTCTCAGAAATAACGTTAAACAAAAATATATCATCATCATCATCATCACCACCACCACCATCATCATCATCATTACCATCATCATTAACATCATCATCGTCATCGTCATCATTGTCAACATCATCACTTTATTATCTTTTTTTATTTCGTAACTTTACTAATAATTAAATGTATAAGAAGAAAAGAAATCTTGTTTCTGAATTACAACACGATACAATTGGTTCAAAAACGTTCATATTAAAGAAAAGAAGTGTAATAATTCATTAATGAATAAGAACTTAACCGGCGTAACTGCAAAATGGGTTGTATTACGACAGCAGCTTTGTTTCTATGCAGTGTTAACAGCGTAAATAAAGCTAACTTACAGAATTGATTTAACAAGAAAACTGTTATTGGAAACCTTGAATTTCCGACTTAGGTCCTTAATATCCTTAATTATTCTCATTTTATTAGCACGAAAAAGAAACACCATGTATGCTCGTTTTGACCTTAAACACGTCGTATTCATTTAGTGCATATCTAACAGTTGATTGCAACATGTTTTTAATAGAAAAGAACATTTTGTGTGAAATTTCAAGTTTTAATGTTATGATTCAAACAGGCGGTATTTATAAACACAGACTGTGATATAAGCTGGCAAACAATGCATCATATAATATTATATTAGTTACTCATATACATGCACCTATAAGCTGCAACATCTAGTTTTGTGAGGAAATGAGTGTCAGTCATTTATTATTTATTGTAATCCGTACGTAGTTTTAATTCCAACCTGACACTTTAACAGAGTACTAACAAAACTAATATTAAGTTCACTGAAATTGTTGCTATTTTATATCATGAATTATGTTTGGTCTTAATTTGTTTCTAATTGCTGATGATAATGTTTCAAGGATCCATATTAACTACTGTCAATCTAAAGATATAACACCAGTGTGAAACGACTATGCGACCCTAAGCCCTCAGTTTATGATTCAATGTTTATTTCCCAAAAAATAATAAGGTTGTTAAAAATATAATTTTATGATTATCTAATTAAAAATCAATTTTGTGATCTTGTGATGACTCGAATGCCGGAGCAAAGTTCTGCAAACTAGCTACCGTATTAATCGATTTGAAAACATTGTATCAGTGTTTTTTATATACTTTTGAAATTCTTGAAAAATAAATTGATTTTGATCGATTAAAACGTAAACAAATTATTGATTCACTGATATCGAGTAATGTCCTAGATCTTCATTGATGTGTCATTATATCACTATAATATTCAATACAGTATCGTCTTAATTATTTCCTTGTGTTAGAATGCTAAGTACACATATAATACCTTATCCCATTACATGTATTCATAAAATATATTAGGTTAAATGAAACATAAATATACCTTGGCAAAGCTGTATCAACAGCTTTAAATAGCTTAACGATCTGTGAAATTATAATATTTCAAGATAAATACGTTTAAATTTACTAGAGATTGTTTTCATATTAATGACACTTTGTCATTGTGTAGCTAAAATGTGATTAGATAACTGTGTATATTAGAAGCTTTGATAAATATGTAACTTACACATTGTCCATCTTGCGACTTGTTAATCATGTCATGTATATTATGCTTTCTGATTATATAAATACAATCAGAAAGCATACTAAAATATATTACGAGAACAGTGTATTCTAATAAAATGTGATATGTGCGAACTGTCGTTAATTATGTATATATCCTCTAAATATAATAAACAACAACAACAACATCAACAACAACAACAACATCATCAATAACAACAACAGCAACAACAACAACAACAACAACAACAGCAGCAGCAACAACAACAACAACAACAACAGCAGCAACAACAACAACAACAGCAGCAACAACAGTAGCAGCAGCAGCAGCAGCAGCAGCAGCAGCAGCAACAAGAACAGCAACAACAACAACAACAACAACAACAACAACAACAGCAGGAACAGCAACAACAACAGCAGCAACAACAACAGCAGCAACAACAACAACAACAACAACAACAACAACAACAGCAACAGCAACAGCAACAGTAACAGCAACAACAACAACAACAATAGCAACAGCAGCAGCAGCAACATCAGCAACAACAACAATTTATAAAAATGTCCGTATTTTTGTGTCTTTATCTGAACAAACCTAGGAGAAGACAATGAGCGTAAGATATAGCCGACACAAATTAAATAATAAATGATGACCAATGACTAGGATGGACAGAAGACGCTTGTATGGTAAAGATGTAACAACAAAACACAATATAAGTTAAAATGCCAGGTTATAAATTATATAATTCCTGAAGAAATACATTGATTGCCAATACATATATACATAAAAACATATATCTGGGCATACAAAACCGTCGGATACAAAGTAATGAGCATAAAAACAACAAAAGAGGTAGTTTATTCTAATCTGACTAATATATATGTAAACTTAGACTAGAATAAAAATTACTAGGAGCCCATGAGGAATTAGGGTGGTGGTGACTCGAAAAAATGCCACGTCAAGTATCCTTGAGTACCCGGTCAGAAATGAGAAACTGATTAATAACCGCGTTCTGTTATTATTAGGATCGAGCGCACATCGCCCGGGAACCAATATATTAAAGGTTACTCCGAATAATATTTTGGTTAAACTTTACCAGCCAGATTAGAACAAAACTCCTCATACATAAAATACTTTATCTTATTTATAAACTACATCACTATCCATTTATCTAGATATGAAGCCTGTTCGTCGATGTGAAATATGATCAGAACAAACAACTAATCAATTGTTGGTAGCCCTACAATTCTCTCTGGAGCAGCGAGTCGCTGTGTGTATGATTGACTGACCCACTGCGATATTTTGACTTTTGGGAAGGAATGGTGACTTACACAGTTTTACAACGTTTCCGTAATTATGTTTCTATATTAAACCCAAGCTCCATGCGAGCCACTCACGTTTTGGTCTCTGATCTTGTATGTGACGCTACAGCTTTCTCAGCAAGCCGGGTATCGGCTTTCGGTAAATAGATCGAAATTCATGAAAACTCAAATACATATTATATAAACGAGAGTGAATATTACAATCAAACGGTCAAGTATTTGATTTCAATGACTTTTCTTGAGATGCTTTTATTATACATTTATAGTTATTTATGATTTTGATTTTATCATTAACGCAACTGGGTGAATTAAAAAACACTTAGATTATTATCATTAAGTTTAAATAATGATCACATATTCTGCTTAAGTGGAATAATTTGCTTAGTGCAAACAATACAATTCCTATCTATTCGTCGAATGGAATAGTTCCTTGTCGACCATTTTCAACTTACAGTTTATGTGAAGAGAGTCGCATTTCTGTAATTGCTACTCTGTGTTTTTTATTAATAAGTTTTATCAGATAATCAAAATGCTTGTTTCAGTTATCTAAATAAAGTTAGTAGGCAGCTTTTATCCATGCTTTCATGCAATCCTGATATAAATACGTTTTTGAGTCTTAGCTTTTACAATGGTAGACACACTTTGACATTTATTGAACTCGGACTTAACCACAATTCACTTAATCCTACATTATTCAATAACAATTTCAGTTTAAATGCCCAATTACTTATATTGTTATTTGATTGTAATATGAGGTTAAAGCTCGTAGTATACAATTATTAGTTTGTGTGTGTAATTTTAACCATTATTTGATTACCCTTATTTTTGCTATTTCCATTGGGAGTCTCCCGGTTTCACTATACACTGACACACAAAACCAATTTTATTAATCTGATGTACACGTTCAATTTTCTCTGCTGATATATATTACCAAATCTCACATGAATAATTCTAAATTGGTTGTAAAAATGAATTGAATACATTCAACACAATATTAACCGGTACATTAATACTTTTTGTCATAGATATAAGTGCCCTATTTGCTTTGCCAGCCAAAGTTGAGGTTGCTGTTACAAGCGACCCATCTCTTGTTATGCTAGGAATAGGTAGCAAAAATGTGTAACAACTACTATATCTTGTCCATCGTATTTCCAGTTTTCGATTTCAGCTGTAGCTTCGCCTTTTTTTTTTGAAAACTATTATTTTTGTTTTTATGATATTTACTTTAAGCTTCCTTTTTTCACATTATTTATTTACGTTATTTAATGAAGTTCGGAGGCCATGTACTGCATCAAGTATTATACAATAGTCAGTGAACAGAATTAAATACAGCGAGGTTGTTGTAGATTATGGCTGCATCGAGGTCACCCTGGAGGGTTTTTTCAAATTTTCTTGTTTATTCTTATTTAAAAATTCATTTTCCTTATTTTAATGCTAATACTTCATTTAAATGGCATTATTGATGGATTTTGAAAATTTTGAAAACATTGTCATGTTTGAGTTGTGAAGTAAGAAAAAAGTGATGCTTGGAAAATGAGGCATGAATATATCATTTCGGTAGTCTATTTTCACTTTTATCAACAGTGTGCTCACTGAACGGAATAAGATGAAGTTTTATTTCATTGTCAATATAAATAAACTGAATTTGCATATAACATAACATTCATAGATAACATTCATAGATACAAAACTAAGATGATTTCAATACAAATACATTATGAGAATTTTACCTACTAAGCAGGTTTTTATCAAAATGTGAAAAAGTTATTCAAGTACATGTGAATTTTGTAATAAACATTCGGAAAATCTAGAACAATTATTTTGTCATGTTGTAAGAGATATTTGGGCTTAAGTCTATAATAATCTGTTGTATTGCAAATAATGACCAATTAAACATATATTATCAAAATATATCGTCCGGGTTATATAACACATCAAAAGTTAACCTACTTACTTGTTAAATATTTCATGTTTAAAACTAAATACACGAGAACAATTCCAATTATTGCAGCATTCTTACCATATTTACAAAACACCTAGCAAATAGAAAAACTAACTGCAATAAAGAAAAAAAAAACTAAGGTCACACGAAATTAAATGGGGAAATATTTAAACTAATCAATGAAATACAACTACATACAACTCCTTCACAATAAACCCTATCTAAACTCCCTTTTTGTATTTACACTCAAAATATTACTTGTAAGAATATGTAAACAAATTTTCGTTTAACTTTACTTCCGTTTTAAATGATCACGTTTCATGATTCAGTTGACAGATATATGTTAAGTCGCCATTATTGGATTGGACGTTAAGTTTAAAAAAACGTTTGTTTGTTACAGGATTGTTTTATATTATTTTAATTAAATGATATAGATATAACTGGTTTAAATATGAAGACATGTTTGCTTAATTTTGTGTTTTGTGATTATTGTGTCATGCTGGCCGTTGAGAGCCGAGGGACAAAATAGTAAGTAATACATTTCCGCATTCTAACATATAATTTAGTTTATAAGGCTTTAAGTTCGAAAATCAAACATTTATTTGTTAAACTCGCTTGCGGTCAGACGATATGGCGCGGTCAAGACCTAGGTCCGTAACTCATAGGTCAAGGTTACACTAGTTGGAACTAGGTGAAACGTTTCATGTCCACTCCATACCTTGTAAACTATTTGGCATATATTGATTTAACATGGCACACATATTGATACTAATTAGATGAAGTGTCACGGGTCCAAGTTACGTTATTATACAATTTACACATATAAGATATATATGTCCAACATGAAACTTAGCATTATACGTCATAGAATATATCTAATTAATTTAAGCTTTGTTTTAAACTTGTTTTTTTACCTCGATTGAGAAAAAACTATTACAACTTATCACACTCTAGGACTTCCTTGGTAGAATCAGTACTAAGTGTATGTGTATTTCTCAAGGACACCACACATAGCCGTGGCGTAGGATCGAACTCAGAACTCATGTATATAACGATATATGATTCATTTTGTACAAACATTGTTAAACATTGTTTACGTAAATATAATATTCCATATCAATTTACACCATGTTTCTACAACACAAGTACTCAGTGCTATTACTATGCTACGTTTTTTCGGAACGAAAATTCGGAATCAGTGAGGTGTAACGTTTCCTATAGGTTTAACGCGTGTATACATAACGACTGCTGTCATTCCGGATTAAACCAGTTTGACTATTTATAGCCGACGAAATATCATTTACTAGTAAAGCAACACTACAGTCAAACAATAGACGTTTGACTTTTCTAAGAATAATAGCTTGTGAGTGTCTTTATTTGTTTATATTCTGTCGTGTTAGCGTATCAGATCACATCACATCCGTATATCATTTGACATATTGGCAACCTTCAGTGATCTTCGCTGTATTTCACTCGAGCTAGACGTAGATAATAGATCGAGGGGTAAATACGAAAAAGATCTCAGGTCTCACTGAACAATTACCTCCCTAACATGACGGTAGAAAGATTATTACGCCAAAGAAATTAAAGCTGTGTAAAGCGGTGGGGGCAATTCTTTGTTAAAAATGCATAAAATGTCATATTTCTTTGTGCATATGGGAACATTTTCATGATTTCTGCAAAGTTTGGGTGACATTGTGAACTGTTTGATGATGCTCTAACAGTTTAAAGATGCGTAGTGATACACTGCAACAAATTGACAGAATTGTAAAAAATGAAGGGGTATCATCAAACCATCGAAATTGTGTCTGCATATTTGGACTAACAGATGACTATCTAAGGGAATAAGGCACTTTTAGAACTATTGGTAATGTATCCAGTGTTCCAGAAGTGCATGTATCTATATGTAGAACAGTACAAAATTAACTGATGTGTGAGACGTTCAAGTACATAAAAATAAAGAAGCACTTTTTTTCGCTTTCACCCCTCGGGATGTAAATTATCGCTAGTGTATATTAATTTACATTGCTATTTAACGCCCTCACTTTACAAACATTAGTGTATATTGAAGTCAAATCCTTACAGAACAAATTACAGTAAACTGGCTGCTATATCATTGTAAGTGAATTCCCGACTAAGCCGTGTCTTGATAATTAATATCGCCCTTTCCGAAGTCGAGGCCTTGATCACATTCTGTGTTGGAAAGAAGATTACATCTTTCTTCTTCATCAATTGGTAAGCTCTTGACCTTAAACTTTAAATGTCAGAGTAGTTATCACTTTTAGTCCACAATCGTCACAGGCGTTTTCTGGCATGTTTTCTGTTAATATTTCCATATGCAGCTTAATGCCCTCTAAAATGTCCATAGGCTCTGTGATATGAACACGACCACGTCCAACACAAGAATGAATTGCCAGACGGTCAATGCTTTCATTTATAGCACCGATGTTCTCTGGCTCAGGTTCTTGAATATGATTGGTCCATTTACGATTTACTACTAATCTTTCTTTCTCCGGAGTAAACGGTTTTACCAATAGCAATTGACCAATAGAAATCCATAAGAACGTTTGCCTGCCTTGTCAAACATTGTCATGAACTTGTCACTTTTCCTAGGATACATATGCCTAGCTAATGTCACTACAATCTGTTTATCCACACGGTTGTTATATAACACTAGATAATAACAATTTCTTCACTGCGTTTGATCCTTGCTGGCAGAGAGGTTATGATTGATCGAAATCACTGATAATGACCTATGGTGAATTCATTCTGTGAACAAGTCCGTTTTCAGCCACTGTCATCATGTCGTCCAGTATCAGTACCATGTTGAGTTTATAATCAAAAATATCATCGTCATCTATATCCGTTGGAATCCTCTGCACAAATTACACAGCTGGTTTTACTGTCCTCTGTATCTCTGTGTACATTGGCTGCCATATTTTGTATTTTGTGTACTAATGGTTGTATTCTCCTCACATCCTCACATGGTGTTGCTATGAAACTCTAACAAATCTTGTCTTGCAACATGCTAAAATATAAATAAAAACAATATTTAGGAGGAACTGATAACATATTTTAAAGTATTATATTTTTAATGAAAGTAAGAATACCTAATGACCTGTAAGTCCCAAGATCACCATAGTGAATGGATGGTACAAGGTAGTTGTAGGTTTTTTGAGTGACATTCAATTGTATACGTTTTACTGCATTGTGGTGGCGCTCCTTACGGTGATGATGGTGGCGCTTCCTTTGAGAAATGTATTACCATTGCATCAGCATGTAACCTGGTGTTTAGAATACTATTTATTAAACATGAAAGCATTGGTATCTTACCACCACATGGATATCGACCTGAAGAGAAACAGTTTCCTATCTGGTATAAAAGAAAACATAAACATTCAACATGGCCATAATAAGGATGAAAAACAAGTTGAGCAGTAAAAACTAAATGTTTTTTACGAACATAACGGCCAGCAAACTATGCAATAATTTCAGGGATGCTTCTGGCATGAATGTTCAAAGTGCTATTTAAAATCTGAAATCAATCCAGTTGTTGAAATGTCCATGGTTGATATATATGCCAAGACCTTAGAGAAACAACTCGATCTAAGACAACACGAATATGTTGAAGCTATTGAAATTCTCCCCACTTGAACCTAGAGATCTAGAGAACCTAGAGAAGCATTTGACGGCGGAAGAACTGAAGGACTTAAATTATACAGACAACAATGCAATACATTACTATGGCGTCACATCACTCAATCCATTCGTCGACAAAACGGGCAAGATACCTATGGTTCATACATATATTATTACAGGCAATTCGATAGCATTGATGGAATGTAGTTAACTAGACATACACTGAGTATGGACTTGAGAAACGTGAATGTTGTATATTTGGTTGGTAAATGTACATGGTTCATATGTATGTACTAATGATAACTTAGTATGTTTACGTGATAACGTGCATGTTCATTATTATTTGAAAAACATGTTCTTATTGTTATATTATTATATAAGTAGGCTGGATGTATGGTAAACTATAAGACACCAAATGTTCAAGAATGCTACTTGATTAACGTATAAACTTGAACAGTGATAATATTAGAATGCCTCTCTTAATAACTGAATACAGTTTATATCAACAAGTTTGTCAGTGTGTTAGTTTGACCCCCTAATGTGATGTGACCAATTGACCTCCTTTTACATTAAAGGGAGCATCTCAGAGTCGGTTAGTTAACATTATACAACACTTATACTATGTTTGCATGTTGAATTATAATACTGTGTCAGTGATAAACAAAGTACATTTATGAATAAAGTAACTGTGTGCATTGTATAGACTATAGTGTTATTTATTTATTTTATCCCCGTTATGATTGGTTGACTTTGAGCGTCATTTTTATGCAATCGAGGACGAACAGTCGAACAGTTAACCTACCAGTACTCTAGCTAACCCCATTTTCGCAAGTAACCGATCTTTCCCACTTGAATCAGAGATGAAAGACGAATGATAATGAAACACAATGGTGTACGCATATCAATCATCACGGAGACTATTGCCGGCGAGGGAATCGAACTCACGAACCCTGGATTGGTAGTTAGGACGCGCTACCGACTGAGCTAATCGGGCTCGGCTGTTTATGAGTTAAAGCATTATGAACTATAATACTGTTAGTATGACCTATTAGTATAACGACCAAAATACAGCAAATTATCCCTAAAACAACATTAGTCAAATAAAGGATGTGCTATCATCCGCAAGGCTTTCAGCATGCTGCATACTACAACCAGCTACATTCTTATTCTTAATTTGTAAATAATAAGTGACTTTATTTCCTTTTTAAAGAGGAAGTGATATAATGCCGGATTTGAAACGTAGACGTAATGTAGTTGTTGTAGGTTAAGTCCATGTATACATGATAATTGATAGCAGATTATATAAATTGATACATGTTAAAGTATTTTACCCGGTTGATCCTGTTTACAGCGTTACACATATCACTGACTCCGAATTTCCCTAAAAAAGTAGTGTCGTCTGCTATTATACAACGACTATAAATAGCAAATCTGGTTTAATCCTGTGTAACAGGAAATCTCCCCCCCTGAAAATATACCCCGGGGGAATATTTCCTATGAAAAACTCCCCTCCCCCCCAGCCTGAAAAAAATCCCCCCTAACACACATTTAACTTTAAGCTAAGAGGAGATCAGATTATCTATATTAAATGCTAGTTACTAAATATAATAATGTACTGTAGCAGTAAAAAATGTTATTAGCTCTACTGGCATGTAATGCCAGTACAGCTTATGTCGTGGCGGTTTGACCATCATCTCCTGTCACACCATTATGCCCTATTAGACCATCTTCTCCTGTAACACCCTTATATCCTGATTGACCATTATCTCGTTCACATCATTATCCCCTGTTAGACCATCATCTCCTGTCAAACCCTTATCCCCTATTAGACCATCATCTCCTGTCAAATTGTTAAACCCTGTTAGACCACCATCTTCTGTCAAACTGTTATCCCCTGTTAGACCATCATCTCCTGTCAAATCGTTAAATCCTATTAGACCATCATCTCCTGTCAAACCATTATCCCCTGTTAGAACATCATATCCTGTCTTACCTCATACCCTGTTAGACCATTATCTCCTGTCACACCCTTATATCCTGTTTTACCATCATATCCTGTCAAACCGTTATACCCTGTAAGACCATCATATCCTGTCAAACCCTTATCCCCTGTTAAACCATTATCTCATTTCCTTCATTATTTCACTAGCTCTACCAATCCATTCATATTCTCTCCATTATCTCAATAGCTCTACCAGTCACATTCACATTCCCTCCATTAGCTCACTAGCTCTACAAATCACATTCACATTCTCTCCATTATCTCACTAACTCTACCATACACATTCACATTTCCTTCATTATCTCACTAGCTCTACCAATCACATTCACATTTCCTTCATTATCTCACTAGCTATACAAGTCAAATTCACATTCGCTCCATTATCTCATTAGCTCTACCAGTCACATTCCCATTCTCTCCATTATCTCACTAGCTCTACCAGTCACATTGACATTCCTCCCATTATCTCACTAGCTCTACCAGACACATTCACATTCCTTTCATTATCTCACTAGCTTTACCAATCACATTCACATTTCTTTCATTATCTCATAAACTCTACAAGTAACATTCACATTCCCTCCATTATCTCACTAGCTCTACCATGCACATTCACATTCTCTCCATTATCTCACTAGCTCTACCAGTCACATTCACATTCCCTCCATTATCTCACTAGCTCTACCAATCGCATTCACATTCTCTCCATTATCTCACTAACTCTACCATACACATTCACATTCCCTTCATTATTTCAGTAGCTCTACCAATCACATTCACATTTCCTTCATTATCTCACTAGCTATACAAATCAAATTCACGTTCCCTCTATTATTTCATTAGCTCTACCAGTCACATTTCCATTCTCTCCATTATCTCACTAGCTCTACCAGTCACATTGATATTCGCGAATTATCTCACTAGCTCTACCAATCACATTCACATTCTCTCCATTATCTCACTAGCTCTACCAATCACATTCATATTTCCTTCATTATCTCACAAGCTCTACAAGTCACATTCACATTCCCTCCATTATCTCACTAGCTCTACCAGTCACATTCACATTCTCTCCATTATCTCACTAACTCTACCAGTGACATCCACATCATTAGCTCACTAGCTCTACCAGTCACATCCACATTCCCTTCATAAACTCACCAGCTCTACTAGTCACATTCACATTGCCTTCATTATGTCACCAGCTCTACCAGTCACTACCACATTCCCTCCATTCCCTGCCAAGTTTTTTTTAAAATCCATCCATGTATGATAAAGTTACAGACCGGAAAGTAAAGTGGGGGTAAATTTTCAGGGTCGGGGATGGTGGTGGTGGTGGTGGTGGTGTGTGTGTGTGTGTGTGTGTGTGTGTGTGTGTGTGTGTGTGGGGGGGGGGGTTATATATAGAATATTGTTAATATTCTTCTGTTATGTTTTTTTTTTTATTATTATTATTTTTGTCCTCTGATGAAGGTGTAAAGCCGAAAGCTAGCTAAGGATATCTCGTTATAAACTTTAGCACTGTAAAATGGTAATTCTCTCTACTGTATTCACTATTTCTACCATTTATGTATCCTTCGCGGATCCGGTGCTCCTGAAAGGTGTTTTGTTAGAAATATGATTCTCCCTATCATTCATATATATATATATATAGCCATTGTCAATTGATGTTTATTGTTGTATTCAATTTGATTCTGATTTGTCGGTTCAAATCAGTTTATTTTAATTAAAATGTATAGCTGATTGTTTATGGTTTGGCTTTGTCGACCATCAACAATTATGTATTATGGTTTTAGAAACGTATTTACATTTATTTATTGAGGGAGGCTCAATGAATTCAAACACAAGTCTCCCTTGTGGAATTTTAAATATACCTATGGGAAAAAGTTAAGCATGTTAAAATTCATCTTGGTCTAGCTTTGTTTCATTAAATTGCCAAATATGTTTAGTTGCAGATTTTAAATATTGATCTTTACTCAATATGCACATAACGATAAATAGGCAGATACGGTTGATTGATTTGCAAAACAAAAACCTATTCATACACACTATGAACGAGTATTGGCCATTTTGGGATATGTTGTTATTTCTTCGTTTGCGTGAAAAATGACAAGAAAACGAAAGTTGTAGGCTAAAAAATGGCAGATTTTTAATATGCCTTAATTTTGTTGACTGACGAGAGCCGTTTTATGCCTATTCCATAAAGATTGTCGACGTCGTGATGGACGTTTGCCAGGTGATCGTTACAATGTAGACTGCGTACAAGAGACAGTGGTAGGAGATGGGAGAGTTTTGGGACATTCAGTTAGGACCATATGCTTCCGCTACAAGTCGTACAAGGTTCTCTTAATTACGGTTAGATACCTTAACGATATCCTTGAATCTAATGTCACGCCCTTTCTGAACAGTCTCCAGTGACAAAACATGAACTTACGAGATGGCAATGCACTGCCTCTCCGAGCTCACACCATCACCGACTACGAAACAATGCAAAGTATCGTACGTATGCCCTGGTCATACATACCTCCCAACTTCATTGAACACTTTTGGGTTGAAACAGGGCGCGATGTTCGAGATCGGGAACCTGAAGCAAGTAGAATAACTGAACTCCTTCAAGCACTTGTTGAAAAATAGGAAAAATTTTCACGAATTTGCCGTATTCGCTTGGTCACATCAATGAATAAAAGGTGCTGGATTGTTATTCGGCATGAAGGGGACATTCCCAATATTAATGTTTGCTAAAGCCGAAATGCTCTTTCCATTTGACTAGTTTTACAATAAATCTGTGCAAGATATACTCAATTAAATTTCTGGAAAATAACATAAATATATCTTTTTAAGTTATTCAAGATTTTGGCCAACATTTTTCTATTCAGATGATACTACAACTTAAAGCCCTTAAATAGTGTACAGACTGGGTAATTTTCCTTGTTGGTATTTGCCACCTTTTTAGCTCAACTGTTTGTTGATTGGTTATTGATATAAAATCAAATTTAATACATATAATAAATATAAAAAACATGATAAAATGCAACTTGTTTATGTTCTTAAATAAAATACCCAATATGCATAATTTTCCCCATAATATAACAATGTAAAATTATATATTAAACGAAATAAAGCAATGCATCGACAGTGTTATACAAATATTACAAACTATTTAAACCATATTTTTTATGCCACAAGGATTCATGCTCATTATTGCAGTTTGAATATTTATACTGCGCATGTCCATAAAATTAAAGATTAAAAGATGAGTTTTGTAAATACACGAAACTCGTTTTATCATGCAAATATATGTGTTGTTAAAAGTAAATTAAAATTTTAATAGACATGTCATATGTAAGGAAATATGTAAAGCATATGAACCTCATAAATGTTTGTTCATTTTTTTCCTTAAACATATGTATATCGTTTTTATAGGTGGTTGTCCAAGCGGATGGTTTGATTTTGAAAGTTCCTGTTATATGTTTGGAACTGATGATGTGATTTTCAATAAAGGCGTGGTAAGTTAGTATAATTTTGATGCTGGAAAATCAGTATGTACTTGTTATTATCATCAGTTATTTTATAATCTAAATCTAACAAAATAATGTTAAATCATATATATTTAAAACTATAACATGCTATTATATATACAATTGATATGATCACCTCTTGTAGACTATTGAATGACACCTTCGAATATGTGTATATTTGAAATGTTTTAATGATATATAATAAAAGATCCCTTGGTACCTTAAAACATAACCAAGAAAAAAAAAATAATAGCGTAGATTTTATTTAGACCGTTCCCGAGCGGTTATGAAATATGCGACATATTGCATTCGTCAAAACTAGTAAATCATATGGATTTTGAGTCCACAAGTTAGTAAACACATTTTTAAACTTAATTCCTTTAACATAAAGTTAATTTGACCAATACTTATGTTTCAGTTATAATCAGTTATTTTCTCACTACAGGAGTTTTGCAAAAATAAATTTGCAAATACAGTAACCATCGAAACGGCAGCTGAAAATACGTATTTAAAGGACAAGGTTCTGCAGCATGGTAATCTCAATGAAAGTTAGATTTAACAATCATGTTTAAATTGTATAACAACAACTACAGTTAACAAATAATTATCCATTCAATAATTGTTCAATGAGTTTTTGATCTTTTTGTGACGTTTCAAACACACACACACACAAACACACACACACACACACACACACACACACACACACACATACCTAATAAAGTATCAAGATGGACGTTATATAGTCTTACTTGTGTTTCAATTGTAGGGGGGAGGTATTGGATTGGCTTGACCGACATGGCCAATGAGGGAACTTGGGTATGGAAGAGCATTGGTCAGACTGCAACATTTACCGACTGGATACCTGGCGAACCAAATAACGATCGAAACGGCGAAGATTGTAGCCATTTGTATTCAAATGGATGGAACGATATATCATGTAAAAATAATTTCAAAACGATTTGTGAGAAAAGGTAAAGACCATGAACATAAATCAATTTCGATAAATTAAAAAAATGTACACAATTTACTGTATACGTTTTATATGATTGATTTATTCTGAAACAAAATTAAAAACGAATACAATGGAACAAAGGCATCTTCCAACTTACAAAACTGTTTGCCTTCGTACAAATATAAACACGACAACGGTATCTATCTTTCTTTTGTATAACATTGTACACATTAATATAAGCATCTTTCGCTCTTAGTTCTGTAAAGTGATCTTAATTTTGCTATAGCACGTCCAACGTTTCGTCGTTTGACACGCTATTCCGTATGGGCGGAACGGTCTTAGTTTCTTCCACAAATTCTTTACGGTTTTGCCGTAGATCTCATCACCATGGAGATATTCTAAACCAATGATTGTCAAAACCCAAGTCGTCAAGTGTGTGTCCCTTGATGGTAAAATGTACAAATTATATCTGGGAAAGTTTATTGACAGGGATCTTAAAACAAAGCAAATTTGAACACTATTTTTCAGTGCATTGATTGATTATGTTTATATTCATTTTATTTGTTATTGTTGTTTTTGTCTTCTATGTTTAAACAATGTCATGTATTTTTTTATGTTGAAGTAATTGCCATTTTGATAACATAGTGACAGATAAACTTTATAAGACAGAGTATTACCTAACATTTATTAACGTTTTTGCTTATGTTGTAATTCTAACATGTATTGTACCTGTCATTTTATTAAACAATTGATATACATGTAGTTTTTTCTTAAGCTCTGTCTCCACATATGATCATAACCAACCATTGGAACATTCAAATGCTTCTGTCAGTATATTCAGACGGTTAGCAAAATAGCGTGCCTTCTCTCTCATTATTTCCCCGGATATAGTGGCATTTTGTTCGCTGGCATTTTTAAACCATTTCAACAAAGCTTCCTCAATTTCAGGGAATTTCGCACCCTTGTTTTTTTTACATGGTGGTCCCATCTCTCAAGTCAAATATTTTTGTTTAATTTCTTCTTTGTTTTTAAGCCATGTTGACAATGTTGAGGCTGGTATGGAAAAATCGGCAGCTATCTGTTCCTTCGACTTAGTTCCATTTTCTGCTTCTATAATGGCATTGTATTTCTTCTCGTGAGTTTGTGTGCCCATCTTCCTTTTCAGTCCCTTTTTCCCAGTAACAGATGATCCAGTTATCCCCCCAGCATTAACACTGGGTCCTTCACTGGATTGCTCACCAGTTCCAAAGATTGGTGCCGATCTAGTTATCTAGTTAATATAGAAATAGAAGGAGAAAAAACGGAACCGAACTTCAAATTTGAGATAACCGGATATTTGAAATAACAGAGTTCGAGTTGGTGAGTAACAACTGTAGTTTTTTCTTAAGCTCTGTCTCCACATATGATCATAACCAAATTTTGAAGTTGCTATTTGATTTCACGTCTTTGACTTTGGCAACTGTCTTTTCCGGTGCAAATCAATTTCACTTTTCGTCTGGAATCGCTTTCATTGTGGTGTCAGTGTGTGACTCTTTATGAAGATCTGGATGCCAGTCAGCAGGTTTTGTATATCAGTATATAAGTGCATTATTTGGAATGACTATGAGAATGTCAAAAAATTAAACTGGTTCTTCGGAATAACTAAGTTCAAGTTAAATGCGGGGATGTATTGTGTCTACAAAAAGTATACCTTTGGTGATTCCAAACCATGTATCCAAAAACATCACACATCGCCATTGTAGTGATTATATGTGTGTGATTATCGGTCCGACCTTTGGCGTAATTAAGTCTCCCTATTTCCTATGATTTATCGATGCATAATTAATTCCCAGGTCTGAACCTTCATTATGATTATTCCATGTATTGATTATATTTGTTCTGTGGGAAATGCAAATACGACGTCTCCTTCAGAACAAATACATTATATACTTTAATAATATTTAAGATTAAATGTCCCTAATTCTGTTTGTCTTTATCGACTATTACCTAATTACAGCAAAGAATGTGAATCACCGGGAACCCTGGGTCATGGCAATGTAAATGTTAGTGGTGAGACTTTATTTGGTGACTATGTTAAATACACATGCAATTCCGGATATTTTCTCGAAGGTTTCGCGACACGCACGTGCACAAGTAATGGTTCCTGGACAGGAACAGTCCCAACGTGCAAGCCAAAAGGTATTATTGTTATATATATATATTTGATGGACAAATTGAATATCAAAGATCAAATTATCCATGTTCAGGTATACTTTCTTATCGATGGAATTGTGTGTTAAAGATTGTTTCACGAGATAACAACTACTTTATGAATGACGCTAGCACATTTCTTTTCCCTGCTTGCATTTTAACATTTGGCGATATGTTTAATACAGATTGACCCGGCAAACAATGTTTAAGATGTTAGAGAAATCGTATAACACTATGTTTTAATATATTTTCAAATTTACAAATTAAAACTGTGGTAATGTGACAGTGCCGGACGCCGTTGCTATGGACGACAGTCGAGGGACGACGTATGGGAAGTCTGTCATACTCAAGTGTGATAGCGGTTATTATAGAGAAGAGGAACACGCTCTCACGTGCATTGAATATGGCGAATAGAACGACCCTAGAACGATTTCATTTTATAAGACAAACAAAACTATATTGAATAATAAAGCATTCAAAAAAGTGTTGTCCAATAATTTTTATAAATTTACTTTAATATTGCTACTATGTCTCTTGTTGGACATACAAATACCAGACAATGCTGATTGAACAGTAGGGACAACATATTGGTAAGTGCATTTTATGGATATAACATTGAAGGGAAAGGAAACGCTCTCACATGCATGCCATATGGCAGTTGGAAGTATACATGGCGTTTATGCAATCCAAAACGTTTATAGAGTATGCCTGATAAATTTTCTATTAAATTCCACGTCAATCGGAAGAATTTAATGATGACAATTTCTTATTAAAATCGTTATCCACAGCTTGTCGCACACTGAATGATTATATTTGCTGCTCCGGCGGCTGCATATGTCATCACATTTCCCCATATTTGTATATATCTACCTGATCATTTCCTTTTACCTCACACATATGCTCATACTGGCTCATTTGTAAGAGAAGAGTCTAGCATGGCTACTTTTATTTACACTGTTCCGCTTTATAATTTTACAATTGATGGAATGGACCTTACGCGAGAACGACTATCGACCCTGCCCACTGGCGATGTGCCATTGTTTGTCCAAGTAAATACAATGTAGTGTTTAATTGGGTATCGTTAGGTACTCTAAGGCAAATGACGATCTAGCAACCAATAACGACCGCTGATTGGATTATCAACTTGTTTGGTTGACATCCCGCGTCAAGTCAATTGCGAATCTGCTTTCACCCGTTAATAAGTGACTCCTGTTGTCACTTCTTTATTGTACTCATTAACCTTGTTTGTGTTTTATAGCTATGATGACACGTATCAGTACAAATGTTTTAAAATCAAGTTTGTGTTTTTCTAGATTGTGGTAACCTAACGATACCCGAAAACGGTGGTATGGACGATAGTCAGGGGACAACATTTGGGATGTTTGTCATATTTACCTGCAATGATGGATATTATATAGAAGGGGAGCGTATGCTCACATGCATAGAAGATGGCAACTGGAATAGATCATCACCATTATGTATTCCAAAAGGTTAGTTTGGAAATAAATTACGAAGCTTAACGTTTTTAAACATTGTTTGATTGCATAAATCCACCTGACGAACGTGCGTACATATACGAATATCAAACTAAAGTGAATCTTTAGTTACGAATGTTGTTGCTACTGACCTTAACTAGGAGAAGACATGACACTGTTTCTGCTTAGTTTGTTCTTTTTACGATTAATATATGAATCTATGTATCGAATATTCTTACTCTGTTGTGATGACTGTGCTCGTTGAATGCAACGTCTTCAATTTATCTATTCAATAATAATAAATGACTACAGTGTTGTCCAATAATCAAGTTTTATGGATATACTTTAAGACTGTGGTAATCTAACGATATCAGACGACGGTGGTATGGACGACAGTGAAGGGACAACGTTTGGGAAGTCTGTCACATTTAAGTGCAATGACGGGTATTATATAAACGGAAATGAATCGCTCATGTGCATGGAAGATGGCAACTGGAATAGATCATCACCTATTTAATTTCAATATACCTGTTTTAAAACAGTTAAATACAGTTTAATATTAGGGAATGACCGTATCTTATGTTGAGAGAAATTGTGACCAGATCCTTTTGTCTAAAATTCTACTTGATTGATATGCATACTAAATAGTGTAATATGTGTTTATATGGCAATAAAATATGTTTAAACTATTGGTCTTATTATAATTATTGGGCGCCGTCATGAGGCGGGGCCTAGTAGGAATGCTTCTAGAATTTAAGCATGGGGCTGCGTAACCGTATTGGGGTGGCATTTGTACGAATTTTTAAAATTTTGAAAGTAGAGTACTTTTTATTGTACTGACTGGTCCCTTAGAATAATCAAGGGATCACAAATTGAAAAATCAAAAGATTAAAAATTTAAATTAGGCCTTGACAAACTAATTCATTCACCATTATTACAGGTTAGAACATAAAACGTTAATTCTACATATTGTAGTCATATTTAAAACAAAAAGAACAACGCAAGTATTTTATATTTGTTCTCCAATTATTCTAGCTAGTCCCAACAAATTTTGTTATCAATCAAAGGTGTGACCTCGTCACGTGATGTTTTATATTTATGCATACAGGTTCCACATCACACAGCGATATTTAAATTAGCTAATCAAATGTGCTAATCTTATCACGTGATATTTATAATTGGTGAATGCGGCTTCTTCAGCACACGTTATATTAACAGGAATACGCGCGGATAAAAAGCAAAGATTGCAAGGGGGATTTTAGGCAATTTCAACCATGATTGGGAAATATTTACGTCTTTTAATGGATTGCAATGTACAGCTATGTCATTAATTGCGTTGCTTGCCTTTTTCAGCTCGGTAATGACGGTATTGCAGACATTTCGTCATTCAATGTAGACAGCATTCTTTATGATGGGAAAAATTTACTCACTAACATTGTATTACATGTAGCCATGTACCAAACATCACACATGATGACTTGTTCTATATTTTACTCTGGTAAATCGAAATAACTCGTTACACATTTTATATTTTTGGCTTTCCTAGGTCTCAATTATTTATTATAGATTGTGGACACCTTGATGCTCCTGTAAACGGTATTGTCGATACATCGGCTGGCACAACATATCATGACATCGCCAGATATACATGCAATGATGAATACAATCATGTTGGTGATAAATCAAGAGACTGTTTATCCACTAGGCAATGGAGTGGTTTGGAACCGTCTTGTATTAAAACGAGTAAGAGAAACTGTAATGGAAAGAATCAATTATCTAAACCATAAACAGAACGGTATTAAGTATACTACACAAAATAAGTTAAGCAATATGTAATTTATTTCTCATGGATGTTGCATTTATATGGTATATCCATAAGGTTTAAAAACAAGTTAGGAACTGACATATTATGTCAAAAGCGTGCTGTAAGAAGTATTGGCAATATATTGAAACATTAACCTAATATATACATTTTTAATTTGTGCGTCTTTTGAAATCAGGTAACAGGTAATCAATAATGAAAAAATAATAATCACAAAACAATTGTACAAACCATAAACAGAACGGTCTAAAGTATATATAACAATGAAGGATGTAATAATTTTGTCTACAGAAAAACCTTTAAACAGATGGTTTGATAGCTTACTGAACGTGTATTGAAAAATATTAGTTGAGACGAGTTGTTTTGGTGCAAGCTCGTATTGCTCCGCCAAAACAACTAGTCCCAACTAATATTTATTAATACACGTTCAATAAGAATTTTACTGTATACTTTCATATTGTTTAGGCCAGTTAAACTAATTAAATGCTTTTTTTTTATAAATTGTTCACATAACTAATAATTTGAAACGTATAAGAACAATATGAAAGTTTACAATAAATCAGAATCCTGACGGATATTTAGATAAAATCTTGTCACATGGATTAAGAATTTTGGTTAAAATAAGTATAAGCACATAAAACAGGTGTGTTAGAATGTCATTTCTAAGATTCATTTACGTACTGTGATTAGTAAATTAAAATTATTCAGGTTTTTAATTCCTGGCTAGGCTAGTTTCAATTTGAATATTATTTGAATAATTATTCGGTAAATAAATATTTAACTATTTTGTAATTAAGCATACCCTATACTGATACTTTTAACACACTGTTTATCATTTGTTTATTTAAATGTTAACATTTGCTTATGGACTTCATAATAACATTACATTTATAGCGAAGTGGTGGTCAGGGTTCTCTTCCAGTACAAAACAAATTGTACAACATGTTTTTGTAGACATCAAGTCGAATATCCCAATAATAAAAGAGTTGCCCATCAACGACCAGTTGCATCAAGAAACAACGGTTAAAATTTAAATGATTTTGTCATATGTTGTAGTTCCTTTAATCAACATAGACTACAGAGGCCTGGAATGGAACGAGGCATTACCAGGGGGAGTAAGAAAAAGGCAATGTCCAAAGGACGTCGGTAGTAAAAAGATGACAGGTTGGTAATATGCCATCTACCAATATCGGTAGATTTAGATTGGCTTACATAAAATCACATGATGCATTTTAACTAATCAAAACATTGAACAGCTTATTTGAAATTGAAATTATCTGTATATACTATTTATAACATACATCTCCAAAATGGTTAAATGTAAATATAATACATAGCTTTGTTACATATATAAGATGTTGGAGTAGAAACCACCAAGATAAGATGGACATCGCAACCTCTTAATATATTCATTTATTTGCATAAGCATATAAATAAAAACCTGCTTAACATATAAATGAATGTATAACAGCCGTATCCCCAGCTATGGTATTGCCTAGATATAAAATGATATCGCCTACAAACTGGCAACAAAGATATATAATAACAGTCACAGAGTCTGAATATAAAATATAACTTGACTGTTAACAATACCGAGATTTATACCTTGAATTAAAACACTCTCATGAACGGAAGGTCCTCAGTCAGATGTAAAATACCTGATAATAAAAAAGACTGAGTAGCCAAGTGTCTCTCAAAAGCGTAGTAGGGAGACAATGGATATTTTCTCTGACAAGAGAACAATAGCCGTCAAAAATAAAGGGTATCTTAAGCTTCGTCAAAAAGCCTGCATGAGAAATCTTGGTTTGTAAAATTGCATAAAGAAGAAATTTGTTTACCACAATGGGTTTGTGCAGTAATTTATTGTGAAAATAGTATGTATCGATTTCTGATTCCTGTAGGTATCTAAATTGTCGTTATTTAGAGAAGAGATATATAGTGGCTATTTCAAATATATCATTTCATTGGAACATCTAGACAATACTTAATTTTGACTTTATTACATTTGGAATTCAGACATTGGAGTTGAAAATCAATATACGACGGTCGAACATCGCAAGCTACATATTCTGATTATTTCTATCTATGCACAATACTACGCATTCACACAATATTGTAAATAATAACTATACAATATGTATTAAACGTGTTAAATATGTGTTGATTTTGCTTAATCGGTTGTGTCATCTTTTTTTATTGTACACGCAACAACAGCATAATGATCAATTTCAGGTTTCAGTTGTTAGGAAGTTAAAAATTAAATTAAAACTGCACTTTTCATCAAATTATAATTTCACTTAAATCCTCTTATTTGAGATTTTCTATTTATAATTTACGAGTGCTATTAATGCTATGTGAATGTGTTATTAAAATCAAAATTATTATATTTATATTTTTATAATTATCAGGTGAACTTTCCCGCCGCTGCAGCGACACCGGTGTATGGATGTTGCCTACCTATGAATGTGTACGAGAAGCAGTAGAACAAATTAAGGAGAAAGTAAGTATATTCTAATCTATTCAATATGGATAGTCGCGCGATACGTGTAACTTTTATTAAAGGTGGTTATATATAATTACATTTCCCCTAATGTTTTAAATCAGAAATTTGCGCCTGTTTGCATTTGACAATTATGATTACATTTCCCAAATATATATGAAAAGACATTTTCATTCATAATGTTTAACAAAACATTTTCAACATTACCGGGAAAACACAACGAAAGCATATAATTAACACCCAAAATAATCACAAATAATTATTTACATATATATATATATCATGCATTGTGAATGAGCATCTGAAAAGATCCCTAAAAGCGTAAATTCCGTTGTTGTGAATTTAATTATCTCCCTTTATGAAATTAAATATATATGAATTCACTGTATTTATATGATCCAACGGGTTTATAAATCTGTCCTTTATATAGCAAGTGAGTAGTCATGAATCCTTAACTGGATCCTACTCATATAAAGCTATCACTTCATGTATGTAAATTTGTCCACCCTGTCCAGATGTATTGCATGTAATTCCATAGTATATAAGTCATGGTCGACACGAAATTTATAAATGTGTGTGTGTGTGTGTGTGTGTGTGTGTGTGTGTGTGTGTGTTTTATTTCCAATACCCAATAA